>OZ023172.1:15798412-16320912 GCA_963678695.2 Diplodus puntazzo
TATTATGGGGTTGGCGACGCTAGACATCAAAGTTTAAGTCGTGAATTTACCATTGTTTTAACAGTGCGCTAGTGGGGGCGCGTGTCGTGCGGAAAACAACACGTTTTGTCGCCGCGAAATGCCTCACTGGCTGTGCGCTACGAGCCGAATGCACCACAAATAGCTAGCGTGGGAGCTAGCCGACGCTAATTGCCAAGTTGGTGTTGTGCGAGCTAAAACATCAACCAAAAACCACCCAGCGGCTAAACAACATGGCCCCCCTTCAAGTTCCAAACAGAGGGGCCTTAACCGCTAAACAAAAGGGGAAATACTCGCACCACGGCGGTCGCGTTCAGATCATACGTGGTGCGGGTATTTTGCTGCCGATGTGAACGAATAAAGAGGAGATACTCACGCGTTGTCGTGTCGAGAGAGGGTCTATGCTTGTTGCACGCCGTCAAGCCAATTTCTATATTGTTTTGTTTCCTTGGAGAGAGCGGTGATTTAGCAAGGCTTGATAGTCAGAGCTAGGAGTTTGCCTACGCTAGTGCCCCCTCCCTGTAAATAGCGTGAACTACGTAGACATGCGTATAACAATGTCAATGAGCGTTTCTCCCATTTACCTTTTGTACACAATGTGAAGGTAACATACGGATCTTGTAACGTGTATTTTGTATCTGCTTTGACATCTTTATTGTTCCACCGTCTCCTCGTGTTTTTGTTGCTGGATCAACATATGAAATACATTTTTGAATGAATGCTTATTTCACATCTAGCTAAGTCAGTTTTATTGGAAAAGGGGCTTGACTCGGGAACAAAGAGAAAAGAAAAAAAACACAGAGTTAAAACATTGTTTCTGGTGCGGGGTTGTGTTTATTTAATTTATTTTTTTTAATGACAATAAGTAAAACAACAGGAGTCCATTAGAATGAGCGTTACAGAAAACAAATGCATCATCATGCAGTTAGATTTGGTTAATTTCGGCTGATCCTGGGTCGGGTGGGTCCTCGTGGTCCATGACCCTCCTCAACATAAGGAAACTCGATGAGATCCAATCACCTCTTCCTTTACACACTGTGATCTCACCTCCCTATTTCCGATTGGATTGCTATATTTAGGAAACCACCCTGCGCTTTATAAAGAGATCGCACTGGTTACTGGTAAAAATTTCACTGGAGTTGGGAAACGGGAGCGGCACACGGAAGACGTCAAGTATATATCAAGTATAAAAAAGCCGTGGGGGCTAGTTTATCGGGACATCTGTGCTGTGGATGCGAAGCGAAGAGCTCGAGGCTAAGAGGCAGGAATGGCAGACAATCGCAAGAAACTTGTCGTGGTGGGGGACGGCGCATGTGGGAAGACATGTCTGCTGATCCTGTTCAGCAAAGACGAGTTCCCCGAGGTGTACGTCCCCACCGTGTTTGAGACATATGTGGCGGACATAGAGGTGGAAAACAAGCAGGTCCAGCTCGCCCTGTGGGACACGGCCGGACAGGAGGACTACGACCGGCTGCGCCCGCTCTCCTATCCGGACACCGATGTCATTCTGATGTGCTTCTCCGTGGACAGCCCGGACTCGTTGGAAAACATCCCCGAAAAGTGGGTCCCCGAGGTGAAGCACTTTTGTCCTAACGTGCCTATCATACTGGTGGCCAACAAGAAGGATCTGCGCAACGACGAGAACGTAAAGAACGAGCTGTCCCGACTGAAGCTAGAGCCCGTGAAGACGGAGGACGGCCGGGCCATGGCCATGCGCATTGGCGCATATGACTATTTGGAGTGCTCTGCCAAAACCAAGGAGGGGATCTGGGAGGTATTCGAAACCGCAACACGGGCAGCCTTACAGAAACGGAAAACGCCATCAGGAAGCTGTCTCAAATGCTGTGTTTTGATGTGAATTGACGCTTTTTCTGGAGAGCAGTGACGCGCAGTCGAGACGGGACGAGACGTTCGGGATCCGTGTCTGAACAAGTCCGGGCAGTGACCACGGTTTGGGATACTCCCTTGTAAAAAGAAGAAAAAAAAAATCACACGACCTTGCTTGAACCATAACTGCAAACAAGTTGTTTTAAAACACACTAGCAACCATCTGATATCGATGTGTGTGTTTGTGTGGTTACAGCATGTTGTCTGTGGGTCACACCACATGATCCCAGTCTGACAGGTGGAGGGGTAAAAAAACAAACAAAAGGACTATAGCCCCTTCTGACGTGGACATGACTTTATCCAAAGGTCTGCTTTCGAGCCAAGATTTTAATTGCTCACTTTTTTTGTGTTTCAAAGTGTTTGCATAGGCCACTGCCTCACTGCCAAGTTTAAGCAAAGCAGTAAAAAACAAAAGAATAATTGCACTGGTTATTTAAGTCCACTTTGTATTGTAAGATGACTATTTAATTTGGCAAGTTGCACAGCACCTGAACACTACAGCAATTCACAGGCAATTTTTTTTAATAGAAATTACAAGTTAGTGCCAGGACGCACCTGGTGTTCACTGTACAGTTGAGTTTGTTCTGATGTTTTATGCCATTTTGAATAAAGACACAGCTTAAGTTTACAGTTGAGGACATCAGTTGTCTCAGGTTTGTTAGTCGGTACCATATCCAAAAGAGTTTGACTCCAGCGTTATTGAATAGTATTCGAGCAGCTGGACAAATACCATTAAAGGTCTGAGGGGCTACACGTTGGCCAGTCTTGAAAAGGGCTAACCACATTGTCCGGTGTACTTTTTGCACGTTTACAAATGGATATTCTTTTACAGATGAGTGTACAAACAGTTACCGTAAAGTATCCTTTTAAAGGTGCAATATGTAAGAATCGGCCACCTCTGGAATTAATACTCCAAACAAATGGGGGGCAGCACATCAACAGAGTGTCCTCTAACTGTAGCTGACGTTAGCTCAGTTAGCTGTGCTGCTAGTGGTCCAGACTGGGGTTGGTGTTGCGAGAAAGGGAGAGGCTGTGGCTAGTTGGTAAGCATGCTAACTGCAGTGTACATTTGACTTTTTTTTTGAGTGTTTTAAACTAAAGTTCTTACATACTGCACCTTTAAATTTTGCTAAGCATGCTTCTACCCCAAATGTTATGCTTGCTAATGGCTACAGTGGCACATACTGGGAGGACGTCCATTAGAAAAGAGTATTTCGAACATGAATTTTTCAATAAAATAATGAAGTAGGAAGTTACAGAGAGTCAGCCTGCAGCTTGTAAATATTACAACCAGCAGAGGAGGGGAAATGTTTTTACCTTACAGATCACCTTTAATCTAATCATTTGAAGCACATAACAGCATCTCACAATGTTTTTTCTAAACTCTGACAACCACATCTAGTTTTCTCTGAGGCAAAGACTTGGAAGAAGTGCTTGGCATTCCCTGTTTAGCTGCTGCTACATTTCCCGTTACGTGGTCGATATTTCAACAAGAGGACTGTTTTCTTACGAAGAAGAGTGGGCTAGCACACTCTCGTTTTGGGATTAAGCCATTCGATGGCAATTGAACACTTCAACTGTATTAAATGTTTTGTTTTTAAAACCACAATCTTAAACAACAGTAGGGTATTTGTTTGACCAAAATACTTGACGAAAAGTAAATGTCTAACGTGTAAAAAGGTTTTTCACAGCAGTAAAACTCAATTGTGCTTGATTGAGAGATGAAAAATACACTCAATGTCTTCCATTTTGACTGTGAATGTACTTCTATTTGGTCAAAAAACATTGTCGGAGCTTTGAAGTTGGCAACAGAAAGCAATGTATTGAAGTTTGATTTTTCTCAGCTCATGTCTGATCAGTGTCGCCACAGAAGTGTTGTGTTATTGCTCTCTCACACAATGGTGGGAGAGCTTGTTCAAATGACAGCTATGAACATTGATTACAGAGACTGTTGCTACACTGGGATTCCCGGGGAAAACCCGTTTTTGGATTCACTCTGCTAGTTCTTTTAGAAGAAAAAGCTACATTTCGCTTAAAATGTTTCTCTGGTTCAGCAAGTAACCATATAGTGGAGATAAATCAGAGTTTAAAAGAGTATCTTTTTTAAAATCCAACCAGAGTTAGAGTGGTGCAAAAGTCACATTCCTCCATGCCTTCTGTTGCTGGGCTTTTTGCTGACTTACAGGACAGGAATGCATTGTGCTGGACTGGTTAATTTTCCCACACTGGCCCCCCTCATGTGCCTCTGATTTCCAGTGTTAGGTTATTATTCAATGGTCAGACAGAGCAGTTTTCCTCCTTTTCTTTATTTGACTTTTTTTAATGGAAAATATAAGAGAAACTTGCTGAAAATGTGCCAAATGTGTTTGTTTTGTAAGAGTTCATCAAATTATGACTTTGTTAATGTGATGACATAATTTCAAGGCTTGAACGAGAGATTCAGGAACAATGGAAATTTCTGTGAGGCAAAACAATACAGAATGTAAGGGAACAAATGGTACTGTTTTGAGAAAGTCAATAAAAGAATCAATGTGTCACCACCTCTACTTTTCCGTCCGTTTGCTTGATTTTGTTACTCTAAAGACAAATGGCATTTGTTACAATTTAAAAAAAAAAAAAAATGTGTACAAACTGACAGTTTAATTAAGTTCATTGACATATTTTGTGAATTAATCATCCATTGCATTGGTGTCCTTCTGCTTTGGCAGGATAAACAGTATTTACCCACCAATATGGGCCTCGTGATCAGTACAAATGTTTAAGTACAGTTTTGGGGTACTTGCGTCTATCCATTTTATGACGTTTTATACTTAATATCGTATAATTACCTAATACTGCCCAGCGGCAGTGTTGTACGAAAAAGTAATTCTTGTGTAAAAGTAACAATATCTTGCTGAAATATTACTAAACATGACGTAAGCATGAAAGTCACCATTACAAATAGTATTTGGGTAAAAGTCTTAGTAGTATCTGATTTTCAATGTACCTAACTATTAAAACGTAATTTTCTGGCAGCAAATACACTCAAGTATCAAAAGTACACATAAAAGTGAAATTATACATATATTTAGATGTATTCTGTATAGTATAGGTTGACAAATTATTGGCCTGGCTGATGATTGGACCTGAAATTCAGCATTGTGATTATTAGAATCTGTGTTTTTTAATGTCATTGCAGACAAAATAAATGTATGTATGAATCAAGACTTTGATGCAGCATGTGATCTGTAAAGGAACTAGTATCTAAAGTTATCAAATAAATGAAATGGAGAAAAATAAAACAATATTGTCCTTCAAAATGTGGTGAAGCGTAATAACAAAGTCGCAGAATATTGAAATACTCAAGGAAAGTGCAAATATCTCATAATTGTGCTTTTAGTAAATGTACTCAGTGTCACATTTCATCCCTGCCCAGCAGGATGCTTAGGGAGTTAAAACAGCTGCTGCAAGCTGTTACATTGAAATACTACATTAATGAGTAAATAATTAGAATTCAATGATATTTTGTTCTTTATACAGTATGTTTTAAATTCAGCTGATAATAGTCCTGGACATTTACTTAAGTAAGCTATTAATGCTGCCTTCCTCCACTGTTATTCTGCTACTTTGCTTAAACATGGATAAGGATAAAATTACTTCTTTCACCACTGTTGATGACTACACAGTCATAGCTATCATTAGAAGATATATATTCATGTATTCCAAGGGGTGAGTACATTTAAGTACCTCGCCTTTTACTATTGCTAACAACTGTCAAATTGACTCCATGTCTATGATTATTCTCATTGTTTTTAACAAGACAGCTCGTGTGTCACTGATGCTATTTGTGTCTTGACTAAAATTAGACCTGAGGATAGAAGTGACTCATTGGCATATGCCAGGGGTGTGGAATGAGCTTTTTAAAATCCTACCACAGTGTGACAGTGTTCAGTGTGTAGTTTTTTAATAAACAATCTTTAAGGAGTTTAAGGTTAAAAAATGTAACTACAATGTTTCATGTCAAAAAAAGGCTGCTTTATACACCATAACACCATCTTAGAGGAATAATTATGTTTTGTATGTTATTGCATAATCTTATTATGTTTTTACCAGTTTGTAAAAATCCTATCATACACTGCAGTGGTTTTAAAACTTTTTCTGCCCAAGGCAAGCCAAAGGGCATGCCAAAACCTCAAGGCACAATTGTGCGTTCATATCCTTGCAAAATAGCTGCTGCAACAATTGCTGCTAATCACTCTGTACATGATTATTTCTGGCTCCCTGGGAGGTTTTTAAAGGATGTTTTTGGGGTATAGTATTTGCCATTGTATATGAAGTAGATAGATAGATATAATAAATGAATAACTCATTCATTAATCGTTATACAGTTGTATTTTACACTAATAATCTGTGTCTGTGTCAAAATCCCAGGGCACACCTTGACTTTCCTCTCGACACCCCATGCACAGGCCCCTGATGTACTGTCAGTATCTGTGCAAATGCTCCTATTTTTATAAGCCTGCGATAACGTCTTCAGATATTTATGTGAAAGAATAAATAAGAAATGCACAGAGATGTATGCAGTACAAACTGTCTTTATTGAGGGCCATATATTGTTGTTTTTAAATAGTACAAGACACACAAAGGGAGCACAGTAGGGTCAAAACAACTGGGAGTCTACTGTGAAATAACAAACAAATTAATAATTTGAAAAATTGAGAGAGAGACAAACATGATACAGACAACAGTTGTTAGAATACAGCTTTGTATTTTTTGGTAGAACACATTTAACAATGTCTTAGATGGTTACACAACAGACACAGTCAATACAAACACTGTTAGTTAGCCATGGTCACTTAGTTGAACTTGGCAACAAATGGTAAAGGAATGTCAACCTCAATCTGTCTGTCACCTACTCTCACAAATGGTTCAACATTTTTGCTAATCTCCTTCAGGGTTTTAATGACATTGTTTTGGAAAGCGTTGACACGTTTTACCAATAAGCCAATCCAGGACTGGATGTCAGCCTGAAGCTGTTCAAAAGACATGTCAGCCAAAATATTCTGGACTGTAGCTCTCACAGCTCTTACATATTCCATAATAATTCTGCGGGCTGATTCAACCTGCTTGGCAACATCAGCAAGGACCTGGGAGTTCATGGCATCGTTGTAAACATCAGTCACAAAGGTTGAGAACCTCTCTACATTCTGAGATTTTAGGGTTTGGAGGAACTTCTCATTTTGTTCAATGGTAAACTGAATGAATGCAGAGAATTTGTTAATGATATCCTCCAGCTGGATATCCCCCAGTTTCCTCACAGTGACAGTTACCTGGTCCTGAATTTTCCTCAAAGCTACAAACAAGTCGTCAAGAATTTCTCTTCCAATGACAACATAGTTGGAGCCAGGAAGAGTGAATTCAATGGCTTTTAAATAATCAAGGACTGATGTAAACATGGTGGCAAAGTACTCTGGAACCCTTTGAACAGCCTCCTCAGTTACATCTGCAACAAAAGTACTGAATTTCTGATAGACCTCAAGCCCAGACAGCCTCTCCTCATAACCAGGGATCTGGAACTTGGTCTCTCTCAGGAATTTAACAACAGCATCCAGGACAATTTCAACTTTCTTTTGATATTCTTTGAGGATCAAAATGGTCTTATCTGTGACAGTGGTCATAACATTGGAAGGATTTACTCTTGCAAGATTGTCAACAGCCCTCTTGAACATCACTTTTCCCTGCTCCTTTGCCTCTTCAAAAGAACCCTCAAGCCTGCTAGCCTGTTTGTAGACAATGTTGTATGCGCTGATTGCAGGCTCAGACACCATCTTCATGATTACAGGCACCTGTTTCTGCAGACGAAGCATCATCTCATAGGGCATTTCCATATTCCAGCTTGTCTGAAGGTTCAGCTTCTCAGCGTTCTCCAAAGACATCCTCAGACCCAAGATTTCAATGTCAGTTGTTGGCTCAGACTGTGGGAAACAAAAAGACATTTTTACAGAAAAAATAAACATGCATTTCCCTGAAATCACAATCAAAGGTAAGTAGTAAGCGAATACGTAAGCAGAAGTTCTCTTACCGGGTAGCGACCATACAATCTTGCTTTCACTTGTGCTGGGCGCTTAGTCTGCATCTGAAGAGCGATGAGCCCTGCAGATGGAGTGGACATAGAGACAACAAGGCCTTCTTCTGGGTTTCCAGCAATCTCCTGATAGATTTCTAAAGTCGTGTCAGGCAGATTGACCTTTGCTGAATTGGTGATGGAGGTATCAACATTGTCAAAGCTGAGGACGATAGTGCTGTCGTGGTTTCCCTCTAGCACTAAATGTTTTACAGACAGGACAGAGGCCACTCTTAATCCGTCAACTGCGTTCAGGTTGCTGTTGCCTGCAATTCTTCCATTCAGAAACTCAAATTCAGAGGTTGAAGAAGCATCAAGTTTGATGACGATGCTGTCCTGGTTGAGGATGCTGGCATCAGTTTTCAGTGTGACCATTGCTGTTTTCACAGAGAGCTCATAGGTCAGATCACCCATTTTTGGGATCCTGATGTTCTGGATTTTGGGCAGGGTGATTTTTGGCAGGGTCAGCTTGCTGAGGGCAGATGGGACATGCAGAGCGGGCATCGTGATGAGACTGAAGTCGGGCAGAGGAATAGTGAATGTGGAAACCTCAACATTCATCACTGGAACTCTGTAGGCAGGGACTGTGATGGTTTTGGGCAGCTCAATGCTATATTTCTGATATTCAGCCTTTGCTTTGTTGTAAGACTTAGCCAGCATGTCAGCAGCCTTGTCCTTGCTGATGAGCACTTTCTTGTGCAGAGTCTTGACATTGCTATTAATGGCATTGATGATTGGATCCATATCAATGTCAATGGTGATCATCTCAGGGTTCTTCATGTACTTCAGCTTGGAGTTCATGTCAAATGTCTGCTGAGTTGTGGTCAGGATGTTGCTCAGGCCAGTGTTTTCCCACAGTGAAAAGTCTTCAACTCTGGGTGTCTTAAAACCAACAAATGGCACATTGATTTCAGGAATGGTGATAGGTTGCTTCAGCATTTCCAAATCGGCTTCTCCGTTAATCTGGGAGAATACGCTGATTTCGCTGTCACCATTATCCATGGTGAAATAGTGGGAGTACTTGTACTGGTTGAATCTTGCCAGACCAGTCCAGCTAGCTTGCTGCACCTCAGAGTTCAGGATAAGGGAGGCGTCATTCTGGAGATCCACCTTTCCAGACAGGCTGTATGGAAGGGCAACCTTGACATTTCCCTTGTTCTTGGTGTCAAACACAAGGTCAGTTGGTGTAACTGAAGCGAGCACAGAGCTTGAGAGAGTTCCCTCAACTGGTCCAGTTAACCCTGCATTGTGAGAGGCAGTAAAATCAATTTTCATGTCTTCAACCTTAGCCTGGAACTTGATGTCTGCAATGCTGGCCTTCATGATGGGTGTTTCTGTCTCAACCAGGATGTTGACAATTATGTAGCGGAAAATGCAAATATCTGCAACCACGTTTTGATTCATTTTGAATTCGCTGCTGCCTGTTTCTCCAATGAAAGTCACTTTGGCTGTGTGGAGATCCATGACCACCTCCATGTCACTCTTGTGGGTTGCCTCATCTGAAAAGTCCTGGACTGCATATTTTCCATTAGCTAGATTGTTGATGGTCAGTGTGGCAGTGCCTTCCTCAAGCTTGAAAAGGGTCTTTTGGTTCATTGATGTTTCGCTGAAGATGTTGATGACTGGCATGTTGATGTTGTGCTTGTAGTCAGTCACTACATTGGCTGACACTCCATTTTCTATGGCAAAGAATGCATTATTGACAAGCTCTCCAATGTAGGGCTCAGTGTCGACCTTTGCGGTGGTTTCGGCAGAAGCCTGAGCTGACAGGCCATAGAGGGTCATTGTTCCCTTGTGGTCGAGTGTAATGCTTGACTGGTCAACTTTGATGTTCTCTGAGATCGACAGACGGCTCATCTTGGGTGCAGCGACATGAACACTGGCATCCACTGTGAAGTCAAGAACTCTCAAAATGGATGAAGCCCGTGAGTTAAGGTTAATTTTGAACTCTGGTGTTTCTGATTCAGTTGTGGTGTTCTCCAGGTCAGCAGTGGTCCTGATTTTGTAATGAGGTGAGTTTACACTGACCTCTCCGTAGAGTTTTCCAAAGCAGGGAATCTTGCTCATATCTGCCACTTTCTCTTTCAGCTCCATAGTGAATGTGTCATAGTCAAACGATTTGATCTTTTGAAGCATTCTCATGAAATATTCGCTCATGTCATCAACCAGCTGTTTGAAGTCGAAGGAATACAGCTCATTCACAAGCTCCTGAACAGGCACCATAACTCTTTTGAGCATAGGCTGGATGTCAACTGACTTGAGAGCAGCAAATGCAGACTGAATCTTTTCCCTCACTTGATACTGCTTCATAATTTTAACACTCTCATCCATGATGGCTGCAATCATCTTCTCAATCTCATAGCTGGACAGGATCTCTTCTACTTTGGCATAAATTGCATTGAATTTGTTAGCAATGTCATGTTTCTTGAGCCAAGCCATGATAGCATCTTTCACTGATTTCACCACATTCATGACTTTGTCAGCTGGGAATTTGGCTGTCAGGTTGGTCACATAGTTTTCCACTGAGCTGATGTACTTTTTCAGGTCTTGGACAAAGAGGTTGAAGTCAAAGTTGTCAATGACCTCCTTCAGTTCGGACATTTTTTTCTGAAACTTGGCACTGATCTCATACTTTGTGTTGATGTCTTTCACCATCTCAATGCTCTGGTCCATCAGCCTCATCACTGTGGTCTTTACATTGTCAATAACTGCTGGCAGATGCTCAATGAATGGGATCTGGACGAAGTGGCTGTCCATGTTCTTGTCATATTTCACAAATCCAGAGATGGAATAATCTTGATTTGCATCACTGAAGAGGGGGGTTGAGGCAGCTCCCATCATCTCAATTCCCATTCTCTCTACATTGTTATAGGCGCTCATTTCCTGATCAAGAGTGTGCTCATTCACTTTGGATGTCATCTTCAGTGTTATACTTTGCTCTTGGAAGCTCAGCATGCTATTGAACTTGTTCTCCATGTTGGTCTTAATGGTGGGTCTGCCCTCCAGTTCATGAGTGGTTGAGGCTCTGTACTCAAATGAATGTGTGTACACCATGGGTTCTGCTTTCAAGAGGAATTTGCTGTACAGTTCGCCATTGTGCTGTCCATACAGATACACAGCTCCGTCAGAGTTGAAGATGGCATCAATGTTCAGAGTGAAGGGTTCAGCAACAGATTTGACTGTGCTCTCCAGACGAAGATATGGTGAGTTGAAGTTAGCCACATTGTTGAACTTCATGCTCAGACCAGCAACCTCCATAGCAGTGGTTTGTGTCATGTGAGTTCCCAGAAGTCTACCGTTGGTGTTGCACTTGGCAGAGAGGACCATGTCAACAAACTTGACTTCATAAGTATGCTTGAGCTCTTCCTCTGAGAAGACTCCCGTCATTGTTCCAGTCAGCTCCATGTTGTAGGGCTCTGCCTTGAACTGGGCATCATTCACAAAGTTAATTGCCATGATCTTCAGGTCATTTTTCACCATAACTGAGGCAATGAAATGCTCCATGTTAACTGTGATGTCATGCATGTAGGAGTTCTTCTGGTTGAGGACGTTGTCAGTCTTGGAGTGGAGGGTGAAAGATCTCAGTGAAAGAGACAGTGAGTGGGTGTTCTCGGTCCTCATCTCGTTAAAAGATCCGACAATGTTGTTGGAGAGGATCAAGCCATCTTCGTTCACTCTGAGGTTCACTCTGTTCCTGGTGTTGATGTCAAATAGGTTTCCCTTAAAGATGCCGTTGAGATACATTTCAGTGCTGGCAAACTTACCCTCAACACTGAGCTCAGCTTTGTTGTCCTTGATGCCTCCCTTAGTGGTGAGAGACATTGTGGCACCAGTGGTATCAACTCCACCATGGAAAACGTTCTCAAAGGTCATTGGGCTATACTGGGCAGTTGTTGTGCAGCTGGTGGTCAGGCCATTGCTGTTCAAGGCCAAAGTTGCCTTGTGAGAGGCAAGGCTTGAAAAGATGTTCAAGGAGGCATCAGCATTGATCTCCAAACCGGAGGGATTCATGGACCCAGTGACCAAAGAGTAGGCACGGTTCTCGGTGTCATCAGCTTGATTCTCAATCCTGAGGGTGGCCTGTCCGTCAGAGGTGGAGAACTCCATCTGGCTACGAAGCATTCGCTCATCAGCCTTGGTCACAGAGTCGGACTGCATGGTCAGCTTGACATCCTTGTAGTTCAGGCTCATTTTGGTGGTGTGCTTGATGGGGTTACTGTTCATGTTGGTGTTTGACTCAATCAGAAGCTCCTCATTCGCATATGATGCCTTGATCTTGTTCATAAGCTTCAGGATTTCAGAGTTGACCCTCAGTGTGCTCTCCAATCTTGCTTCTTTCTTTGCTGGCTCAACAGAGAAAGTGTGGAGATAGGTGGTGCTGGCAGTCAGGGGTCCAACAGTCACACTTCCGTCAATGTTGATATCTCCGGAAAGCATGTTTGAGTCGAGGCCAACCTGGGTGGTAACAGTCAGAGAAGTGTCCAGACCCACAGGAGAGATGGCAAACACATTGTACTTTCCTGTTGACATTAGATTATCAGTGACAGCAATGGTTTCCAGCACATTGAAACCTGTGTTCATGAGCATATGATTCAGGGAACCGTCAATGGCAAGTTTCATGGTTTTCTCTGCTGTGTCGGTGATTGTTGCAGCTCCTTTAAAACACACAAAACAGAAAAATAATAATTAATATCAACATTTATCTTGTTTCTCTTGCGTTAAAGAAAGGAAACAACAATGATTAAATTACCCTCAGTTTTGAAGGCGAGAAGCTTGATTGGACTCTCAGCCAGGATGTCGAACTTGGCAAAGTAGGTAGGAGAATCTTCTGTATCGTTACCAGCAGACGCTGTTGCCTCCCACTTATAATAGTTGCTGTTGACCTTGGCAGACACCTCGGCCACTCCCATCAGAGGCAGGATGAGATCATATTCATCAGGAATGGTGAAAGTGGGGATCTGGATCTCCTGTGAGGGAATCTCCATACCCAGCTGAGGCACCGAGATGCGTGGGGAGGTGACCATTGGAGGAATTCTCAGCTCCTCAGACGATTTGCCTCCAAGAGGCAGAGGGACGGTCATGATCAAACGCTCCAAGTTGAACCGGTATTTGAATGCGCTTTCACTGGTAAAAGGACGAGAGCAGAACATTTGATAAATTCAAAACAGACATTCAACTGGTGAGTAAATCTAAATTTAATGAAAAAAAAGCTGTGATTTTCTTCAAATCCATGTGAAAAACTGTATTTTGATGATGTGGAATTTACTTACAGGTTCATGAATAGTTGTTCAGGCATGGTGGGCATTTCAGGCATTTCCACATTTGCCATTTTGTTTCTCAGAGTCTCAACATAGGGAACATCAGCTGTGATCTTGTCCATATAGATATTGCTGGCCTGATGAAAAAACATCATTATGCTTTAGTCTGGAGGAACAAGAACTAAGTAACAGAATGTTTAAATAGTGATATTGATTATATGATTTTCACCTCAACAGCCTTGTTGAAGATATGACGCACTTTCATGTCAGTCTTGACAACCTGCTGGTCCATGATTTCCTCCACAAACAGAACGAACCAGGCCTGGAGGGCTTCGGTGGAAGTTACCAGCATCTTGGTATCAGCGTTTATGTTGGACATCAGCTGAACCTCAGCCTGCTCTACACCTGATGTACAAAGCATTTAACATTTGACTTTTACATGACATTACAGTATTTGAAGAAATTCTTGAAATCATCAATATCTGACATCCATGAACACTATTGTCTTTAACAGACATACCGTATTTGATTGTGACTGCCTGAACAGAGGAGGCCTCTGCGATCTTGACATCACTCTTGATCGCCACAGTGAATACGCCAGGGTGGCTCACGGTGGCGGTAATGGCGGCATCAGTCTTGAGTGAGGGCACTAACAGCTGAACCTGCAGCATGCCATCAGTCATGGCCTGAAGCCTGTGATTGATAAAACAAAAACAAACGTGATGTAGTCATACTTGGATAAAAAAAAAATAAAACTTACTAAAAACTGTTAAATGCGTACCTAAGATAGATTATTTATTGACAGTGTGTTTAAACAAAGTTTGTGGCTGAGTTGACTCACTTGGCACGGCCAATCAAAGAGACCTGGGGCACGTTCTTGTTGGAGATCTCGAGGGTGATGGCTTTGCCTTTGGCACTGCTGGAGGTCATGCCAACCTTAATGCCGGCCTCAACATCAAAGTCAGGTATCTCAATATGGGTGGTGAAGACATTCCTGTTCCTGTTGTATTTCATGGTGGCTGTAGCCTCAGTGGGCTGAGCACCTAAAGCCACAAAGGTAGAAAAAGTACAACTTGGTTACAAATAAACCCCATGAAATGACAAAGGAGGTGATGCACATTGAAAAAACTTAAGTTGATGTAGCCTAATGTTTTTCAAATAAGATGCTCATACCCTCAGCTCTCAGGGCAAGCTTCAAAGAATCGACCTTCTGGCGACCGTCCTTTCCTTCGCTGAGGAGATCGTAGGCGATGGTGGCTGTGTACTCAGAGACCTCATTAGTAGGCTTGATGTCCACAGAAAACCTAATGGGAAAAAACAAAGAAATTAATTCTCTGGTGATATTGTTCAATCAGTGATCTTAAAATTGACAAAATAACCACGGACTCTTCCAAAAAAAACTTACTTAGTCTCTCCGTTTAGGGGGAAGTAAGGAACAGCAGTCTTGTCGCCAGTGTCAGCACGGAGTGTTTTTGTGCAGTATTTGATTCCAGTGAAGAGAGGATTGCAGCTTTCTTCATCCAATGAGTGTGGGATCACTGTAGCGTGACCAGCACCCACAATCATCACTTTGTTGCTATTTGAACGAAAAAAAGCAGAATCAGTGTCTACTTTCTAAAATTTTTTAAATCAAATGCAATACGATATGGCGCCACATGTTGAAACACTGTGGTTTTGTTTTATTGCTGCATTAATATCCTTATCTTTTCAATAACTTGAAACTCGTTTTTTAACTTTTTAAAAGGTTTTATTAAACCTTCATGTGACTAGCAACAGAGGGAAAACATAAAACCATATAAAAGCATTTGCAATCTACCACCATAGTACAAACTTAATTAATTAAATATATTAATGTATTTTTGTGTTAATTGTTACCTGATGCTGAAGAACTTTGTGGTGCCCTGTGGGGCCGGGATGGAAAGCTTGATCTGGTTTTCCTCCATGCTGATCTTGGCATTGAGAGCGCTCTCGTGGTACATGTTGGTGTGCATCTCAACAGTGGACACAACAAATTCAGGGACATTGACTCCCATCTGAGTCACAAATTCAACTCCAACAGAGGGTGCAAACACCAGCTCCTTCTGTGAACAAAACACAAGTCACATGTAGTTAATTTAAGTGGCAGGGTCTCACAATTTTTTTTATCATAGATTTTAGCAACAATTTTCTGGACATATAAGGAATTATTTCAATAACAAAGCAACAGAATAATAGACAAACTATAATTGACTTTTTGAAAGATGTACCATTCTTGGGGCAAATCGAAGGCCTCCCTTAGCGCCAGGAGTAAAGGTGCCAGACAGAGCGAATGTCAGTGGCAGACCAGAGGCTGTTGGCATGATGAATTTGTTGTCCATGAAGATGTAATGGGCGAAGATCTCATTGTCAGTGCTAGACATCATTTTACCCATGACCTGATAAAAAGAATCAGCAATCACTTTCAATGCTCTCTCACTGAGGTAAAGAAAAAGAGTTGGACAGTCAATATATTAAATGGATAACAGTAGTACAGGCCAGTACCTGAGTGGGGATGATCCTCATCAGAATATCTGCATACATCAATGCGTTATCAGCAATAGCCTTCAGCTCAGTGCCCTTGATGTAGCCAAGCTCATTTCCCATGATCCTCAGGTAGGCCATGGCTTCTGGGGCCTCTTGATTCTGCAGATCTTTAATCAGCTTGTTGAAGTTGCGGACGATTTCTCTGACAAGATTTTCTGGAACCTGAGAAAGACGTAATATTGTATTAACGCCAATGATAACATAACTTAGACTGAGAGTGCTTAACAGTTATAATTAAACTCAAGATTTACCTTGCGTGTCTCAGACTCTGGGAAATTAACCCATTTGTTCAGTTCTGGGACGCTGTCTACAGCCCAATACATAGCTTTGGACACGGTGTCTGGGAAGAACCCGTTCTTTCCAAACAAAGCATCAATGGTTGGCTCAAAGCCCTTTCCGTGCATGCCAACCTGTTGGAAAAAAAAAAGATTCAAAAACAGCATGGGTTAAACTCTGAATCCCGGCCAAATAATTCTGTTTAGAATTTAGCGTAATTTCAGTTAATTACAGCAAAATATAACAAGAAGTCACCAATGAATATACTTTTCTACTCAAACTTCTTTTTGAAACAGCAATAAAAAACTGATTAAGACCCACAGTATTACATACCTCCCAAACATCCATGTTGAAACCAAAAGCTTTCAGGGTAGTTTCCAGCAGGACCTCCCTTGGCAGCTGGTTGCTTGAATCAAAGACAACATGGCCCTGAGCGCTGGCGCCCATGTTCTCATATGCCACACCCAGCTTGTAGTTGCGAGACTTGGTAGTGTATTCGTTGTGTGTCTCGACCTCATTTTCCTGCAGGGCATCCATGATCTTCTTGCCAATGCTGGGGTAATAATGAGGTGTAACACAATCAGTTAAATATAAGTCATTTGGTTTTAAAATGTCCATGAAGTAAGGCAAAATATGTCACTTGAAAGGTGCTCTTATCTTACATCTGCATCTCTGAGTCAGTGGAGGAAATTATGTTGTAGATGTGGGAGGTCACAAAGGACTTGATCTGTGTGTTCTGCTCCTGTGTGACCAGCTTCTTCACCATCTCAATGTCACTGTCCTGGGGGTTCCTCATCAGGATCAGGTAAGCGGCCAGGCGCTTCTGCACGGCACCCTTGGGGTACTGGCTGACCCTCTGGAGGTTAGAGCGAACCTGGATAGCAAAAGAACAGAAACTTGTTAACTGGAACTGGAACAGGGGCAACAAAGGACTCACCACTTTGTCAGACACGATACATGATTGTATAAAGGGTATTACTACGTTTTGTAAAACAATTGCTGGTAAACACAGCTTATTGCACATGATTCAATTTTGTTCTTATTTACATTTTACAGTGTCCCGACTTTTTTAGAATCAGGGTTCTGGGATGCATTTGATCTGTGAAGGGGATGTTGGTTACCTCATCTGTCACAGACATGCGTCTGAAAGCCTGGATGGCGGCCAGCTGCACAGACAGTGTGGTTGCAGGCTGTCTCATACACTTCATCAGTGTGGTCTTAATAGCAGCATCGGCAGCCTCCATTGCATCTCCCATGTTACCAACAACCTGGTTGAAAGAGTCACAACAGTTAGAAAAAAACATGGAACTGGAAGATGCCATAAGAAGTCAAAATTTTGTAAGAGGGTTGTTTTCACAGCGGTTACCTACCCTCAAGGTCATGAAGGTCAGATCTTTCTCCCCAGCACAGTCTGCGCCCAGGAGGGAATTCATGAAGTCAGAGACAGCAGTGATTTCAGGGGTGACTCCCTCAGCCTGGTACAGTCTAGTGACAAATTTAGACATTAGTGATGTACAACAGAAACCACAACTGACTCAATGAGGTGGACCCTCCTCTGTGTGCCTTCACTTACTTCCTGACTGCATTGCTCAGGGCATACATGATGGGTTTGCTCTGCTTGTACTGAGCCATTGCCAGCATGTCTTTCACCATGAGGCGGGAGTGGTTGGGCAGGAGTCCCAGGGCGTAGACGGCAGCATCAACCTCAAGAGCACCCTCGTCAAAGGTCCTGAGAACCTTCAGCATGGCGCTGGTGCACTCGGGGGTGCCACACTGAGCCAGAGCTTGCCATGTCAGAGAGCCAGACATGTCCATCATCTCAACAGCAGCAGATCCCACGATATCGGCGTTCAGGACACGCAGCTCGGACACCAACTTGTGGAAGATGCTGGCGCGCTCCTCGCCCTGGGTGGTCTGTGACAGAGCATTCAGCTCCTGGAATGTGGCGATGGCAGCATCCTTGGTCTGGACAGGGGACCTGTCATCAGCAACGTCCATGGACAGGTCCTTGAGGTTGTCCTCATCTGCACAGATTGAATCACAAACAGTAAGAAAATGCAGAAGAGTCTGACGTGTATGACATACTGAACATATTTATATCTTTTACAGGCTATATATAAAAAGTGAAACACTCACTGCGGTCAAAGATTCTGTCGTTGATCTTGGCGGTCTCTGTCAGAGTCACAGTCTGCTTCACAATGGTTGAAATGCCATATTCGCTCCTATTTGCAGAGGAAATTAGACAATTTAAACAAATAGGTAATAATTACACTTGGCTAAATGTATTTCATTTGATATCGACAACTTCAATATGTCTGTTGGAAATGTAGCATTGTTAGAAATCCTGAAATATGTGTTAAATTCAAAGCATTCCAAAAGACCATTCCAAAGATTTGAATATTTTTGTAAGTCTTAAAATCAAGATACATTTGGTGCTCTATTATTTAATGGGCACGTGATTCTTTCAAAACTTACTTATGGGACAGGGGCAGGAAGATGTGTTTCTCTGTGCAGACTCCACTGGTCATGTGCTTCTTCTGGTTGTCAAACTTGTAATCGCAAGTCTGTGTGCTGCTAATCATCTTGGACAGAGGGTAGTTCTGGTGGCGGAAAGATAACATCAATATTGAGATTAAGCTGGAAAACAGTCAAATAACAGCACACTAGAAACTGTGGGCTGCTTATAAGTGTTTTTTTGCTTTGGTTTTTGTAAGGGAAACCTTCAGCCATTTATGAATATAGCTAGTTAAGAAATAATATAATGCTAATAAGAAGGTTGTTTCCTCTACGTAGAAGTGAGTGTGATAGCTCTAACAAATCATGGCCTCAGTTTGTTATGTTGACAGTATGAGGTTATTACCATGCCGGTGATGAGGGCCAGAGGACTGGTGTCCTGCCTGCGGGCAAAGAACGAGTCACATTTGGAAAGATCCCTGCTCACGGTCACATCAGTAGCGATGTCCTCTCTGGCGTTGACGGTGAAATCGGTGGGGCACACTCCATGCACGGTGGACTGAAAAATTATGAGAGACGTCATCATCAGTGATCACTCAGAGCTGGAGTGATCAACATGCTTTTTGTACTTTGGCAATCTCCCTAAATCTGATTACCCGTTGATCTGAATGATTGCCCCCCCCCATAACGAGAGCAAGTGATGCCATTAGAAAAGATAAACTTATCTAGGACTTCGACCTGAAGATAGCCACTGTGAGGACATGATGTTACAGGAATGTGTTTATCACCTGTGACTGGGGCAGCTTATCTACTCATTGTGCAACTTGTTTATCTTTGCATGAGTCTATTTGGTGACTCTGGCCTGAATTGACTGGTTACTGCTGTAAATACTGATGACTAAAAACAAGACAATAAAAACAGTGAGGGGAGCTACCATTTGCTTGTTCCTCTCCTCTTCCATTACTGGCACGATGAGAGCAGAGACAATTCCCCTCTTGATGTTCAGGATGTTGACAGGCTCATCATCCTCAGGGTAGAGTTTGACATCAGTCTGCCCTTCAACTGTGATCTTCAAGGGGTTCCTGTTGACGTGGGCAGATCATCATTTACAACCTGCCATTTTAGCCTGTCCTTTTATGTCCTCAATTCAAGCCACTTTCTGATTATACATTTCTGTAGTTTTAACACTAAATAACACAGATGAATACTGGACATTTCTTGGCAACTTACTTTTCCATGGCAGCTTTGAAAGCCTCAGCTCCAGCAGCAGGATGATAGATTGGGATCCCTTGTTCATCCACACTAGAGATCTCGCTCAGAGAGCACTCTGTTGTGCGGAGGATGAAGCTACAGGTCTGGGGCACATCAACCTCGACCTGTGCAGCAGATCAAACATTTTTTTTTAGCACTACTGTTTCCTACTCAGGGTCACAAGAATGTTGTTTTAAGTAATGATCGGGGCTGTGAAACATACTTTGCAGGAGACTTTGGGTCCGCTCTTGTCGTCTGTTGCTCCATTCACGCCGTTAAAGGTCTCAGCTTCATAGTCGTACACAAATCGCCTGAAGTTCTTGAATCTTTTGGCCACTGAAAAGTATTTAAAACATCAGTTAGACCACTGCAATGTTGGTGTTAAATACATTGTACTTTTTTAACACCTATATGACAGACTCACACTTTGTACAGTATACCTTTAGATACTTCAAATGGATAGTTTAAATGGGCAATGTGTCATTTTATAGAAGAGATTCAAACTCAGACATATTTATTTTACCATAACTGAATAAACAAGCTGAGGAAAATGAGGTCCCCCAAAGTAAAACATTAAACTGTGTCGTCCTTTAAGGTCAGTTTGTTTAATCAGTTTATTCAGTCACGAAGCAAAGAAAGTTTGTTTATGTAGTTTTGTTTTGTCTAAGAAAACGATGACTGATTGGTGAAATTCACCATTAAGGATTGTCTTTTTTGTTGCCTGGTTATCAAATTAAATCACATCTTCCACAGTAATGTATGAACCAATGTTACGATTTAAAAAAGAAAAAGTAAA
Organism: Diplodus puntazzo; assembly: GCA_963678695.2. Taxonomy (NCBI): domain Eukaryota; kingdom Metazoa; phylum Chordata; class Actinopteri; order Spariformes; family Sparidae; genus Diplodus; species Diplodus puntazzo. The sequence continues at coordinate 15,819,018 of OZ023172.1, forward strand.
CTCACACAAGCAAACTGGAGATTGTTCCTCAACAGTTCCAACATCTTGCTCTGCAAAGGATGAGAGAAAATGTTTGCTTGACATTTTACAAACCCACAAGCTGCCCTAAAACTTGACTGAGAACAGTTGAATACTTAAATCATATAAACTCTATATAATTAAACCATTAGTAAGAGTTTAATCTTTTTTTTTCCTTTTTTTTTTAGCTCAAAATGCTGGATTGACAGCAATTCAACACACAGGCTTTATACAATTATTAAACACTACAGTAACTCATGCGTCACATGTAAAACAACAACAACTCGCTTTTAAAAAAACTTTTTAAGCACTTTTTTCCTCAAACATATTTAGACTTAACACAATTCCTTAAAATTGGCTATAAGCTTTCAAATAAATACACAATACTTACGGGCTAGTGTGTATGTGCCCAGCAGCAGCAAAAGGCAGAGCTTGGTACTCCCCATGATGGGCTTAGTAAAGCTCCTTGTAAGCCTTAAGGTAGGGAGAGTCCTCCTCTTTCTGTGAAGACTAATTCTTAAGCCTTAGTCCTCTTGCTTTTATAGTACTCCAATCTTTATGTGATTATCAGGACGTGCAAATGTGTTGCCCTGGTTTCAAAGTCTGAACAGTCCTTGTGGCAGGCCAAAGGTTCAAATGTTTCTCGAACTAAGACGTGTCTGTCAGCGCTGGGTGGAGGTGGGGGATGTGTGATTACGTCAAATTACCGCTTCAGCTCTTGTTTTATCGTTTGGGTTGTCTCCTTCTTGAGATCATTTTAATGAAGAAACTAATTTATTAATGTTCATAAATAAAATAGATCTTAAAAAAACATTTGGAATCAGATCAATCTCCTTTAATAGCTCACATATGCTGAATCATTCACTATGGTTGCTTGTTTGAGCTGCTCAAAGGGCAGAACACACTTACTTGATAGCATCAGCCATTTTTTTGCATATATTTTTTTTAAAGGTATTGTCTTCAAGTCAATTTATTTTAGTTCTTTTAAGTCCATTTCTTATGGTTCTGATTAAGAGGTGTGATTTCACTCTGAAAGAAACTGTCCAAACGATTTAAAAAGTTATTTGAAACATTTCAATCACAAAGGTTACACTTCAGTGTCCTCATATACATAAAGGCCTCTCACAGAAAGTTCAGTAAACCTTTGTCCCATGACTGATGAACAATATGAATCATATCGACACAGAATCGAAACACGAGTCAGCTGCCGCTCTTGGAGTTTGTTATCACCACATATTTAGAGCATGTCTTTCGGCTGCGCTGGCGCTTTTATGACATGCATGCTCATATCTTATTTAGGCTGTTTTGTGCCATTACATTTTAAGGACTGTTCACAAACAATGTCATATTTTATTAGGACCTGATAAGCACAGGTCTAACAGATAACATTAATAACAGTGACTGTGTCTGAGCCCTGGTTTAGTGCATAGTGTCTAGCTGTGAGCCTGTGACCAGTCAAAATGACTCCCAGTAACAAGACCTACTACAGCAACTATACTGGACATAGGAAACAGCGGTGGAATGTAATTAAGTCCATTTACTCGTGTACACTTGTTTATTTTCATTTCCCTATCACGTTTGATAGGGAATTATGTGTCCTTTAACTCTTACATTCTTATAAAATGGCTTTTTAAAATTCTTAAGTCAGCTGGTTGGTCTGAGTGCTGAGTATTTCTTTCTTCTAGGATGAGTGCTTGTTTTTAAATGTTTTCTGTCATTGTCCTTGTTTTATTGATTTTATTTGGCAGCTGTAGTTACTTTACAAATTAAGAGTAGTGTATAATATTTAAGCCAGTACAATTAGTTGATTAATCAGTTATTTGAATAGACATTTGAAGGCCTTGTTTTGAGCTCTGGGTTATTGTTATTTTTTGTGATTTCTCACACTTCAGTTTGACATAACAAACAATATGATCAAGTAAATACTCAGATGTAAAGCAGATGACTCCTTTATTAAAATAATAATCATTATATTGTAAACCAGTGTAAAATAACTGAAAATAAGCTCCAACCTTAAACCACCTCAAGAATAATATGCAGTTTGAACATCATGTATCTGTAATAACAATCTAATGATATACTATATAACAATGTAGAGTCTCACACAACATTTCTCTGATCTGAGTGAAACCAAATCTTAACTCATTTTTAAGATAAAATATAAGTTATTGTTTGGCTATTCCTCTAGTCTTTATTTGCCTATGTTTGGTATAAAGGTAATCAAAAGTAATTAAGGTAAAATTACTTTAGGATTGTGAAACTTGGGTCAGACTACTGACCAAATTTTTTAACAGGTAATTGGTAACTGTATCAGAATACATCACAATAGCAGGGGCCATTTATCTGCACTGAGTGCTTTTGATACTTTAAGAACATTTTCATCAGTGCAGGACTTAATTGTAATGGAGTATTTATACAATATTGTATTAGTACTGTAACTTACAACAAGTATCTAAATACCACGGATTAGAAACAACAAACATATATATAAACTTGCTCATAGTTTAAGGCTAATTTCAGACTAAAATGATCTGTGTGACTTGACATTAAATTATGATTCTTCTTGCTTAATAATCTAATTATATTTGACTGAAACTATATGATTGTCTGTCAGTTTCAGGTTTTGTTATATAATCTACTTTACATCCTACTTTTCCTTCCAAAGGTAGGCTTCAGTGGACTGAGTGCCGTATTTTTGGCTGAGAATTTACAGAAATTGTAACTTTGTTCAAACTTTGTTGATTGAAAAAACTATTGTCTAAACACTGGTGTCTTAACATTTTTGAGTAACCTTTCACCTCCTAAGAGAAGTCTGACAGCTGTTTGATCAGCATTACAACAGAGGTGAACTCAAGATAAGTTAATCAGGAAGAAGAAGGCAGTCTGATATTGCACAAGGGTCACAACAGCACTGCACACAGTGATTACAGCATGAAGAAAGTTTTTCATTGGGCCTTGAGCGAATGAGCGTAATTAAAAGTTATACTTCCACAAGGACAATTAGAAGTGGGACAGCTGTAAGAATGAAAGAAAGAAAGCTCAACTCTCCTTTTGTGGGTCTGTCTAAAAATACCCATAGATCATACAGATATCTCGTAAAAATATACTCCTTGATAACATTTTAATTTCAGTAAATTAACTAATTAGTGTTGTAACTAATGATTTTTTCATGAATCTGAAGTTTATTTTCTTGATTAAGTAGTTTGTCTGTAAAATCAAATGTCTTGCTTTTTCTACAATCCAAAGAACCCAAAGAACATTTAAGAAGCCGGAATCCGAGAATGTTGATCACATCAAAACATTATCCACAAATATGGACAAGTAAAAAATTCAAATTACTTTATGTTTCTGATGCACTTCTTGGCTCAAGTCAAAGTTAATTCTGTGATGCTAAACTTCAAGCAATGTGATCGCTCAATTGTGTTGTAAAAGGAGTGAGAACAGACAGCAGATCAATATGGTTAAGTACGATACATGTGTGTCATCGTATGGCTACTTTGGTCATTAATACCAGTGTTCGATGTAATGATTCTGACTAATAAACCTTGGCCTGGTGTGCAAAGAATGAATAGGTGCAAAACTGGTAATTATGGACATTTAAGGAATAAGGATAAGATCCAAGAGCAATAGAGCAGTAAAGTAAAGCAAAAACAGGAGGTCCAAGCAATATGATTAAACATTATGTTTAATTAAGTAAGAAAAGTCAGAAGAAAAGTTGATTAAAAAGAAGCAATTAACAAAATAACTTTTACATAAAAAGCATCTAAAAGACTACGTTTAGGAATATTTTTTTTTTAAGTTAAACCTGATTTACCCATATTCGCATTCAAGACATCCCAAAGCTGGTAACCACTGATTGTGTCTGGCCTGTAATCTGGGTTCGGACTGATCTGGACCCTTGCAGGATTAGTTGGAGCCAGATGCATCAATGCTTCTGAAGTCCTCAGAAAAATCAACTCACCTCTACCACTGTGGTGACACTGTCTTGTCGATGCAGTCAGAGTCATAATTAATGGACTTGGTACAAATCACAGATAAGATTCTCTGAAATACAGAGACATGACAGGAAGAAAAGATAAAAAACTGCTAGTTTTAGTTTTCAAATCACTATCAGGGCATCAAAGCAACAAAGATTTGCTCCAGCTTGGATTTGCTTCAAACATTTCAGACAAATGTTATCATAGCTGAGTTCTTTTGTGTTGATATAGGGCTGGGTAATATATCAATGTCATATCTTTCTATCGATATTCTATCATTTGTCTTGGAATTTGGATATTGTTTTGTATGGCATAATAAGTGTTTTCTTTTCCTGTTTTAAATGATGAATAACACTAAAGTGAAATTCTTTTCTGAACTTAGCAGAGTATTCCACTTGTTCTAATACCTGCCTTTGCACAATTATTCATAATATTCATATGACTGATGAGTATTTATCAAACATGTCATTGTTTTAATATTTGTGAAAGTACCAATCGTCATCAAGGTGTATAAAACATTGTGATATTTAATTTTGTCAACCAGTGCTGCTATTTATGAAGTGTTTTTGAGGAGACTACAAAATATTGAGATATCTATTGAGTATCATGATAAAACCTAAAAATATCACAATAATATTTTAATGCCATGTACACTGTAAGCTTCCTGAAAACTTCATTAGATACACATAACTAAAAGAAATGCAGTCTAATCCAACAGCTGTACAGCAAAGCCTACTATTCATGAAGGTTATATTCAGTTTTGGGACTTTTTTTTATAATTCAATTGATCATTTACATAAATGGTGTTGAAAAACTATAAAACACCTCCCAGTACAGTGATGTAATATGTACAAAGTACATCTACCCAAGTACTTCCATTTTCTGCTACTTTTTACATTCACTCCACTAAATTTTAGAGGCAAATATTGTATTCACAACATTTATTCGATAACTTTAGTTACTAGTTAGTTTGCAAATTGCATGCCGCATCACGCAAAGAAGCACATTTTTAAATGAATATATTCCCATAATAAAATAAATGCTGAATATTGGATCCAATAATTAGCAGTATATCATATATGCATGTAAATGTATGTGTAACTTTACTTTTATTTCTATTTTTGACACTTACGTCTGTCAGTACGTTTATTGCCACAATGTAACTGATGATATTCAAAGCACATTTAATAATATTTACTTATCAGACTTTGACTCCAATACTTTTGCAGGGCTTCATTTTTACAGAAGTCATATTTTAACAGGATATCTTTACTTTTACACAAGTATGGCTTCTGGATACTTTTTACAGCACTGTCTCTGTATATGGCAAAACAAAACAACACCATACAACTAAACATTACAGTATAATCTTAATGAATGCATTATTTTAAGGTAGGTTATATAACAATGTCAAAACTGATTGTAGTTTGTGACAATGAAAAAGCTTAAATGAGGACCATGGGAGGATTGCAAACTTTTTTTATTAAAAGTTAATTATTATTAATTATTATTATTTTTCAGATAAAGGCTATGATTTTATGAATTCAGATAACACTGAATAAGTGTCAAAGCCAATAATAGAAACCTCTATTATACATGATTTTCTAGGGGCAACTCAGCTGGTTTCAAGTTAAGGTTTTATCTCCCATTAAGACTTCCATACCTCATTTTTTAAGCCTTAGTGGCTAAACTAGCTGACTTTAGCTACTTCTCAGCAGGCATCTTCATCTTCATGGTGTTCCTCGGATAAGTCAAAGAAGGTTTTTTTACTATTTAAACTTTGATATCAAAAGCTAAAATTACAATACTTTCACTGATGGCAGCTAAATATAATCATGCATTTCAGTTGTGGTAAGTAGTTCAATTACCCGAATGAGATTGCTTGTTTACTGAGTCATGCTAGCTAGCTAACATTAGCATCTGTACATGCTATGCTAGCACGTTACCAGTAAGAGTTTGTTTTGTGTTAACTGCGACATTCAGGGGAGATCAACACTAATTACTTGAATTAAGATTGGAAATGTTTTCTGAATATCATTTGTATGGTGTGTTTATACAGTTAAGATGGTTGATAATGTGTACAATGTTAACACTAACTTGTGCCTGGTGTGGTATCATTGCAGCGCCACAACAGGAGATTGTGACACCAAGAGGTGAGTGATTAATTAGCCCTTTTCTTTATTTAGAGACCATATTTACTGTTGATGTAAATCCCTATCCCTGATCCCTATCCACACACAAGAACCGAGCAATTCTAACACATTTAACAGTTATAACAGTTATACGAATGAACACTTAACAACCTGAGTAAAAATGTATGTTTTACCCACAGATTACCCCCAACGTCGCAACTTTTGAAAAGCTTCCTGTGTATACAAATGTGTAAATATATTTGTGATTTGTGATAGTTACTAGCCAAAGCCTGCTCAGAAAATCTGCACAAATTTACATATTTGTGAGGTCATTGCATAATACATGTATCATACATAATACATAACATAATACATTTATCTTATTTATTTTAAAAAAAAAGCTATAACCTCACCTTTTTTTTGTCAGGGGACTTAAGTATCATAGAGATGAATACACTGGAATACAATCTTGTACACTCTGTGTATTTTAAGGACAAACAATAATTGAAACATAAATGTTATGACTGTTATTATGCCTCTGATTTTCCTGTAATCCAAAGAGCTCTGTCTCAATCAGGAAAATGCTTAACAACAGAATTAATATCTAATCTATCTTTTGTCCTTTGTGCCTCTCACCTGCACTTTGCTTTTGCAGAGCTAGGTACTGAAAGACTGTTGTTGGGCAGACTGTTTTGAGATCTCGTGTTTTTCCAGGTGTAACATGGATAAGACTGAGTTCCCTTAGGTGCTTAAAAGCGTGACGTATCTATGAAGACAGTGTCTATCAGTTGTATAAGGTATATTTACACAATTTGAGGAATGGTCCTTGCCCTAATGTTGAAAAGCTAGAAACAACTTTTACACGTTGTTAGTAGTAAAGCTGTTAAATAAAGCTACAGAAAAAGTCAACATGTCATTCCTTATGGAGGACTAAACATGACATAAGTGTAGATAAATAAATAAATGAATAAATAAATACATAAATGCATAAATAAATGCATAAATAAATACATAAATGCATAAATAAATGCATAAATAAATACATAAATAAATAAATGTATAAATAAATCAATAAATAAATGCATAAATAAATAAATGCATAAATAAATGAATAAATAAATAAATGCTGAAATAAATGTATAAATAAATAAATAAATAAAAGTATAAATAAAAGAATAAATGCTTTTTATTTATTTCTGTATTTCTGCTCACCTACATTTATTTATTTCTTTATTTCTGTGTCCATATGTAAATGAGGAGGTAGGAGGTCCTAACCTCAGTCAAGAGCATGATTGGTCAAATAGGAGAGCCAGACAAAAGCAAACGATTCCTGATCCCAAGCCTCGCTCTCTGTAACGTTGTAAACCAGCTCCAGTTAGCTTAATGGCCTCAACCGGTGTGACAGGTTAACTGGCGTTCATTTTAACTTGCGAGGGTCCCAGATGTGCTGGCGGTGTGATTTGAGAATCCTTTCTTGAGAGAGAGGGGTCCTCAGCCATGTCTGCTAACTAGGAAAAACATTGTGCTCATCGCTCCAAGTCATGTATATGTGTATTCGTTTTGACGTGGCTTGAGCACTTCTATCCACACGGAGATGCCGGGGCTGCGACCTGCGAACCACTGCTAGACGAGCGCTACAGAGCACAAATCGTCCAAAAGTGCATGTTGTCGGTCTCATATCTTTGTCGTGAATCTCTGTACTCTCAAACAACTCATGGGTGGAACAGTATTAAGCATTTGTTCACGCCGAGCGGCGTGGATACCGCTGTTAGCTCTTATGTTAACTGTTGGCTGCTCGCTGTAGCGCTGAGAGCGTAGCGTCCAGGTCAACTGTTGACACATGTTACCATCGAGAGTGAGATACATGTCTGGGCTTTCCTATGAACCATTGTCGCTACAGGTGTTTGTATCACAGGTTGATCTGGACGTCTCGCGATTTGCCACAGCCGACTGACCGCACGCTGAGCTCGGGCTGGATGTCAACATACTCTGCAGACTGTTTGACCAGCAGGCTGTATGACAGTGTACAGTTTTCACACTGACTTAGCTTCAGCTTAATAACGATGTATGCGGCTCGGAACGATGGCTTTAAGTAACCATTTGAACGCAGTGCGGAATGAAAAATACCCGATGGTAACCGGTGTCACAAGGTAATCTGGACGCTGCACTACAGCGAGCAGCTAACAGCTAACATAAGAGCTAACAGGGGTCTCTAGCCGCTTTCGAGCCGCTCGGCATGAACAAATGCCTCAGCCTGTTCCATGAGTTATTTGAGAGTACAGAGATTCACGACAAAGATATGAGACCGACAACATGCACTTTTGCATGAGCAGAATGTTTTTCCTGGTTAGCGGACATGGCTGAGGACCCCCCTCTCTCCAGACGGGATTTTCAAACCACACCACCAGCACACCTGGGACCCTCACAAGTTAAAATGAACGCCAGTCAAATTCATCACTAAACCAGAGCTACATGAACAAATGTCAACAACTGCAGCTAACAGTTAGCTGAGCGGGCTTGCTGGTAGCCAGCAACATTCCTGTACAGTGTACAGGAATCAGCACTCCTAGTAAGGCAGAAGTAGTAGACCCTCATCGAGCACACTCCTGTAACCAATCATGCTCTTGACTGAGGTTAGGACCTCCTACCTCCTCATTTACATATGGACACAGAAATACTGAAATAAATAAATGTAGGTGACAGAAATACAGAAATAAATAAATGTAGGTGAACAGAAATACAGAAATAAATAAATGTAGGTGAACAGAAATAAATAAAAAGCATTTATTCTTTTATTTTTATACTTGTATTTATTTATTTATTTATTTATTTATACATTTATTTCAGCATTTATTTATTTATTCATTTATTTATCATCATCATCATTGTCCGTAACCGCTTATCCCTTTCCATGGGGTCGTGGGGTGTTGCTGCTGGAGCCAATCCCAGCCTCATCTCAGGGCGAGGGCAGGGTACTCCCTGGACAAGTCGCCAGCTCATCGCAGGGCCCTCACTGATGAGCAACGTGGGGTTCAGTATCTCGCTCAAGGACACTTGGACATGCAGCTCAGCCCAGCCCGAAGCCAGGATTTGAAACAGTGACCTTCCGATCACTAGTCGACCTGCTCTACCCGCTGAGCCACAGCCGCCCCGCATTTATTGATGTATTTATTTATTTATGTATTTATTTATTTATGTATTTATTTATTTATTTATACTTATGTCAGGTTTAGTCCTCCATAATTCGTATGTTATGGACTGTTATACTGTAGTTTCAGAAGTGGGTAAATGAACTTGAACTTCAGGGCAGCTCCTTCAGCATAAAATCAGCGTGTGCAACAGATTCAGAAAAGTAGAGCTACACATCTCCCATATGTGTGTGTCTGTCTGTCTGTTGGCAAACAGAAGAATTTATAAATTGCATAATTGATATTCAACTGAGTTCCCAATCAGCCTTTATTTTCGTGCCTGGTGGCAGATAGAGTTTACCTTGCGAGGCAGCTGAATTTGCAAGATGATAATGCGACCTTGCTAATCCATCTTGCGCAGGGTTTTAGCTATGCAACAAACCAATTTGTAAACAGAAAATCTGCGTGTCCAGTTAAGACACAGCTGCATGGTGAGAGCACATTTACAAGGGACCATATTTAAATGGCAATGGTGTCCTAACTCTGTGTTCATTAGAATGTGCAGTCAACATTTGATCTATGACAGTTAAAACTAAAAACGTGAGTCCTGCAAACACTGTAGACTTACAGAGACTGTATGTAGGAACCTAAGTCAAGTGCAAATGTTATTACACAGCACTCTGAAAACACTGCCCTGCATTTCCCTCAGTGATATCTTCTAATATCTAGAAGCATGACTTGATAACATGTTCCATTACAGTTAAGGATAGTCAAGGATCAAAGGTTCAAGTTTCTGAAAGTATTCCTCAAAGGCTCAGTCAGGGATTCAGCTGAACCTGACTTAGTATATATACAAATGGAACTTATGTATAAGTTTTCTAACTATATTTAACAAACTAAACACATGCTGTGCCACACTATATGTTAGGTGAGGCCGGCTGGTACCAATTCTAATAAAATGAACGAAAAACTTAGAAGTTTAAAAAGTATTAAGATCTCTTACTTAAGTAAGAGCACTATAGACATGATTTAAAAGGGCGTTGTAACAAGTCCAGCTTTCAAAATCTTACTCAAGTAAAGTATGTACGTATGCTCAAGAAAATAAAGTACAAAAGTAAAACTACTTACTATCAAACCAAATGAGCACTGTATAGTTGTTACTTTTAATGAGTAAATATCATAATATAATCTTATGTTAATTTGTATATTGTTGCATGAGTATATCAATGCACTGTCTTTCATATACTCATTATAGGTTTTTAAAATTTTCATCTGCAAAGTACTTAGTATCTAAAGTCTTCAAATAAATGTAGTTAAGTTCAAAGTAGAATTCCTTCTGAAATGTAGTTGAACAGAAGTAGAAAGTAGAAATTAATTAAAACACTAAATCACAATGTAACTACAGGCTTTTATTAAATGTACTTTTCACTTTCCACCACTCAGTTCACCAACATGTGGAGTGCATGGACAGTCTTATTATAGTGGCATTATGGTATAATACACAGTCATAATGGGACCACTCTGATCTAAAGAAAATGTTCCAGTGACCCCCTCTGGTTGCTAAAAGACATTACATTTGTGCGTCTGTTGGCTTTTTCATGAATCTGGTAAGATTTGTAGAGAGAAAATATGCCCCTTTAGAGATTTAGGCAATGCTTTGCGCCCCTGTTAGGGGTCCATGTAATTCCAGTAGTAGCATTTAAATAGTCTTTTTTATTGAAAACACAATGGCATCAGTCAAAATTAATAAATGACAGTTGTTATTTCCTTTTAAGCTTCTGTACTTTTCAGGGTCAGTGATATTTGTACACTGTCTCTCCTTCACTCACTTCACTCATTTATCTTGAAGATCACTTGGCAGTCACTGACATTTGAGCTCATAGATAGAAACCTAAGTCAATGATGAGGTGAAAGTAAAAAAACTAACCAGATAAACTGTGTGAGAGGTAGATGTTGCCATTGATTTAAAAATGTTCAGATAGATTTTATTCTTTAAATGATAAACCATGTTTTTATTCTTGAGACATATGAAATGTATGTTTCAATCAAAGCAATAGCAGAGCGGCACATGCAGATGCAGTGGCTTGTAGCTCCCTCAAATTCTGCTACATTTTTAACTAAAGAAGCAACAACTTTTAAAAAACTTTTTCAGCTTTATTGCTGAACACATAGTCCCTCTGGCAGAAATGCATTCACCCGCACTGGAAAAGGATTTGGATTAAGAGCAGCGGATTTTGACACAATCTCCAATGGCATCTCTCAATATCCAACCTGACCGGCTGGACTGACTCAGGGAGGCTGCTGGCTAAAGTCTGTTTGCACTAAATTAAAATGGACAAAATGGCACTCAGGCTGGCCAAACAACGTGAAATAAGAGACTGTTGTGTGCCAAGATCTTTACAGAGACCTGTCTTCAACCCAACATCAAAGATCAAGCTGGCTGATATTCAGCATTTTCAGAACATCGATACTGGAAATTTTTTCAATCAGATTGCCAATAAAATAAACAAATTTAAAAATGTGCTACTTTGGCTCTGTTGCAGCATCCTCTCACAGAGGGTCCCGTCCATTACACTATCTGAGGTTACAGTTCAAAAGTAAAAACTTATCAGCACTGAATAATCTGAATCCGCAAAGTAACAAGTAGCCTAACTAAATGTATCAAATAAAGTAAAGTACTTATTAATAATTCTAGTATTAAATTGTTAATACAAATTTTCATTTTTACTGCAAATGAATATCCGTCTGAAATGTGGTTTTCTAGTCTCTTTGAATTCTAATAATTGGTATTGGTATTGGCCCTGAAAAATCCTTATTAGTCGACCAAGACTATCATCATCTACATCTTGTTGCTACTGTTTACATTCACCATTATTGTATTATATTGTACGTATACAGCGTAAATCACCGTATGGTCAACGTTTGTGTATGATGGTAGTTTACAAACTTTATTTTCGTTATGCAGCCCTGTGTTTTATAATGATAAATAAATTATTTTGAACCTTGAATGCATGCCTCTAGTACATATGACTTATAAAGTGAACCTAATTCAATTTAATTTTACTTTACTACTGTAAAATGTATAATTAGTTGCCCATATCCAAGTAGAGAAGAGGAAGAGTAGGAAGGTAGTGTCCACTGTAGAGCTGCAACAACTAATTGATGAATTGTTTAGTTTTCAACAATTAAATTATTGCCAAGTATTTTGATAATCAATGAATTGGTTTGAGTCAATTTCTAAGAGGAAGAAAAAAAAAATCTTTCTCTGACTACAGCTACAGCTAAGATCTTCTGGGTACATTAATCTGTTTCTTTCAAAGAAAACTGATTATGTTTGGGTTGTGGACGTGGACAAAACAAGACGTGTGATGATATCATCTTGAGGGTTTTGGGAAACACTGAAAACAGATTAATTGAAATACCCATCGAAAGATTAATCAACAATCATTCACTGTACTATAGTCTATTGGAGAAAAAAATGCTGCACAACTGTATTCAGCAAACACACTTTATTTTACAATCACATCAAACACAGAGCTAGAAATTAGAATTAAAATACATACGGTATCCAGGTTGTTGTACGCAACATTGTTGCATGTTACACCATTATCATATGCTGACCCACTGTTCCATCCACTTTATTTTTTAAACAAAACCGAACATTAAACTTGGTGTTAATATAAATATTTTGCTCTATTGTTTTAAATAAATTGTGAGATGTTTAAACGCAATACTGCATTAATTCAAAAGTAGCATTTCAATGTTTAAGCATACTCTTGAAGGGGAGTCAAAGAGTTATCTCAAGCTTTCTACCCTTAACTTTTATGTAAGCTCTGTACTGAGAGGGAGCCTGCTGCAGGTAGTCAGTAACGGTGTTGTTGAATTGATTCGCTAAAGATCTGAAAATATCAAGAATGTAACTGATGCTGTTATTTATAAACCTAATGTCCATAGCTGTGTTTGCGTACGCTGTGACTGTTTTCACAAAGCTTACATAGTTTTCATACAAAGCATTAATGTAGACAGCAATTGCATCCAGGACATCCGACTTTTGGGCATTGTCAACAAAGTCCTGAGCTTTATCAACATATGATTTTAAGGTGTCTCCCAGTTTCTCCAGGAACACGTCTAGATTCTCCATTTGCTTCAAAACATCCACAATAGGATTAGGCATTGTCTTTACTGTGTCCCTAATCATGTCCATTATCTTGGCTCCAGCCATGACATCACGAATGGGCATTGTGACCTGAATTTTACTGATCATGCCAATTATGGCATCGGAAGCATATTCTACATTAACAGCCATCAACCAGGTTACCTTCTCTACCATAGCAGTGATTCTAATGGTCATCTTATTGAGCACCTCAAGGAGAGGGGTCATCTCCTCAGAGCCTGGCAGTTTAACTTGCGTCTCCCTAAGAACCTTGATAGCAGCATCCAGGAAGACCTGAACAGCCTTCTGATACTGAACAACAGTGTTCCTAAAGAGGATAGACAACTGACTGAGATCTTGGGCATGGTTCTTTGCAATGTTGTGGGCCTCCTCAGTATAGTCAAAAATAATATCCTTCAACTGAGCAGCATATGTGAACAGTTGGTATTTCTCAGCAAAGCTAGACAAACAAGAGCTAATGGCAGGAAGTCTTTCCTGTAGTCCACTTAGCAAGATTTCAGGGGCTTCCATGTTGAAGACCATCTTCAGATTCATTTTATCAGCATCCTTGGCAGAACCTCTGATGGTGAAGATATCAACGTCCTTCCCAGGATCAGACTGTTTGACAGAAAAATAACAGAAATTGTAATGAAAATTGATGTTGATTGTTGTAATTGTGCAAATACTAAGCAATATGAAATCCTTACAGCGTAACGGCCATAAAGCCTGGCATTCATCTGAGATGGGATCCTGCCATGGAGCTGAAGACCCAGGAAGCCAGTAGATGGGATAGAAATTGTGGCACTTATTCCATCTTTACGGACAGCATAACGCAAGTTCATGTCAGTGAAGGCAGCGCTGGTTATGTCCGAATTCATGGTGATACGGGAGTCACTATGGAGACAGGGATGAATGTGTACATTTTTTCCATGGACAGCAACTTTTTCAAAGAAACAGAAATATTTTACAGAAAATTATAATGACTATACTTTATCATATGATGTACTGTACTGTAAAATCAACAGAATGTTACACAATGTGTAGTTAAAATGTTACCTCAGTGTATGGGAAAGAACGTATTGAGTGTCTATGGTCAGATCAGAGTGGATGAAAACCATCTTCCCAGTCAGGCTTACACCAGCATTTTCAAAGTTCAGGGTAATGGCAGCTGTTGAGGCGATATTGATTACTTTTACAGTAGTACAAGTACAAAAAAAATTATATTATTATAAAATAATATGACATGCTAGGAAAAAACTTACAGTCCAGGTCATATTCCAAGAAGACAATGACAGAAGTGGCAGAGGACTTAAGGGTGACTTTGAAGACAGGAGCACTGCCCTCTACTTCAGCTGCCAGGCCTGTGGTGTACAGTGGGCTGACAAACTTGATATTGGTAGACATCTTCTGTTTGGCAGCTGTCATTTCAGCAACAGTCTTGTCAAAGATGGTGAGGTCACCCAAGTTGCTTGGCTGAGAAATATCTATCTCCATATCAACAATCAAGGAAGAAGTTGGTGCAAGATCGATGGTTGCCTGGGCAATATGATTGCCATTGGTGTTGAAATTGAACAAGTTTGCCTCGTTGTTGCCAGTATACTTCAGCACTGCATACACACGGCTCAGGGAGGCTTCAACAGCAAGATTCTCATTGATATCCATAGCAATGACTTTGGTGGTGCCATAGTTAAGTTTGGCGTCTGCAATAATCTTGGAGGTGGAGCGTAGGCCATTGTTATTCAGATACAGATTGACATCATTATCCAGAACTCCCAAAACTAGACAGTCATCGAGCACTGTGCCGTCCATGTTTGCCTTAGTGGATGTCTCCATGGAAACATACTCAAAGGTTCCCTCCAGCTTCAGACTGTGTTCTGCCTCAGCCTTTCCAACAGCCTTGATCACAGGGATGTTAAAATCACCTTTCATCCCCAAGGTGGAGATGACATTTGGTTTGGTTTTGGTGTCTGCAACCAGATTTTGGTTTACCTCTAAGTTGAGTACAGGCAGTGCAATCTTTGCAACAGTTGCCACAGAGACTGCAGTTTCAAAAGTCTCAGCACTCACACTTAATGTGCTGTCATGAGTGCCTTCAATGTGAGGATTTTCGAGGGACAGGGAGTTGGCCAACTTGATTCCTCTCTTGGTGGTCAGGCTTGTGGTGCCCTGAAGTTTGGCTTTTAGACTGTCAAACACAGAGGCAGTGGTAGCTCCCAGACGAAAGACAAGATCATCATCAGTATACAGTCCAGCATTGGCATTCAGATTAATGATGGCCGACTTGAAAGACAGTTCTGTGATCAGGTCACCCACAGACGGAACCTGGATCAAACCCATCAGATCAACAAGGGGGGCAGCTTGGCTTTTCTTGTAAATAACTTTGGCATCCACATCAACAGACTGTTCAGAGGTAGTCAAAATGTGTTTCAGACCAGTTTGATCATACAAGTCAAGATCGCTAATAGCTGGAGTATTAAATTCTACAAAAGGCAGGTCAATCTCAGGAATACTGATGGGCCTAGTCAGGAAATCAAGGTTCGCTTCCCCTTCTACAGCAGCAAGGATGGTAGCCTCCCTTTCATTGTTCTCTACAGTGAAATTCCAGAAAAGTTTGTGCTGATTAATGCGGGCTAGAGCTACAGTTTTCATGTATTGTATGTCAGGGCTGAAGGTGACAGAGTAATCATTCTGCAGATCAATTTTGGCCGTAAGAGCCTCACTGAATATGAGCTTGGTGTTTCCCTTATTTTGAAAGTTGAATAAAACCCCTCTAGGACAAACAGAAAGGTCAATCACATTGTTTACCGCTCCATTGACAATACCAGTTAAATCTGTGCTATGGGTTGCCTTTAGCTCAACCTTCATGTCATGCAGATTGGCATTTACTGATCCCACTAAAAGGTTGTTTTTGATTGTGGGACCTTCTGCCTCAGAGCGAATATCAAACTTGAGGTAGCTGAAGATGACTAAATCAGCACTCAGGGTCTGTCTCATCTTCAAAAGGACTGTATCTGTGTCACTAGTAACAGTCAACTTGGCTGTACTTGGATTGACCGTGACTTGCATTTCACTCTTGTGAATACTGTCATGAGAGTTGAAGGTGGAAGTACCCTGATTTCCAACAGTTACTGTAATAGTGGTGCCTTCCTGGTGGGCCATAGCTTTTTGAGTACAAGATGTCTCATCAGTAAGGCCAATGACAGGGAAATTGAGCACATGTTTATAGGAAGTGTCAGAAGTGGCGGATAAACCACCCTTGGTAGCTAAGAAAGCTTCATTTAAAAGTTCAGCGTTGTAAAATTCTGTAGTGGCCTTCACTGTTGTCTTGGCTGAAGCCTGGACTGAGAAATCATTAAATGTTAGAGATGCATGGTGGTCCAACGCAAGAAATTTGTGAGTGAGCGTAAGTGTCTCGGCAGCAATCAGACGTTGCCCATTGGGAACAGCAATACGAGCAGTAGAATCCAGGTTGAAGTTAAGGATTTCATAGCTGAGAGACGTACCCTGGGAGGTCAGAAAAGCTGTCAGCTGTTGAGTCTCATCTACATCTAGGGAGCTCTGGAATTCAGCAGCATTCCTTATAGTGTAGATGGGAGTGTTGGCTTTCATCTCATAACTCAGTTTACCAAATCCTGGAATCATGATCTCACTGGGAATGACTGGTAGCTCAAATGCTGGGAGCTGCAGAGTCTTGACAAGTTTCTCTGCTGGGACACGAGGAAGAGTGGGGAAGGAGAACTCAGCTAATGTAATCTCAGGAAGTGAAAACTCAGGCAGGGGAGGGAGATAGTTCATAGTCAGGTCTCCAAACAAAGCACCCATATCAAACATCTTCATCTCACAGTTGAGAACAAGATCTATCAATTCAATGATTCTTTGTTTAATGTCATCAGCTGAGATGGAGGTTGCTTGCACAGTGTAGGAGCCCAAGATAGTAAACTCAGGGATGTCCAACTGTGGTGGGATTTCAAACTGATGAAGCTTATATATGTTGAACTTCATGGAAGGCACAACAAGATCAGTGAGAGGAATGGTGAAGGATGGCATGTTAAACTCGGTATCCTGAAGTTCATTAATGAGCCCGGTCATGATTTGCTTAATCTCGCTTATGATTTTCTGCTCTTGTACCACATTTGTAATCATCTCAAACATAGAGTTGAACATAAGTTTGGTGATGTCTGTGGCTTTTCTCGATATATGAATAACACTGTTCAGCAAGGGCTTAATCTGAGCGTTGATATCAAGATTAGCAATTTCCTGTTTTGTATATTCAGCAAATGCCTTAAGGTTATCAAACACAAGCGTGTCAGTGATATCCTTCGCTGATTTAATAATTTCTGCAATCTTGATTTCTCTCAGTCTTTCCAGAAAGTTTCTTCCAGAGGATAAAACAGCATTGACAAAATCTCTTGTTGCCTCAAGCTTCTGGGGGATTTCAAGGGTCCTGATCAACTCATTCACATAAACTGTGTACTCACCAATAAATTGATTGGCAACATCCACAAAGTCATTGTATTCCAATGACTTCAGCTTAGTCACAAGACTTTCAAGATACATATTCAGCCCTTCAATTATATCCTTAACCTCAGTTGTTTTCAAGTAGTTGATAGCATTCTGGAAGACTTGCATGAATTTGGTGGGAATGTCTGCATCCATCACCATCTTGGCTACATTCTGAACGGTTTCCTCAATTCTGAACTGCTTGATGAGCTCTATAGCACCATCAAAGCCAGCTTGAACCTTTTTGTCAACCTCATACTTTACAATCAGCTCTCTCATCTTAGCATAGAATGTGTTAATCTTCCCTACAATGTCAAGATCCTGAGTCATTTCCCTAATATAATCTGTCATATCGCTGAAAACATCTGTGGGAATCTTGCTCACAAGTGCATTAATTGGACGTCTAAGGTCGATGGATGAAATGAATGACTTAAGATCATCAACAAATGTCTGCATGTCAAATGTCTCAATCCTTTCTTTCACAATACTCATGATTCTCTGTAGTGCAGCCATGATTTCATACTTGGCATCAATATCCCGCAGGAATGCAATGCTGCTACTCTCCAGTTTTTCCAGGTCAATCTGCTGGATCATCTCCGTCATGCTATCAATCACAGACACCACCATAGCCTTGATGTCAAACTCCTCGTTAATGGCATTTAGTTGTTCCTGAATCCTCTGAATAAGGGTTTCAGGCAGATTGTTACTAACAATTATCTCCTTAATCATACCAGCAACGTTTTGGCTGAAGACACTGAGATCAGCCAGCAGTTTCTCTACACTAACCTTAAGGTTTGTCAAAGATGCTTCCACATCCTCCATGGTGATGACATATTCCTGAATTAAATAACTGAAAAACTGCTTCAGCTGAATTATTTTGCCTTCTACATTAAGTTGAGAGACAAAGTCACTCAAATGCTGAGGAAGAGCTTCAAGTTTGGCCCTCATCTCTTCATTGTTGATGTAATCTTGCAGTGTCTCCACAATACGCACAACAAAGCCCTTAAAGCTTTCCAAGAAGACAGGCAGACTTTCAATCAGAGGCAACTGAATTATGTGACTATTTGTACTCTTGTCATACTTGAGGAAGCCAGAGAGGGTAAATTCCTGGTTTTCTGTGGAGTCTGAGTTGAGGATGTTTGTGAGGATTGTGCCAGAAAGTTCCATTCCCATTCTCTCAGGAGTATTGTAAACACTCATCTCCTGATTGACGCCATGCTCATTCAGCTTAGACTTCATTCTAAAACTGGTCTTCTGCTCTGTGAGTGACAGAACATTATCCATATTGTTGTCAAGCATAGTCTCAAGGGAAAACCCATTATCTAGCTGCTGTGTTACTGAAGCCCTACATTCATGTGAGCTAGCAAAAGCCAGGGGTTGCGCTCTCAGGAGGAACTTGCCGTAGAGCTGGGCACTGTGCTTTCCATACATGGTCATGTCTCCATCAGCATTAAAGACGGCATCAAGGTTGAAATCAAAAGGCACAATGCTGCTACGGATGGTGTGGTCAAAGCGCATTGGCTGTGAGTTGAAGCGGGCATCATCGGTGAACCTGGCAGCAAGACCAACAACTTCAAGCTCGGTGTTGTGGCTCATGTGAGTTCCAAAGACTTTTCCAGTGGTGCTGCACTTTGCCTTAGCAGTCATATCGGCATAATTTACCTGATAGGTGTGCTTGATCTCTCCCTCACCATAGGTAGCTTTTAGGCTGCCAGTCAGGTCGATCTTGTACAGCTCTGCCTGCAACTGAGCCTCATTAATGAAGATGGCCTCCAGAAGTTTCAGGTTGTTAATAACATTAGCCGAAGCAGTGTAGGGTTTCAGGTCAATGGTGATATCGTGAGTGTAGGAGGCATACCCATTTGTGGTGGCTTCAGCCTTTGAGTTTAAGTCAAGGCTAGAGAGAGTAATGGTCACAGTGTTGGCATTATCAACTTTGATGTCATTCAGTGCAGCCTTATTGGTAATGGATAGAGTTGCCCTTGAAGCATCAAGCTCAGCATTGAAGGTGTTTTCAAGGGCCAGGGGGCTCTGGAGGGTGGTTGTTCCAGTGGTAGTCACACCATCTTTGTTCATTCTCAGTGCAGCCTTGTGGGTAGCCTCATTGTCAAGAAGCTTCATGGTGGCATCACTGTTTACAGTCAGACCATTGACATCGAGAGAGGCAGTCAGCAGAGAGTAAACACGATTATCAGAACAATCTGCATTTGTATCCATTCTCATGACAACTTCACCAGCACCAGCAGAGGCTTCAGCCTGGTTGCGGATATTCATACCAAGAGCAATAGCATTTGCATCAGATTTCAATGACAGTTTGCTGTCTTTGAAGGAAAGCTCAGCAACATTGGTAAAGGTGTCTTCAAAGGCATTGGTGTTAGACACAAATGAGAATTCACCATTGGCAAGGCTTGCTGCAATTGTGTTCTGGGCCTTAACAATGGTGGAGTCAATCTGAACAGATGAATCAATCTTTGCCTCTGGCGTGAAGGGGAAGATGATGAATGACTGGGTTGAAATGGTCTTGCCATACATAGGTCCAGCCTTGAACATTCCCTCAAAGTTGCTGTCAGCAGAGATTTCTTTAGTGTTGATTCCAGTCATACCAGTGTGCTCTAGTGCAATGTTGAGACCTAATGGACTGGTGGCTTCAATAATGCTGCTTGATTTCAAGTTGACTTTGTCTGTCATTCTTACCTCTTCCCCAATACTAATACTGGCTTCAATGAATTTATGGGCCAAAGAGCTTTTCAAATTGGCCTTGATGTAATCAGTGGTGGCCAACATTCCAGAGCCTAAAGAAAAACACAACAGAAGAAAAGATGATGGGTAACACGTGTGTGACTTCTCAAATCTTTTAGCTTAATTTGCTCATATAAAATATTTGGAACAGAAATCTGACTACACGTAAGTGTAGTTTCATCATTGAACACTGTTACACTGTGACTGAGTATTAGTCACATTTTATTAGTTGAAATCTACCAAGAGTGAACAACACATAATTTCAACTGAGCTACGAGTAACAGTGAAGCAAATTCTAAATTAATTAATTATATTGATAATGAAATACCTTCAATCTTTACTGAGAGGATGTCAATTGGGGAGGTTCCTTTCACGTCAAACTTAGCTGAGTAGCTTGGTGTCTCCACAACATCTTTGCCAGCAGCCATTGAGGCCTCCATGTCATACAGGTTACTTCTCATGAGAGTTGAAACTTCAGCTTTGCCAAAAACAGGAATAGACAGAGAAAGGCTCTCAGGAACAACAAGCTCTGGGATGGGAATCTCCATGGAGACAATCTCCAGTCCAAAGTTGGGGAGAGACACGCTGGGTGTGGTCAAAGCTGGTGGGAAGTTAAGCTCTTCTGTTGACTTTCCTCCAAGAGGGAGAGGGATAGCAATGGTGAGGCGCTCATTGTTGAAGTGGTAGATAGCTTTCGCCTGACTGTAATGAGCAAAAAAGATCAAAATCAATTACATTTAAACGATAGCCTTTTAAAGTTATGATAATTATTACTGAAATATTTACTTACGCATTCAAGAACAGTTTCTCTGGCAGTGAAATCTCAGGAATATCAGGCACTCTGATGCTCTGAATGTAAGGGATGTCAGCAGCGTACATTTCCATGTGATTGTTTGTTGCCTAGAAAATAAGTAATGTATGTTTTATTCTTTTTCCAATAAGAAATAATCTGTTAGAATAATTGTAAAATCAAAGATTTGTACCTCCACAAATGACTTGAAGATTTCACTGACCGTCATGTCAGACTCCCCTACCCGCATGTCAAGAACATCTTGACCATACTTTTTAAGCTTGTCAGTGTATGGAAGGATTTCCAAAATCTCTGAGTTCACATCTGACTTTAACTCAACCTCAACCTTGCTGGCATCTGTAAAGTAAAAGTTTGAAAAGATTCCTGAAGGATCAGAAAAACATTTCCCTAATGCTCAGTCTAGTTTAGGTTTGAATACAGATTTGTTTTTTAAACAATGTCTTTCCATCTAGTTTTGAAATCTGCTCACGAATGGACGTGGGATACAAATGAGTGTCAGCTTTGGACACTACCATATAAACAACTTGAACCAATCAAATACATACAAGTACAAATAAGTTCAAATGTGCTGGTTTCTAACAATCAAGAAAAGAGACGAACCATATTTAATTGCAACCTTCTGCTCAGAGGTGGTTTCCATGACCTTGATCTCACTCTTGAGCTCCAGTTCCAGCTCTTCATCACGCTTCATGTTAGCTGTGACAGTGGCATCAGCATTGATGGAGGGGACAAGAAGTTGGACCTGCAGCATACCTTCCTTCATGGCCTTCAGACTGAAAAATGCAGCAACAAGTTAGCAAACCTTTTACGTGATATTAATCTTACATAATGAGGATTCGTGGTTGATTGCTTACTTGGCACGGCCAACAAGGGAGAGCTGAGGGATGTTCTTGTTTATAATGTCAATAGAGATGGAGTGAGTTCCCTTGCCCTTGGTGTTTCCATCAACAACACCCAGCCTGAGTCCAGCCTCCACATCGTAGTCAGGGATCTGGATGTCAGCGGTGATGACATTCCTCCTCCTGTTATATTTCATGATGGCTCTGGCCTCAGTGGGCTCTGTGCCTGTTTTTGTTCAGTCAATCGATTAGTATTACATAACTCCTTTAAATTTTTTGGGCCACTTAAGTCACTGCGAAAATGGGAATATTGTATGATATTGTCAATATTATACATTACCTTCAGCCCTCAGAATAAACTTTACAGAGTCAACCTTCTGCCGGCCCTCTTCTCCTTCCCTGAAGAGCTCGTAGGCAACAGTAGCTGTGTACTCAGTGACTTCACCAGTAGGATGGAGTTCCACCGCAAATCTGTTTACATAATATAGTTATTACCTAACATTCACATTTAAATTCATCTTAAAAAGACAGTTATATGCTGCTAGTACAGAAAGTTTTTCTTACTTGCTGTCTCCAGTGAAAGGGAAGTAGGGGGCTGTCTCCTGAGAGAAAGCATCAATGTACTGCAGAGCAGTGCAGTATTTCATTCCAGCGAAGACGGGAGTGCACTCACTAACATCAACCTTATCTGTTACCATAGGGGGAATGGTTTTCACCTCTGGTCCAGTCACTGACACCAGGGTGTTTCTATATAGGGAAGTCATAAAGATACCAGTATAAGACTCCTATTTCAGATTTTCTTAACATTTTTGTATCAGGCCAAAGTACATGTAGCTGCACCTGGAACAACTTATTTGCTTTCTTGGTAAATAACACAATTCATTACCAGATATTCCATAGGGATTAACTCCACATTCTTTTTAATGACAAGCAGGCGTAGCTGTCTATTGTACACCATGTTTATTTTCAAATAATGTCAATGTCCCACTTTTGCTGTAGTTTAAGTACTGTCAATATACTTTCAGTAGGTAAGAATCTTGTCCTATGTGATAATGACTAAGAACTCTGCTTACGTCATTTTGATGAGCTTTGTAGGACTCATTGGAGCAGGGATGGCCAACTTGACATTGTCACGTTCAAAGGAGATCTTGGCACTGAGCCCACTTTCATGGAAAATGTTGGTGTGCATCTCTAATCCAGAGCTGACATATTCAGGCATGTGGGAGCCAACCTGGGTTACAAACTCAATGCCAGCAGAGGGCATGAAGGTAACTTCGCTCTGTGGAAACATGACAGACATAGTTAACTTCTGTTGTTTCTGTATAATAGAGAACCATACAGTTGGGTGTTAAATGTTTTTTTAAAGAGAATTTTGAAGATAATCACCATATCAGGAGCAATCTTAAGTCCTCCCTTGATGCCAGGGGTGAAAGTACCAGACAGTGCAATCCTCAGAGGCACACCAGTGATAGTAGGCAGGAAGAATTCATTATCCATGAAGATGTAGTGGGCAAAGATTGTGTTGTCAGCCTTGGTCATCAGGGCCTTCATTATCTGTGGTGAATGAATATAGACATTTGACATCAAGAACAAGGAATGAATGTATTGTGTTCAATGTTCAGTGTGTTCTCTTTGTAAATAATTGATAACTTCCTTACATCAGTTGGGAACATCTTGAACATGCTGTCAATCATCATGGCAGCAGAGTAGGCCATCTCCTCCATGTCGTTGGTCCTCAGATATCCCAGCTCATTTCCTAAAAGTCTCAGATAAACCATTGCCTCAGGAGACTGTGCTGTCTTCAGTTCCCTCACAAGTTTGTTGAGGTTACGTCCAATGTCTCTCATCAGGTTCTGGGAAGCCTGAAGAAAGATGTGCATGCTGTATTACAAAATTTTTCTTTTCTGGAGAAGTCGATCATTCATTGATCACAGCGGTTTTTAGTCTGATTAATGTGTACATGGTTTGAATACCTGTCTCTTCATTCTGTCTCTCTTCAGGGCAGGCAGCATGTTCTGCAGGATCTCATTGAGTTTCAGTGGCATGTTGTCAGAGACAAAGTACATTGTCTTCAGGGCGGTGTCGGGGAAGAATCCATTCTTTCCGAACAGAGCTTCAACGGTTGGCTCAAATCCTTTGCCCTCCATTCCAATCTGTAATGGTGACAAGATTTTTGTTGACACAATTTAGCTGACTGAAAAATCCTTGCATGGCATAGTTTCAATGAAAACAGCTAAAGACATTTACCTCCATCATGTCAATGTCATAGCCAAATGCCTTCAGAGTCATTTCAAGCATGACCTCCTTGGGCAGGTAGTTGGTGCCCTCAAAGATCATGTTGCCCTCAACAGATCCGATCCTGTAGTTGCGAGAGAACTTGGTGGGGTCCATGATGGATCCGACTTCATTACCCTGCAGGGCATCACGAATCTTCTGTCTCAGTCTGTAGCAAATAAAAAAAATGTTAGAGTTCAAATCAAATCAAATCAGAAAACCTACTCACTATGTGGCGAAACAGTAAATATACAGCTGCATGTGCTTTTCACTTACTCTTGGGTCTCTGGCTCAGAGGATGACAGAATGTTGGTAATGTGGGAGATCACAAAGCTCTTGACTTGTGTGTCCTGCTCATTGGGCAAGGCATCAGCCAGCTGGGACAGTTCAGTGGGCTGGGGGTCCTTCATTAGTACCAGGTATGCAGCAATACGCTTCTGCATGGGGCTGGCACTGTCCAAAAGCACCTGCATGAGAACTTCTCTTCCCTGTGACCAAACAGATAAATAAAATAAGCATACAGTGGATAAATTCCAATAATGTGTCAAAGCTTTAAAAAATGTGACTTGCCTTCTCAGGGACAGGAGTCAGCCTGTACACTTGAATGGCAGCCTGCTGCACAGCTGGGGAAGCTGCAGGTTGGTTCACACACTGGATCACAGCGGTTCTGAGTGCAGGACTAGCAGCTCCCAGAGCTGGAGCCATGTTTCCAATAACCTAGAATCAATGGACACATTATTCTCTTTACTCATGTAGGCAGTTATTTACCTTTAATCTGCAGGGTAGGTTACTCACTCTCAATGTCATGAAAGTGTTGTCCTTGTCACCAGAACAGTCACCCAACTGGGCAGCCATGAACTCAGCAACAGAGTAAATCTCAGGGATCAGTTTTCCTTCAGCTTTGTAAAACCTGTTAAGTAATTCAGAATTTAGGGCCTGTGTATTATATATATATATATATATATATATATATATATATATATATATATATATATATATATATATATATATATATATATATATATATATATGTTTTGCATAATGAGGAATGTCTGCTGATTATCATTTTGATATTTGACCTGAAGTGAAGAGTGGTAACTTTGCTCACCTCTTGACAACGTTGCTCAGGGCATACATGATGGCCTTGCTGGGCTTGTATTTGGCCATCTCAAGCATGTCATAGATCAGAAGAGCAGAGGGATTGGACACCAGTCCCATAGCAAAAACACCGGCATCGACCTCAAGTGCAGAGCTGTCAAAAGTCCTAAGGATCTGCATGATGGCACTGCTGCACTCAGGGGTTCCACACTGGGCCAGAACCTGGTAGGTCAGGACAGGGGACACAGCGAGAGCTTCGGGAATGGCAGGACTCAGGGTCTCAACCTTCATTCCACGGACCATGGTGACAAGCTTATGGAAAAGGTGGGCCCTCCTCTCACCCTCGGTCTCAGGCAGAGTGGCCAGTTCTCTCAGGAGGTTCAGACCTGCATCTTTATCCTGAACAACACTCTTGTCCTCAACAGCCTCCATGTGAAGACCCATGACAGTGTCACCTATGATACACAAGTAAAATATTGTGGTTACTTATTTATATCATTAGCTCCATTTAGTAATAAAATACAAGAACAGAGATAAGGGATCAGCTTACTGTGGTAAAAGACTCCTTCATTGTGAGGAGAAACCTGAACCAGAGTCAGTTCTTGCTTGCCGACATTATTAACTCCGTATTCTCCACTGTTGAGACGCGACAAAACAATGAAGTACAGTCAAAGAAAAGTAAACAGAAAAGTACAGTGAAAACCTCTGGCAAGACACATCAGCAGAGACACTTGCATAATAAAGAATATTATAGCAAGCATTTTGAGGTTGGGCTTACTTGTGAGAGAAGGGAATGAGGATGTGTTTCTCAGTACAGGATCCGGAGGTCATGTGTTTGTTCTCATTGTCAAACTTGTAGTTGCAGTTCTGTGAGCTTCTGACCAGCTTGGCAAGAGTGTAGTGCTGAAGATGGAGAAATCATTTCAATGCAAGAATCTTGTCCAATGATTTTAACAACATGGTGATTGCTAAGAGCACTGTTGTGGTTTCCCTTTATATGAAAAAGATTACATGTCTGTCAAACATAAAAAGTACAGCGATGTGACTTTTATCAGATCCCTGGGCAGTAAAGTTGGGAAGATCAGTTCACTAGACCCACCCATGTATAGCTTGCATATCTTACCATGCCAGAGATAAGTGCCAAAGGGCTGGTGGGATCCCTCATTGGGTTAAATTTGTCACATCTGGACAGATCCCTGGTAAGGCTGATGTCAGTTGCAATGTCCTCTCTAGCATTGATGGAGTAATGGGTCTCGCACTTGCCATGGATAGTGGGCTTGAGATGGATGTGAAGAGAGATATCATTTAATAGCTTTTTCGCTCTTTTTCGTTGTGTTCAAGTAAACACTTGGGGACTTACCATATTCCTATTTTTGTCTTCTTTCAGCAGAGGCACAGCCAAGGCAGAGATGATACCCCTCTTGATGTTCAGAATCGTTGTTGTCTCACCGTCCTCGGGGTACAGTTTCACATCGTACACACCCTCAACCGTAACCATCAGAGGATATCTACAGAACATGTGAGACTTTTACCATTAAGTCCTGTAGCACTTGTGTGTTCATGCATCTAGATTTCTAACTTAAGCGAAAACTGTTTATGTAACGTACCTCTCCATTTCAGCTGCAAAGGCATCAGAGCTTGGTGAAGGACCAAAAACAGGGTTGTGCTCTGCATCCATGTCAACCACCTCACTCAGGCTACAGCCAGTAGTGCGGATGATGAAACTACAAGCCTGAGGTACTTCAATTTCAACCTGTATTAAAATATTATTTTAGCTTTTCTCTGCTAGATGTAGCACAGAAAAAGGTTATACATCACATGTATCAAACAGAAGTTCAAGCACAGTGACATGTACCTTGCAAGTGGCCTTAGGTCCATTCCTGAGATGTGAGGCACCATTGATAGCATTCAAGGACTCCGCTTTGTACAAGTATTCATACTTGTGGTTGGCTTTGTACCTTTGGTTTACTGGTAGAGAGGAAAATGATTTCATGTTAGATCTCAAGTGTGCCCAAGTTATGTGAGAAAGTGCAAAGTTTCTCTCAGCAACTCAGCCAGGGTTTAAAACATTATGTCACTTTTTGACCTTAGAATAACAATTTCAGGATGATGTTGATGGTACAGTGTATTGTAATAGGGTTATTGGTGTCCATGTCTCAGCCACTCTGCCTCCCTATCACCTGTTTCTGCACTACTGTATGTAACCTCAGTCAGAGCTTAGGTTCACAGTCTTACATACATGTTTACATACACAACAGTGTATGAAGTTAGCACTTATATTATATCGGACAAATGGTTAGAGACCTAGTATTTGTATTTACGACAGAGCTATGGAATCAGAAACTGCCAAATTGTACAAAATGTAAATTCTACATAATGTTGATTTTTAATTATTATTAAAATAATATAAATTATTATTGTGTGAATAAGACATTTGATATATTATTTGATTTTAGATATAGAAAAGTGAGAAAAAAAATACTATATGCATGTACTAGCAACACAGTTAATCTTACCTCAGATGTCCTGCAATATAGTGTTAGTTGTACATTTCTTGAAGTGTATTCAATATTTATATCATGTTCAGGTTGTGTAATGAGCATATCAAAATACTGGAACTTACTCAGGCAGTTTGCATGATTGTCCAGGGCATCTGTCAAGACAATCATAAAAAAACATTAATTCAAACAAGAACACTATTTTTGAAAGAGAGATCAATGGTATCTCAAGTAAAAAGCAACACCATTTAAAAGAATACTTACAAGTCAAGGTCAGTGTGGTTAGGAGAAGGGAAAGACAGAGCTTTGAGTCCCCCATTGTTGGCTCTGTGCAACGCTCTCCTTGGGGCTCCTTTGGCGAGTACTCAGACGAGACTGAGGCGTACACCTCCTCATGGGGCTTTTATACGAAAGGTGTTCCCAAAGGAGGGTCAGTTGCTATAACATTCAGTACTGTCTCAGCTCCAAAGTCCAGTCTATATGTACGTGTGGAAGGACAAAGTTTTATAAAGCTTTCCTTTATTTTGATTGCCAAGCTTAATAACTTTCAAATTAAATTAGAATTCCCGATAAGATAATTTAACTTTTTAAAGATTATAATACATTAATAGATTTTAATATTTGTATAACAGCAATAATATTCAGTTCTTGTTTCACCTAAATTTTTATCATTTTGAGTTTCTTGATATTTTCATTTTTTTCCAAAATTCTCATTATGGTGAATGCTAAATAAAAAGCGGTTTATCTAACAACTGCATCTGCCTCAACACATTTCAGTCAACTAGTTAAATGTTTTTGCATAAGTCTCATAATATTATGGCTTCTATTAACTGCATTGCTAAATATATTGTTAAATGTATTTGCTTCTTATATCTTACATCTTAGTAGTTAATAGCCAATATAAAATATCTGCTGAATTTTATAAGTGTATAAAACATAGAATCATGCATTACATAATCATACAGTGTGCACTGTTTTAAAACCTATACCAAGAAACTGTGGAGTTGTCATTGATAAGGAGTTGAGACACTGAACTTGAACAGTTTGTTATCAAACTCTTACCAAAGAAGCATTGGACTACAGTCTCTGTCTGCTGTGTAGACATGATGTTGCACACATAGTTAGATTGTACTTTCTCTGAACAGGTTATCTCTTTTGGATAGAAAATCTTTATTATAAGATACCATATCAAAGGTACAATAAAATCATGAGGCACACAGAAGCTTTTCTAGTACATATAATATGTAAAACATGACCCAGATCTTATAAACAGGACAGAACTGAGACATGTTTTGGTACTTTTTGAAGGATATTTGCTATTTTAATTACATTCTTTAAAAGTGTGTTTAAGGTGCCTTTGATTTATGCCTTCTTTCTTTCTTTCTTTCTTTCTTTCTTTCTTTCTTTCTTTCTTACTATTTTAAATTTGGATTAAAACAACTGGTTAATGTCTGCTTGGTAACTGTCTGCTTATTTGCATCTTGGGCTGTTGTAATATGTATTACAGTCACCACTCCACATTTACTTGTTGC
This sequence comes from Diplodus puntazzo, assembly GCA_963678695.2. NCBI lineage: Eukaryota > Metazoa > Chordata > Actinopteri > Spariformes > Sparidae > Diplodus > Diplodus puntazzo. The sequence goes on from OZ023172.1 coordinate 15,848,717, forward strand.
ATCTTGGGCTGTTGTAAACATGTGTTACAGTCACCACTCCACATTTACACCAGCAGATGGCAATGAAAAAATGATCAGTTTTCTGTCTGGGTTTGCTCTAGCCTGGAAGGGCAACAGGCTACTTATCAGCTGTCCTTTTAAGTTTTCTTGGAAACCAAAACAGTGCATTTCCTTCCTCATAAAATATTTGCTGATTTTTTGAAGTATTTTGTATCCACCATTGTTTACATCCAAGTAAATGAATTTGTAGTCTGCTTTCACTGGTGTATTCTCTCCATGTTATCGGCACCTGTAGATCAGTAGAATAGTGACACTATTGGTTGATGCACAGGTGTACTTCACATGGACAAGATCAACGACAGTATGGCTTTTCCACTGGCACTCTTGGCCGTGTCAGGTCAAAACATGTCCCACTGATTTACTTTTACCATTACCAGTTTAAATACCCAAGATGGACACTCTCTGTAGTGAGGCCAAAGTGCACCTAATTATTTTTGTGAGTAAGTGATACATTTATAGCTATATAATCTGTGAACCAAATGGCAAAATAAAATGTACAAATGAATGAAAAATTCTTAATGTGAATAAGAAACAATAAGGGTCCTAGAATAGATCCACCTTACATACATTAATAAATAGTTGAAACACATCCATTTATACATACATGTTGTTCTCTTTCACTCATGTAACCACTTCAATGTATCATCTTAGAAACTGTAGGGGTTAGGCTTTGGTACTTGTTAACTCAAAAGCAGAGAGACGAGGATTTGAATTCAAAAGGTTTATTTTAACAATAAAGGAGAATAACAAAGACAAAGGCTGACAGGTGAGCAGGAGACAAGCTGCAGGGTTAAGTGGTTTCACTGGGTTACAGGAATGTAGCAAGCAGCACACATAAGCTGTAGAGGAATATGGAGCTGAAGGCTGAGCTGAAACACGGCGGCAAAATCTGCACACCAGGCAAGCACAAACAGCATCAATCAAAGGCATCCAAAAAGCAGCTTGGATACCAAAAGAAACAAAAAAAACACACACGAGATAAGTCACAATGAAAGAACACTGGTGGGTCACAAGTAGAGAGAGGACAATCTGGTGCCATAGTGAAGTGGAGACGAGGGTTATGTAGTGGCTGTTGATGAGTTGATGAAGCTCAGGTGCGTCCCTCTGCTGCAGCTGCAAACCAAGGCCACAAGCAAACACACTGGGAAGGAGCAGGTGTTGAAAAGTAGGGGGGAAACAGGACGGGGGAAAAAAACAAGGAAACACAAACAAAGCTGACAAGACACACACCGTGATACTGTAGTGTTTTAATTTGGCTAGAAAAATATCATGATTAATAGTGTCAAATTGCTTTAAAGAGGAGTGCAAATGTGTTAGTTTGTATCTGTGAGTATTTCATGTATGATAAGTGCCATGTAGGTGTCATCATCCTTTTCTCAATCCACAATAAAACTCGTATGAGAACTTAATTGAATGTATTTAATGCGTTCAACTTCGAAATCCTGTTAGTATGGATATGTTTCATTTCAATGCTTCATTTCCTTCCTCTTAGCAGATTTTTAGTCTTTTGAATCCAGGCATTGTTTGCATCCTCATTTACTAGTTAGCAGTCTGCTTTTACTTGTGCATTCTCACCATGATATCACTACCTGTATGTCAGTAGAATAGACTAACACCATTGGCAGTGGATGATGTGCAAGATCAGCAAAATCTGCCATATTGAATTGCTTTTACATTACCAATTGAATTGCTCTGAGTTGGCCTGAGCACACCCTACCCGCCTTCAAGTGGGTTGTGGCGACCTTCTGTGACTGCAGCCAAACAGTGACAAGCCCTCACATCCCCCTCAATCAATGGTGTGTTGTGATGGCGAGACAAATTTGTGCGGGAGACGAGATATAGCCGTTTTTTTAAAAGTGTCTTTTCAGCTCTCCGCACTTTTAGTACCTTCTTACTGAAGCCCTGTGGTCTGCTGTTTAATTTCTTTATAATTTCTGAATCTTTGAACATTGCTCAAGACAAAAACATAAGACACACCTTCAAGCTTGAAGCCATGTTGTTGTGGAAATACAAAATCCCTGTGACGCTTGGCTAATGTGCTGAGTCAAACCAGGCCAAAGCCCCAAAGGAGGACTCACTTATAGAAAGAAGAGTTAACTGACTCCACAGGGAACCTTTAAAAGGCAACGGCTGCAAATAACATACTGACAATGTTGAACTGTGCGCTTTGTGATTGTGATTTAGATTTTGTATTTGTCCTATTTTATAGTCTCACCTTCTTGGGATGAAGATAATAAAAAACTGTGCATTAAATGTGACCCTTTTCATTAAAGAATTGTAGTGAGGAGGTAGGATAGTGAGGACATTTCTGACAGCTCAGTAGCACAAGTATTTTGATATGTATGTATGAGATGTTTCTGTTCAAATGGCTATCGCAGGATAACTGAAGTGAAGGAAGACTGAGTACTTTCAAACATTTTTTCTTTACAGCAAGCAGTTGTTGTTAGCCATGCTAGAAGACAGGGTCCATTGATCGAGCAGTATCGGGCAAATTGGACTCTTAAACTGCACAGGCCTGTGCATCTTATAACGTACAGGCATTCATGGTCCCCATTGGATGAATCCTCGTGACTTGGAGGTCCCCTGATTTTTGCCATTAAATGCAAATATGCTTTTCAGTTGTAGTGGCAGTTGCAGGTTTATTTCCAGACTATGATTACACAGACTACAGACTACTCTGAAACGGGCCCAGAACATACAGTATGTGCATATTGATCAGCTGTCAGGTGATGCAGAGTATACATTTGCGAGTGCTAGTTCTGTGTTGTCAGGTTAGTGTGTCAGGTTCCTAAATATTGCAGAGCAATGAATATTTTTGTATTTCTGTCTGTTGCACTTGAGTTACTGGCAACCTATTAGACTTTATTTGTATTCAATTCATTTTTGTGTTGTTTAATCTAGTTAGTGCTGGAACTGCTTTGAAGTTTAAAGTGCATGTGTATATTTGGTAGACACACATTTGGGTGAGAACAACAGCATAAACACATTAAAACACAACAGTAATACTTAGTGACTTAGCTATGTTATCAAATCAAATACTTTGTAAGTTGTTCTGATTCACAGTTTACTAAAAATACCAATAAATTCTTTCTCTACATATACATTTTATACAGTTTTGATGAGTTGCTCCCGCTTACGTAAAGTGTGAAAGTGAATTCCAAAAAGGCTGTGAAGAAGGAAATCAGACATTTAGATTGCATTGATGTTTTTTATTGATGCTTTTCACTCTTTGTTGGAACATGAGTTTGAGCAAAACTAACAATGTCAATGTTTGTACACAGTAAACCATCTAAATGAAAATGATGCAACAGGTGTTTATGTTAATCTCATTGTTATAAATATGGCTATAGAGCTAGTTGTCCACACTTCCAAGCATGTGTTTTGAACAGATGGCAGTGTTTCAGATGGACTTCATGGACTGTGAGGGTTCCTCACTGTTGGAAGGGAAATGGAAGGTCAATCTCAAGCCTTCCTTCGCTAATTTTAACGTAAGCTTGAGCCTCCTCTGAAGCTTGCTGCAGGAAACCAGAAACAGTATCATTGAACGTGCGTACTACATAAATGCACATATCCATAATGTTATTAACAATGTTGTTCAGATCCTCCATAGTGAAGGCAGATATCTTGTCAACAACAGTTTTTAAGGCTGTGATCAGGTTACGATACAGGGCATTGATGTTCATGAAAACTGAATCTAAATAGTCAGACTTGACAGAGTCAACAAACTCTTGAGATTTCTCGACAACAGCCTTCAGAGTCTCACCAATCTTTGCTAGCATTGTGTCAAGACTCTCCATATTTTTCACAAAGTCCACCAGTTCATCAAAGATTTTCTTGAAAGCTGTTTTGACCTGATCCACAATCTCATTTACAGAGATTGCATCACCAACTGGCATGCGCAATTTGACACTGCTGATCTGCTCAACAAAGGAGTTATAGTAGACCTCCATGTTCTCAGAGATAGTCTGGATGGCCATATCTAGCATAGCAGCAATGCTGCTTGTCAGCTTCTTCAGAACCTCAGGGAGAGTAGTCATCTCATCAGACCCAGGCAGTTTGAATTGGGTCTCCCTTAAGACCTTGATGAGAGCATCCAAGAAGACCTGGACTGTCTGCTGGTACTGGACAATAATGTTTCTAAAGAAGATTGACAGCTGGCTCATTTGGACATCATAGTTGATTGCGGCATCATAAGCCTCGGTGATGCGGTTAACAACAAAATTCTTCAACTCCTCCATCTTTGTTGTAAGCTGGTACTTGTCAGCAAACATTGTAAATGTAGAGATGATAGAAGGCAGTCTTGTCTTGAGTTCAGACAACAATACTTGGGGTGCCTCCATGCTGTAGGCTATCTGTAGGGTCATCTTATCAGCATCCTTAGGAGATGATCTGATGATGAGCATGTCCACATCAACCTCTGGGGCGGACTGTTGAATAGAAGAAAAAAAAAGATATTATTTATGGGATATTTTTTTATTTTAGTGTTAAGTTGTCAATCATATCAAAATGGTCATATTAGTGATACTTACAGGATAACGACCAAAGAGTCTTGCACTCATCTGAGGGAGTTTGCCACTGAGCTGAAAGCCAAGGAAGCCAGTGGAGGGGGTAGATACTGAGGCACTGACACCGTCTCTTTGAGCAGCAAAACGAAGGTTCCCATCAGTGAAAGTAGGGCTGGTGATGTCCACATTCAGAGTATAACGAGCGTCACTGGAAAAGAAAGAAAGCATTTCAAATAACAAAATCACAATAAATTATTGACGTGATACTTAAAAGGAAGAAATCTAATTGAAATTGAATATTTATCTGCCATCATCATGTCGCTTCCCTTAAAATGTCAAAAAAGGAGTTAATGACTTTATACATTGAATAGCAAAAGTAATTGTTTAATATATAGTAAAACAAACATAGATTGTTACCTCAAGGCTTGCATAATGACATGGTTGACATCCATGTTCAGGTCAGGGTGTGTCAGGACAATCTTGCTTATGATGTTCAGAGCTTCATTCTCAAAGTTTGTAGTAGTTGAACCTATTAAAAGAAATTATTTTTGCAAGATTTAGTGCCCACCAGGGCTTTCAACATAAAACAGGTACAGATGTTCAGGGAAGTTTATCAACTCACCATCCAGGTCATATTCCAAGAAGACAATGACAGATGTGGCAGAAGACTTGAAGGTGACTTTGAAGACAGGAGCACTGCCCTCTACTTCAACTGCCAGGCCTGTGGTGTACAGTGGGCTGACAAACTTGAAATTGGTAGACATCTTCTGGTTGGCAGCTGTCACTTCAGCAACAGTCTTGTCAAAGATGGTGAGGTCACCCAGGTTGCTTGGCTGAGAAATATCAATCTCAATATCAGCAGTCAAGGAAGAAGTTGGTGCAAGATCAATTGTCGCCTGGGCAACATGTTTTCCATTGGTGTTGAAGTTGAACAAGTCTGCCTCGTTGTTGCCAGTATACTTAAGCACTGCATACACGCGGCTCAGGGAGGCTTCAATGGCAAGATTCTCATTGATATCCATAGCAATGACTTTGGTGGTGCCAGAGTTAATCTTAGCATCTGCAATAATCTTGGAGGTGGAGCGTAGACCATCGTTATTCAGATACAGATTAACATCATTATCCAGAACTCCCAAAACTAGATAGTCATCGAGCACTGTGCCATCCATGTTTGCCTTAGTGGATGACTCCATGGAAATATACTCAAAGGTTCCCTCCAGCTTCAGACTGTGTTCTCCTTCAGCCTTCCCAACAGCCTTGATCACAGGGATGTTAAAATCACCTTTCATCCTCAAGGTTGAGACTGCATTTGGTTTAGTTTTGGTGTCTGCAAGCAGTTGCTGGTTTGCTTCCAGGTTGAGTATAGGCAGTGCAATCTTTGCAACAGTTGCCACAGACAGGGCAGTTTCAAAAGTCTCAGTGCTCATAGAGATAGTGCTGTCATGAGTGCCTTCAATGTGAGGATTTTCGAGGGACAGGGAGTTGGCCAACTTGATTCCTCTCTTGGTGGTCAGACTTGTGGTGCCATCAAGTTTGGCTTTTAGACTGTCAAACACAGAGGCAGTGGTAGCTCCCAGGCGGAGGACAAGATCATCATCAGTATACAGTCCAGCATTGGCATTCAGATTAATGATGGCTGACTTGAAAGACAGTTCTGTGATCAGGTCACCCACAGAGGGAATCGTGATCAGACCCATCATATCAACAAGGGGTGCAGCTTGGCTTTTCTTGTAAACAACCTTGGCATCCACATCAAAAGTCTGCTCAGTGGTAGTCAAAATGTCCTTCAATACAGTCTGCTCATACAAGTTCAGATCACTTATGGCTGGAGTACGGAAGTCAACAAAAGGCAGGTCAATCTCAGGAATGCTGATGGGGGATGTCAGGAAGTCAAGATTGGCCTCACCGTCCATTGCAACAAAGATGCCAGCCTCATTTCCATTGTTGTCAACAGTGAAGTTGTAGAACATTTTATACTGATTAAGACGAGCCAGAGCCACGGTGTTCATCTGTTGGCTGTCAGGTCTGAACATAGCAGAGTAATCATTCTGCAGGTCAATCTTGCCAGTCAGAGTTTCAAAAATGTTGAGCTTGACATTTCCTTTGTTTTGGAAATCAAACACCAACTCAACAGGTCGGGCTACAAAGTTGATTCCGTTGGACAGGACTGCACTGACTGCACCAAACAGTTCTGTGTCATGGTTTGCTTTCAGCTCAACCTTCATATCATAAAGGCTGCCTTGTCCAGATGCTACAAAAAGACTGTTCTTAATAACTGGTGCCTCTGCCTCATTGCGGACTGTAAACTTGAAGTATGTAAGGGTGCCACATTCAGCAGCAATTTGCTGTTTCATCTTGAGGATAGGGGAGTCTGTGTCACCAGAGAAAGTGAGAGTCACAATGCTGGGAGTGAATGACAACTGCAAATTGCTCTTGTGGTTGCCTTCTTCATCATTAACTTTGCCATTTCCTGAATTGTCAGCTGTCACAGTGATGGTGAAGCCATCTTGACGAACAATTGCTTTCTGAGTTACGGTGGCCTCACTTCTGACATTGATGATTGGGAGGTTCACAAGATGATTGTAAGTTGTATCAAGAGAGGCGGACATTCCTTCTTCCATGGCAATAAAGGCTGTGTTCATAAAGTCAGCAGTGTAGGGTGAAGTGATAACCTTAATTGTAGTTTTGGCTTGGGCCTGGCCTGATAGGCCATAAAGAGTGACAGATGCCTGATGTTCAACTCCAAGAGCAAGATGGTTCAACTTAAGAGTCTCTGCAAGGACGACACGACTCATTTTTGGGATGGCAAGACGAGCAGTGGCATCAAGTTTGTAATTTAAAAATTCAAAACTTGGAGATGTGGCCTGGGAAGTGAGGAATCCAGTGAATGCGGGTGTCACATCACTCTCAGTAGAGTTCTGGAACTCAGCAGATGTCTTGACATTGTAGATGGGAGTTTGGAATCGGATCTCGCCATAGAGTTTACCGAAGCATGGGACCATGAGCTCAGTTGGAATGGTTGGCAGCTTGATATCAGGAACCTGAAGAGACTTTAAAAGCTTTTCGACTGGAACTTGGGGGATGGTAGGGAATGAGACCTCAGGAAGACCCATTTCTGGGAAGGTAATCTCAGGCATGGAAGGAAGGTAGCTCAAAGTCAGGTCTCCAAAGAAAGCATCCACATCAGGCATTTTGATCTCAAAGTTGACAATAAAATCAATGAGTTCAATTATTCTCTGCTTGATGTCATCAACAGAAATTGTGGTGGCTTTCACAGTGTAGGAGCCCAGGATGGTGAACTCAGGGATGTCCAGCTGTGTTGGGATTTCGAACTGACGAAGCTTAGCCATGCTGAATTCCATTGAGGGCACAACGAGATCAGTGAAAGGAATGGTGAAAGATGGCATGTTTAACTCAGCTTTCTTCAATTCAGAAATGAGGCTGTTAATGATTTGCTCAATCTCGCTGATGATTTTCTGATCAGTGACCACTTCTTTAACAGTGTCAACCACTAAGTCGAACCAAAATTTGGTGATGTCTATAGCTGTTCTATATAATTTACGGACAAGTTTCAGCAAGGGCTGAATCTGAGCATTGACATCAAGGTTTGTGAGTTCTTGTTTTATATAGTCAGCAAATGACTTAAGGTTATCAAACACAAGTGTGTCAATGATATCCTTCGCAGATTTGATAATTTCTGCAACCTTGATTTCTTTCAGGCGTTCCATAAAAGCTCTACCAGAGGATAAAACAACATTGACAAAATCTCTTGTTGCCTCAAGCTTCTGGGGGAGTTCAAGACTCCTGATCAACTCATTCACATAAGCTGTGTACTCAGCAATATATTGATTAGCAACATCCACAAAGTCATTGTATTCCAATGACTTCAGCTTAGTCACAAGCGTTTCAAGATACATATTCAGCCCTTCAATTATATCCTTAACCTCAGTTGTTTTCAAGTAGTTGATAGCATTCTGGAAGACTTGCATGAATTTGGTGGGAATGTCTGCATCCATCACCATCTTGGCTACGTTCCTGATGGTGTCCTCAATTCTGAACTGCTTGATGAGCTCTACAGCACCTTCCAAGATAGCTTGAACCTTTTTGTCAGCCTCATACTTTACAATCAGCTCTCTCATCTTAGCATAGAATGTGTTGATCTTGCCTACAATGTCAAGGTCCTGAATCATTTCCCTAATATACTCTGCCATATTGCTGAAAATCTCTGTGGGGATAAACCTCACTAGTGCATCAATGGGACGTCTAAGGTTGATGGATGAAATGAATCTCTTAAGATCATCAACAAATGTCTGCATGTCAAATGTCTCAATCTTTTGTTTCACTTCACTAATAATTCTCTTTAGTGTATCCATGATTTCATACTTGGCATCAATATCTCGCAGGAATGCAATGCTACTTCCCTGCAGTTTTTCCAGATCAATCTGCTGGATCATCTCCCTCACGCTATCAATCACAGACACAACCATAGCCTTGATGTCAAACTCCTCAGTAATGGCATTCAGCTGTTCCTGAATCTTCTGAATAAGGGTTTCGGGCAGGTTGTTACTAACAATTATCTCCTTAATCATACCAGCAAAGTTTAGAATGTAGACGCTGAGATCGGCCAGCAGTTTCTCCACAGTAACCTTCAGGTTTGTCAAAGAGGCCTCAACATCTTCCATGGTGATGACGTAATCTTGAGTAAAGTCATTGAAAAACTGCTTCAGCTGAATTAGTTTGTCTTCTACATTAAGTTGCGAAACAAAGTCACTCAAATGCTGAGGAAGAGCTTCAAGTTTGGCCCTTAACTCTTCATTGTTAACGTAATCTTGCAGTGTCTCAGCAATACGCACAACAAATCCCTTAAAGCCTTCCAAGAAGACAGGCAGACTTTCAATCAGAGGCAACTGAATTATCTGACTCTCTGTGTTCTTGTCGTACTTAATGAAGCCAGCGAGGGTAAATTCCTGGTTTTCTGTGGAGTCTGAGTTGAGGATGTTTGTGAGGATTGTGCCAGAAAGTTCCAATCCCATTCTCTCAGGAGTATTGTAAACACTCATCTCCTGATTGGCGCCATGCTCATTCAGTTTAGACTTCATTCTAAAACTGGTCTTCTGCTCTGTGAGTGACAGAACATTATCCATATTGGTGTCAAATGTGGTCTCAAGGGAAAACCCGTTATCTAACTGCTGGGTTACTGAAGCCCTGCATTCGTGTGAACTAGCAAAAGCCAGAGGTTGTGCTCTCAGGAGGAACTTGCCATAGAGCTGGGCACTGTGTTTTCCATACATCGTCATGTCTCCATCAGCATTGAAAATAGCATCAAGGTTGAAATCAAAAGGCACAATGCTGCTACGGATGGTGTGGTCAAAGCGCATTGGCTGTGAGTTGAAGCGTGCATCATTGGTGAACCTGGCAGCAAGACCAACAACTTCAAGCTCGGTGTTGTGGCTCATGTGAGTTCCAAAGACTTTTCCAGTGGTACTGCACTTTGCGTTAGCAGTCACATCGGCATAATTTACCTGATAGGTGTGCTTGATCTCTTCCTCACCATAGGTAGCTTTTAGGCTGCCTGTCAGGTCAATCTTGTACAGCTCTGCCTTCAACTGAGCCTCATTAATGAAGATGGCCTCCAGAAGTTTCAGGTTGTTAATAATATTTGCTGAAGCAGTGTAGGGTTTCAGGTCAATGGTGATATCGTGAGTGTAAGAGGCATACTCACTTGCGATGGCTTCAGCCTTTGAGTTGAAGTCAAGGCTTGAGAGAGTTATGGTCAGGGTGTTGGCATTATCAACTTTGATGTCACTCAGTGCAGCCTTATTGGTAATGGATAGAGTTGCCCTTGAAGCATCAAACTCAGCATTGAAGGTGTTTTCAAGGGCCAGGGGGCTCTGGAGGGTGGTTGTTCCAGTGGTAGTCACACCATCCTTGTTCATTCTCAGTGCAGCCTTGTGTGTAGCCTCATTTTCAAGGAGCTTCATGGTGGCATCACTGTTTACAGTCAGACCATTGACATCAAAAGAAGCAGTCAGCAGAGAGTAAACACGATTATCAGAACAATCTGCATTTGTCTCCATTCTCATGACAACTTCACCAGCACCAGCAGAGGCTTCAGCCTGGTTGCGGATCTTCATACCAAGAGCAAGAGCATTTGCATCAGATTTCAATAACAGTTTGCTGTCTTTGAAGGAAAGCTCAGCAACATTGGTGAAGGTGTCTTCCAAGGCATTGGTGTTAGACACAAATGAGAATTCACCATTGGCAAGGCTTGCTGCAATTGTGTTCTGGGCCTTAATAATGGTGGAGTCAATCTGAACAGATGAATCAATCTTTGCCTCTGGCGTGAAGGGGAAGATGGCGAATGACTGGGTTGAAATGGTCTTGCCATACATGGGTCCAGCCTTGAACATTCCCTCAAAGTTGCTGTCAGCAGAGATTTCTTCAGTGTTGATTCCAGTCATGCCAGTGTGCTCTAGTGCAATGTTGAGACCAAATGGACTGGTGGCTTCAATCTTGCTGCTTGATTTCAAGTTGACTTTGTCTGTCATTGTTGCTTCTTCAACAATGCTAATACTGGCTTCAATGAATTTATGGGCCAAAGAGCTTTTCAAATTGGCCTTGATGGAATCAGTGGTGGCCAACATCCCAGAGCCTAAAGAAAAACACAACAAATAAAAGATGATGGATGACCGATAGCTGCATAGTATGCTTACTTTTTTGACAAACGTTTGAAATCTGTTTGCCTCAATATCATACACAGAACAGAAATGTTCATTACACCACTGCAGTGTAGTGTTCTTCAGAGACACTGTAACTGAAATTAAATTGTATTGTTTCACATCAATGGTTGTTGAAAACTGAAAACCGCTCTACCAAGTGCGAACAACAAATCAGTGAGTTAAATATGGATTCAAATTTCTGAATGACATTAACTATGAAGTACCTTCAATCTTGACTGAGAGGATGTCAATTGGGGAGGTTCCTTTCACGTCAAACTTAGCTGAGTAGCTTGGTGTCTCCACAACATCTTTGCCGGCAGCCATTGAGGCTTCCATGTCATACAGGTTACTCCTCATGAGAGTTGAAACTTCAGCTTTGCCAAAAAGAGGAATAGACAGAGAAAGGCTCTCAGGAACAACAAGCTCTGGAATGGGAATCTCCATGGACACAATCTCCAGTCCAAAGTTGGGGAGAGACACGCTGGGTGTGGTCAAAGCTGGTGGGAAATTAAGCTCTTCTGTTGACTTTCCTCCAAGAGGGAGAGGGATAGCAATGGTGAGGCGCTCATCGTTGAAGAAGTAGATAGCCTTTGCTTCGCTGTTAAAAAGAGTTATATGGTTAAATATTGTAGGGCAAATATTCATATAATTTTAGCATTCACCATGAAGATGTTTACACTTACGTATTCAGGAACAGTTTCTCTGGCAGGGAAATCTCAGGCATTTCAGGTACTCTGAAGTTCTGAATGTAAGGGATATCAGCGCCATATTTTTCCATGTAGTTGTTTGCTGCCTAAGTACAAAAGACAATCAGTTAGTTGTTTGTGCATGCTTCAAATCTTTACCAAAGAAAATCTGAATCATTGTGAAATACAAAATTTGTACCTCCACGAACTTCTGGAAGATGTGACGGACCTTCATGTCGGTCTGCCCCACCTGCATGTCAAGAAGGTCGTTGCCATACTTGTCAACCATATCGGAATATGGCCAACTGCTGGTCTCAGTGTTCACATCAGACTTGAACTCAACTTCAAGCTTGCTGGCATCTGCAACAATAGAGAGCAATAAAATGAGTCCTGAGACAGAAGAAAATATTCCTCTGACCGCAAGGTGAGAGTAAAGCTGGGATTGGCCGGAGACAAAATGTACTCTTAACAACATCAAACTTTCTATTTTCTCACAGACAAAATGACAGATTTTCTACTAGAATGTTTTATGCTTTGCCAGCCCAAAACTAAGTTGTCTATAGATGGCTGACATTGTCATGTGATTGGTTTTCGGACTATTTTTTTGGGTCGAAGATTTTAACATTGGTTCTGACAATGCCAGAAGTAGCAGTGTTTGGGATGTGACTGGGTTTTATATGCACCTGTTTAAGAAACAGTTTTGACAACAATGACTTGCTATGCAACATTCTGACAAAAAGAGAAACTGGAAAATTACATTACCATATTTCACTGAGATTTTCTGCTCAGAGGTGGCAGCCATGACCTTGATGTCACTTGTAAGCTCCAGTTCCAGCTCTTCATCACGCTTCATGTTAGCTGTGACAGTGGCATCAGCACTGATTGAGGGGACAAGAAGTTGGACCTGCAGCATACCTTCCTTCATGGCCTTCAGACTGAAAAATACATCAATCAGTTAGCATACTCTCAATTATGAGGGTCATATTCATTTCATAATATGAGGATTTATGGTTTATGGTTCTTACTTGGCACGGCCAACCAAGGAGAGCTGAGGGATGTTCTTGTTAACAAAGTCCAGAGAGATGGAGTGAGTTCCCTTGCCCTTGGTGTTTCCATCAACAACACCCAGCCTTAGTCCAGCCTCAACATCGTAGTCAGGGATCTGGATGTCAGCGGTGATGACATTCCTCCTTCTGTTGTATTTCATGATGGCTCTAGCTTCAGTAGGCTCTGCACCTGTTGTTGGCCAATCAATAGAGTTATATTTCTCCTTTAAACTGCAGAGCTTTGACATATTGAGTGAGTAATAATTCAGACATAATTTTCGATGTTTTACATTACCTTCAGCCCTCAGAATGAACTTCACAGAGTCAACCTTCTGCCGGCCCTCTTCTCCTTCCCTGAGGAGCTCGTAGGCAACAGTAGCTGTGTACTCAGTAACTTCACCAGTGGGATGGAGTTCCACGGCAAATCTATTAAAAATAAATGTTTTTTTGTTAGGAGTTAATTATAGCTAAGTAATTACCAACAAAGTGCTGGTGGTTTATAAAGTTTTGCTTACTTGCTGTCTCCGGTGAAGGGGAAGTAGGGGGCTGTCTCTTGAGAGAAAGCATCAGTGTACTGCAGAGCAGTGCAGTATTTCATTCCAGCGAAGACGGGAGTGCACTCACTAACATCAACCTTATCTGTCACCATAGGGGGGAAGGTTTTCACCTCTGATCCAGTCACTGCCACCAGGCTGTTTCTGAATTTTGAATGCAAAAAAGTTCAAATGTGACTTTGGCTGTTTTCAGTTGAACATAGAGAAGTTGAAATTGTTTCAACCAGAGACACAACACATCCATATGTGTCACTATCCATGAGTCCATGATTACACAGCAAAATTGTTGCGTTGCATTTTTCAACCTTCCTTTATCACTTGCTTAGAAAATTGCATTGAAGCTGAGGTGCAAAGCAGCTTCTGGATTGGAGAATATTGCATAATATCTGAAAGTTCTGCTTTAACTTACGTCATTTTGATGAGCTTTGTAGGACTCATTGGAGCAGGGATGGTCAACTTGACATTGTCACGTTCAAAGGAGATCTTGGCACTGAGCCCACTTTCGTGGAAAATGTTGGTGTGCATCTCTAATCCAGAGCTGACATATTCAGGCATGTGGGAGCCAACCTGGGTTACAAACTCAATGCCAGCAGAGGGCATGAAGGTAACTTCGCTCTGTGGAAACATGACAGACATAGTTAACTTCTGTTGTTTCTGTATAATAGAGAACCATACAGTTGGGTATAAAACATTTTTTAAAGAGAATTTTGAAGATAATCACCATATCAGGAGCAATCTTAAGTCCTCCCTTGATGCCAGGGGTGAAAGTACCAGACAGTGCAATCCTCAGAGGCACACCAGTGATAGTAGGCAGGAAGAATTCATTATCCATGAAGATGTAGTGGGCAAAGATTGTGTTGTCAGCCTTGGTCATCAGGGCCTTCATTATCTGTGGTGAATGAATATAGACATATGACATCAAGAACAGGGAATATTATAAATGAATGTATTGTATACAGTGTCCAATGTGTTCTCTTTATAAATAATTGATAACTTCCTTACATCAGTTGGGAACATCTTGAACATGCTGTCAATCATCATGGCAGCAGAGTAGGCCATCTCCTCCATTTCGTTGGTCCTCAGATATCCCAGCTCATTTCCTAAAAGTCTCAGATAAACCATTGCCTCAGGAGACTGTGCTGTCTTCAGTTCCCTCACAAGTTTGTTGAGGTTACGTCCAATGTCCCTCATCAGGTTCTGGGAAGCCTGAGGAAGGATGTGCATGCTGTATTACAAGATTTTTCTTTTCTGGAGAAGTCGATCATTCATTGATCACAGCGGTTTTTAGTCTGATTAATGTGTACATGGTTTGAATACCTGTCTCTTCATTCTGTCTCTCTTCAGGGCAGGCAGCATGTTCTGCAGGATCTCATTGAGTTTCAGTGGCATGTTGTCAGAGACAAAGTACATTGTCTTCAGGGCGGTGTCGGGGAAGAATCCATTCTTTCCGAACAGAGCTTCAACAGTTGGCTCAAATCCTTTGCCCTCCATTCCAATCTGTAATGGTGACAAGATTTTTGTTGACACAATTTAGCTGACTGAAAAATCCTCTCAAATGCTTAGTTTGGATTAAAACAGCTCAAAATATTTACCTCCATCATGTCAATGTCATAGCCAAATGCTTTCAGAGTCATTTCAAGCATGACCTCCTTGGGCAGGTAGCTGGTGCCCTCAAAGATCATGTTGCCCTCAACAGATCCGATCCTGTAGTTGCGAGAGAACTTGGTGGGGTCCATGATGGATCCGACCTCATTACCCTGCAGGGCATCACGAATCTTCTGTCTCAGTCTGTAGGAAATAAACAAAATGTTACAGTTATATTAAATCATAAAACCTACTCAATATGTGGTGAAACAGTAAATATACAGCTGCATGTGCTTTTCACTTACTCTTGGGTCTCTGGCTCAGAGGATGACAGAATGTTGGTAATGTGGGAGATCACAAAGCTCTTGACTTGTGTGTCCTGTTCACTGGGCAAGGCATCAGCCAGCTGGGACAGTTCAGTGGGCTGGGGGTCCTTCATTAGAACCAGGTATGCAGCAATACGCTTCTGCATGGGGCTGGCACTGTCCAAAAGCACCTGCATGAGAACTTCTCTGCCCTGTGACCAAACAGATAAATAAAATAAGCATACAGTGGATAAATTCCAATAATGTGTCAAAGCTTCAAATAATGTGACTTGCCTCCTCAGGGACAGGAGTCAGCCTGTACACTTGAATGGCAGCCTGCTGCACAGCTGGGGAAGCTGCAGGTTGGTTCACACACTGGATCACAGCAGTTCTGAGTGCAGGACTAGCAGCTCCCAGAGCTGGAGCCATGTTTCCAATAACCTAGAATCAAAACAAAAATAGAGATTTTCCTTATTGAGCAGAGCTAAATTAAGACATACTTTAGGAGGTCATCCAGTGGAGGTCAGGTTTGTTTTTTAATTGGCATACTTTAAAATAAGGTGCCTGTGCTTCTGCTTATAAATCCTGTCATTCATTTTTATTTTTATTTATTTGGTGCGATGCCTACCCTCAATGTCATGAAAGTATGGTCCTTGTCACCAGAACAGTCACCCAACTGGCTACCCATGAACTCAGCAACAGAGTAAATCTCAGGGATCAGTTTTCCTTCAGCTTTGTAAAACCTGTTCAAGAAAAAACAGGACAAAAAGGCTTGTGTATCTTCTTTGGCACAAAATTATATATGAATTATAGAGAATTTAACCTGGATTGAAGTAGGTTCACTTCACTCACCTCTTGACAACGTTGCTCAGGGCAAACATGATAGCCTTGCTGGGCTTGTATTTTGCCATCTCAAGCATGTCATTGATCAGAAGAGCAGAGGGATTGGACACCAGTCCCATAGCAAAAACACCGGCATCGACCTCAAGTGCAGAGCTGTCAAAAGTCCTGAGGATCTGCATGATGGCACTGCTGCACTCAGGGGTTCCACACTGAGCCAGAACCTGGTAGGTCAGGACAGGGGACACAGCGAGAGCCTCGGGAATGGCAGGACTCAAGGTCTCAACCTTCATTCCACGGACCATGGTGACAAGCTTGCGGAAGAGGTGGGCCCTCCTCTCACCCTCGGTCTCTGGCAGAGTGGCCAGTTCTCTCAGGAGGTTCAGACCTGCATCTTTATCTTGAACAACACTCTTGTCCTCAACAGCCTCCATGTGAAGACCCATGAAAGTCTCACCTATGATAGACAAGCAACATGTTATAATGAGTCTGTTACCTCGAATGACCAATCAGCTGTAAATCAAAATAATACAAATTAAACACAAGGCTTACTGCGGTCAAAGACTCGGTCATTGTGAGGAGAAACTTGAACCAGGGTCAGTTCTTGCTTTCCAACATTGGTGACTCCGTATTCTCCCCTGTAAGAACACACATGGTTCAAAATACTTTAAATCTCTTTCACAAGACATATCTGTATGTTCACTTAAATAGCAAAGCATTTTATAGCATATAGTATAGCATTTATACTATAGTTAAGTACAAGGTCGGACTTACTTGTGAGAGAAGGGAATGAGGATGTGTTTCTCAGTACAGGATCCGGAGGTCATGTGTTTGTTCTCGTTGTCGAACTTGTAGTTGCATTCCTGTGAGCTTCTGACCAGCTGGGCAAGAGGGTAGTGCTGAAGATAGAGAAATATTCATGTTTAGCAGATACATTAAAATGAAGAAGCTACATAGTTTGAACTGCATTTCCTAGATACAACTTGTCAGTCAACTGTAAGAGACCTTGGTTTTGTCCTGACAAATGTAGTAATATTTGAGTTTTATTTGTTGTAATATTTAAGGTGTGAGTTGAAACCTGGGAATTACTTTATAGCGTATCATTCATTGGCTCGGATTTCTGGATTAGTTGAGATATTTAAACATAACGTGTGCCAGTCCACATCTGAGGAAGCATTAATATCCTTCTTCTGGAGTCTGTTAAGTGGCAACAGTTCATCTCTCTTGAGGATTTGATGAAAAGTCAATGTTTATACCACAAACAAAAAGGTTTGGGTGTCTTACCATGCCAGAGATGAGTGCCAGGGGGCTGGTGTTATCTCTGATGGGGTTGAACTTGTCACATCTGGACAGATCCCTGTTGAGGCTGATGTCAGTTGCGATGTCCTCTCTAGCGTTGACAGTGTAAGAGGTCTTGCACTTGCCATGGATGGTGGGCTGAAATGAATGATCAGAGAAATATGTATACATTTAGAATGTACAACAGGAAGGTGTTGTGCAAATGTGCTGCAAATATCAGCATGGTTTGCTTTGAAGTTTTGTGCTAACACATGCAGATGTTGTGAATTTCTTGGTAATAAATGTACCATGTTCTTGATCTTGTCTTCTTCCATCAGAGGCACAGCCAGGGCGGAGACGATACCTCTCTTGATGTTCAGGATGGTTGTTGTCTCATCCTCCTCAGGGTACAGTTTCACATTGTACATGCTGTCAACCTCAACCTTCAGAGGATATCTAAAAGACAATGTATGACATTTAAATTTAGTTATCAGTGCAAAATCTCAGAAAAATCTCAGATTGGTGATTCAAGTTTTATAGAAATCATCAGTGATTCTTATTGAGCTACGTACTTCTCCATTTCCACGGCAAAGGCATCAGAGCTGGGTGAAGGACCGAACACAGTGTTGCCATCTGCGTCCATGTCGACCACCTCACTCAGGCTACAGCCAGTGGTGCGGATGATGAAACTACAAGTCTGCGGAACTTCAATTTCAACCTGTGAGTGAAGGTAAGTGTTTTTAAAGGACAGAACAAAACCAAAAAATCCAAAACAGCAAACTAAATAGGACTGTGAGAGATCTTTTTCGTACCTTGCAAGAGCCCTTGGGTCCGTTCTTGAGCGGTGAGGCTCCGTTAATGGCATTCAGAGATTCAGCTTCATACAGATATTCATACTTGTGCAGGGTCTTGTACCTTTTGGCCACTGGAAGAGAAAATTAATGTTTAGAGGATATTTTGTATGCAAAAGCAATATGTTTACCTCCATAAAATTATTGTAAATGTGTAGACTGGATGTGAACAAAATATGATCATGATCACAGCAAGTAGTCTAGAGTAACTTACGTGGGCAGATGGATTGGTCATCATCTTGGGCAACTGTGAAGAATGAAGTCAATTCATTTTTTAGTTATCATAATTCAGGTGAAAAGAATCAGATTGACTGCTGAATAAAATAGAATGTAGCTTAACTACAGTTATCCATAGGTCCTGGGTTATAATTATTAATGTCTCCACATGTAGCTTGGTAACATTTCACTTACATGTTATTTTGGTCACTTTCTAAGGGTAAGTAAGGCTTAATGCGTGACTCATGGTAATTACATGCATGTATTAATGTGGATTGAAATCCTGTTGCTCACATTTAATGAATAACTTTACGTGATGAGATCACATAAGGAATGTTAATTCACAGTTACTTCATACGTTATCTAATTAATATGAAGCAAAATTAGGTGTATTCCCCTACATAAAAGTTTAACTCAGGACCAGAAATTTGCTCAGGCTTTCTGATTTTAAAAGCACAATATTTTTTCAGTCAATTCAGTCTTTTATCAAGCAAAAATGTCAAACTGTCAAAAAATTTAAGAATTTGCTGCTTTTCTGTGTCGTTATTTTTGATAGTCAATGAAAAGTCTTTGGGTTTTGGATTGTTTGTTAGACAACAGATCCAATTTGAAGATTTTAGGCTCTTGGATATTGTGGTCATTACGCTTGACAATTTCTTTACATTTAAAAGACTGAGACAGTTTTTTTTTACTGTCCTACACTCCACTGCCTGGAACAACACAAATATATATTTTTTAAAAACACCTACTTTGTTTCACCTACTTTATTCTAAATTTATCAATAATGCCAATCTAATTTCGCATAGAATTTTAATAGAAATATTGAACGCTAATTAATAAGTGACAGTCGTTTTTAGCTGAGATTATTCTGAGTTTCTTTTAAAGGTTTGTCAAACAGAATACAATACTATTAAGGAAATATTTGAATAATTTGCAGCAAAACAGTGGGAGATAATATGCTAACTTTAAAAAGAAGAACTCCTAAAAAAGCTACCATACTCTTTTAGTATGTACAATGCTCAAAGAAATGTATTCCAACAACTACTTACAAGCCAAGGCAGATGTGCTAAGGAGCAGCAAAAGGCAGAGCTTTGAGTCCCCCATGATGGGTTCGTTGAAGCTCTTCTCCCTCGTTGTTTGCGAGTACTCGGACGAGACTGATTTCTCAGCTCCTGCTCAGGACTTTTATACCATCAGCTGGGCTCTATCAGAGAACAGGGGAGGCACAGACAGGGCTTTGAACGCTCAAAGTCCACCCATCCCTCCTGTGTGGAGGGACAAAGGCAAAAGGTTTAAAGGATACTCATGGCTGACAAGCTTACAAAAGGGATCAATTCTGATAAATCTTCAAAATGTTTTACTTTTAGCTGCATTAAAGATGCACTTGAATATTATCTAAGTGCACATCAGACTGAATAAAATACTTTGTTTGATTAAGGCACACTAGAGGTTACCAAAATCAGATACTGATGGTTTTATAATACTGCACCACATCTAATATAACTGAGATGAAGAGCCGTAGCATGGTCACAGGGGTTTTACTGTTTTCAGTCATGTCTAGGCCTGTTGCTCTGCTGTCATATATATAAGCCATTAATTGAAGAACTATTATATTTCCTGTGATTTACTATGATTCATAGTAATGATTGATGTGACAATGATCATACTGCGGTAGTTTGTTATTTAACATCTCACTGGACCTATAGTCAAAACTAATGGGATATTTTATGCAGTAAAATTTAGGGCGGAGGACTTTAAAAGTCCCCACTGTAATCAAGCTTAATACTCTTGACCTGCTGTAAAAACGCAAAGTCAATCAGTGGAGTTCACCGGCTAATGAGCCAGTGTGAATCAGGTTACTGATAGACACTCATTAGTGAACACTGAGTGATCAGGACGTGCTCCGAACACAAAGTCTCTCTAGATGAAACGATTATAACCTTATCAGCTGCTGATGATACTGAACAAAAAGAAAAGGACACCTCAAAGTAACATTTCCTCTGTTATGCAAATGTTGGATTAGTCCTTTGGTGTTGGCTTGGTCATTTTATTTACTGGTTTGTTCAGCAGGGATGGTTCACATCAACAAACTTTGCAATAAATGCATCAGAGTTGGGCTTTTTTAAATCTGTACTTAGAGGTATTATTATCTTTTTATCTTAATAATCAAGTAAATATTAAATTATACTTATGAAACACAATAATACACACATTAGGACTATCATCGCTGTAAATGGGAATGAGGCTAATCTGTACAGCTAAAGCAAATGTAGTTATTGTACTTACAGCGTTGTGCCTCGTAAAGATGCTGGTTGTTCTGCTTCCACTGCCACGTGCCCAAATGAAAACTGTTAAAAACATTTACTCACCTTAAATGTGTGTTTGATGATGTAATTTGATCTACAAATATTCAAAGGTTCAGGCAGTTTGATTTGCTCTTTAAAATGGCACAACAGTCAAGTTTTTTGGGGGCAGGCAGAGGTCATGCAATAAATAAATAAATAAATAAATGAAGAGTGATGACCTTGGATTGACTGATTTCTTTTCTTTTGTCAGATTTTGTTTGGTGTTTTCCACACTAAGTTTGAGAGAACATGCAGTTTTAAAAGAAATTCATATAATTTGTACTTTTTAAATACATCTATCACATACCTATATTTGAACATTGTGTAATGGGATTTTGCAATATATCCTCAACAGTACATTTTAAAAAAGTTTGCCTGATACTGACAGTGTTTGCACTGACTGACATGTACACAGATAGAGTCCAAAGGGAGCTTCAGCCTCTGAACGCTTTGTGCTTCATTTGCGTTTTAGATGCTTGAATTGTTCATGTCAGATGCTGAAAGATTATTATATATATGCACGTAACATTTGTCAAATTTACTGAGGGGAAAGATAATTAGGAATGTGTCACAGACAGTGTTTCACAAACTTTATAAAGTTTAACTGAACTCAACAACTTACAAATCTCCATGACTTGTCGAAGGCAGTCTGGGGCTGATTTGTGCTACCTCTAATTACAGCCATGCAGGTTCTGCTTCAAAGCAAAAGAGACCCGATCTCAATGAGGATAACAACAGTGCATTAAAATGATCAGGTGTTAACACAAAGGCCAGATTAGATTGTTTTTCTTGATAACTTATCCCGTGAAAAGATCTGATTTTAATACCGTGTAAATCGGGTCAGAGTGTCTAATGAGAGAGAATACTTTGAGGGACCACGTCTTAATATAGTTGCTTGCACACGCTCTTACTTGAGTCATACAATACATGCCGGATAAAAAGGTATTTTTATATCTGAAATATTTTATTTGACAGTTTCTGCCTTGCAGTCCAAATCACCAATATCACCAGTATCAGATGAGCGTACTTCAAAAGACTGTAGTGCTGTCAGAAGTCAGAGAAGAAGAAGGGAACGGAGGAGGCAGCATAGGAGAGGATAGTAATGATGATGCTGATTACATCAATTTTCAGTCTAAAGAAATAAAAGAATGGCACACCATCCTGCTGGTGTCGAGGCCCATGAAAGTGATTATGAACTCTCTGACCCACATCACAGGAGACAAACATGTGCAGTCCCCCTCTGGCCGGCTGTTGGCACTCTTGCCTAATCAGTCGTTGGGCATAAAGGTCAACCGTATGATCCCCTGAGAACACTGGTTATATTTTCTAAGTATTGTTCCCCTATTTATTCATTTCCCGTTGTTAAAAATGTAGCCTGAGAAGTGCATATGGCTTACTGACGGTGCACGAGCAAGCTGCAAGATAACATTAACACCTGGTGATTAGAAAGAGGTAGAGCTCTGCAGATTATCGACTTCATGCTCTGTGTAATCAGTGGTTATCAGTAGACTTCTTAATCGCATTTCCCAACCTCTTCAGTATGGATAGTTATACTGAGTAGTTTTCCAAATCTGCTAACATCAGCTCTGTGGTCACATAAGCTTTGAGGGCTGCCAATTTAAACAAGATTGTCAAAATGATTTAATCAGACAAAGGTCATACATGACAGCTTATTTTTGCAAACCGAAAAAGAAAAAAATTGCAGCCATTCAAATCAGAAATAGAATAAAAAAAATTTTTTTATTCTATTTCATTTTATCAAGACCACACAGTAACGTTAATTCTGTGGTTAAGAAAAAAATGTAACAATTAAAACCCAAGAATTACAGTTTTTTTTCCTACCATTATAAGAGTTAGGTGCATTAAGCCTTTTGGATGTTTATTAGTTTATCTGATTTTCCAACTTTTCATACATAGGTAAATGTACAAGACCAGACCAAAATTATTTCAAATTGCTCATTATTTTAATTAAAAAATGTAAAATGTCCTTTTAGTGAAGGGTGCCAAAATCCCTGCCAAATCCATGCACTTCCTGGGTCTTCCACAAACCAAGAGAAAAGAGTTGAATTGTACGCAGAAATCATGAGTAAGTGCCTTATGTGAACATTTTGCTGCTAAAACCAAACTGTCAGCATATATCTGTGGGCAGGGCATTGCATTTTAAAAGGGATATGATTGGCTGCGAGGTTATGTAGTTCTCCTAGGTTTGTCATGTCTAACCACCCACATGCTCCTGGCACACTGGAAAGGGTACTCAGATACATCTCCTCTAATGTAACCCTCTGCCCATGTCTGTCAGTATTGTCACCATCGATAAAGTACAACATGCCAAAAATGATTATGCAAAAATCTTCAAAAAGAAAAATAACAAAAGTACTAAATAAGTTTGTAAGTTTGTCATCAGTAGCATTAATGAAAGGCACAATGCATGATCCAAATATAAACAAAAGCATAAATTAATATCTAACTTATTGTATTCATTTAGGTTAGTAATTTATTATGCAGTTTTTATGCTGTTAGACCTCTCAACCTCGACACAGCTGATCACTTTATTCCCTCGTGTCACTCCCTGCTGGAAATACAAGGCACCGTGGTTCTGCTGTTACTGATGGATTTATTTGTCTTAACTTCAGTCAACATCACCATCATCAGATCCTTCAATCAACTGTTCAAATTCATGGCAATGTATTTGCATGCATTTGTATCACGCACGGACTTTAGAAATCGAACTATAGATATCAATGATGATATATAAAACATGATACTGTACTGAGTGTTGCCTGAGGATGTTGAATGCTTAATGACAAGAAAATGTTAATGTGCTGGATGGTTTCCTGAACTGTTTTCCTTTAAGGTAACATTATGTAGAAATTGGCATTTTGTGCGATTTGACGCCCCCCACAGTTTCTGAGTGCAACTCCACTGTGGTAAATGAAAATCCCAGGCTTGTAACAATTAGTCAGATGTCATTAGGTGCTGCCTACAAACAAAATCCATGACGTCATAACGATGTCATGTCTTGGAAGCCTCTCACTAAAGTTACATTCTGCGGAAGCAAGTTACATAATGTTGCTTTAAATGGTCGCCATAGGCCCCACAAAAGACTTTAAATATTATCTAAAATGTATACTCGAAACATCAACATTATTGTAATGCTGCTAACTGTAGCTTCCGCTCACCAGTTAGCACAGATATTCTTGCACCTAGCGTTCCTTAGCTGACTCTGTCTGAACTGGGAGTACAGGACAAGCTGGGGCTAGCTGTTTAGCATGCTAACACTAGCAGATATCACTGCAACACAATGCATGGACGTCTTTGACATAACGTTAAAAACTGTTATCTTCAAATGTTTGAAACTCTACATTCTGCACCTTCAACATGCATTCCCGCATTTCATACTCATTAAATAAAAATGACATCTTTTTAGCACAAAATGTGTTAACCTGCAGCACTGCACAATACAGATTGCAATACAGCCTCTTACAGTTTGCTGACCGACCAGTCAGTCGGATTGAGCAAACATTGGCTGAAAGTCCAGACACAATGAAGTCATGCACAGGGTATCGTTGTGTCATAAACCAGCCATGTTCGCTCCAAGTCATATTGTTCTTCAGCGCTATCTGGAGCTGACAGATAGCACTAATCAGATAAAAACTTCATTGATAAAAGCATTTTACGAAGACCAAAGTTTCAACGTTTTTCATGTACCGCTTGTATATAAATCATAGCTGAAGAGTCTAGAGAAAAACTTTAGGGTCACCAAAATGAACCTCCAGTATCTTTATTTTAGAAGTATGTTTGTGCGCAGCAGTTTACTTTAATCTACCGATTATTCTGAGTTGGTCACATGTAGACAAAGAAATAGTGTCATTGACACAGACTCCTTGGCTAAGATAATAGAGGTGAGCATTGACAAAACTACCAAAACTTTCCAAAAGCAAAGTGTGACAGGAATTTTCTATTGTGAAATTTTCTGGCCTTTTGGATATTTTGTTCACATTGTTATGTTCTTATTAAGTCTCAAATGTGCTTTTGCTTGTAAATCATCTATTTTAAGACTGGTTAGAAATGCTGCCTGATGTGTTGATATCTTCTCTGGAATGTTTTGTTGCTTCTCTGTTACTTAATGGTTAACTTGATGTGTAAAATTGTTTACAGCATGCCAACAAATGTTATATCTTCAGTGAAACAATTATGATTTTTAGTGTATTACAGAGTCAGAAGAGTAGAAAAGTTGCTTGCAATTGCAGAAGGCACAGACACCTTCCTAGTCGAAAGTCCCTTCCATATCGCCTCTATGGAGTTTGTAGGTTGACTGCACCCAGACTCCACCTGTACAGAACATACCGTATACTACCTGCACAGAACATCATATACACTGCCCATTTGGCGTCCTCCCAAGATACATATATGCACATGCAGTTCTAGAAACGTACACATGATTGGACTTTGGCAAAACCGTGTTGGATTCAACCTTTGCTCCACTTCAGGAGACCTGACTGTCTGCATGCTGCCACAGTCACTCTGTTGGTATGAAAACACAAGATCACTGCTGACACATTCAACTCAGTGGGTTGAATGTAATATTTCAGAAAGTCTTATTTTTTTCTTATGGTATAAAGATGAAATAATAATCAATTTTGCAACAGACAGGTAGGTCCTGAGCTAAATGCTAACTTTAGCATGCCATCATGCCCACAATGACAATGCTAACATGCTGATGTATTGAGGGTGTAAGGTTTTCCAATTTTAACAGCTGTTTCTCATGGTGGCACTAGCGCAAGCTGCTCAAAGTGGGACCCATGGGCCAAAGATGACCGCCATAAGTGTCAATATGGCCTGCCAATCATTTATTCAAAACAATTGTGATATCAATGGCTGTTTATGCTGTTTTGTTTTTGTTCCCTGTCAAACATTATTTTTCATGATCTAAGAATGGCAGGAAGAGTGACAGCGATTGATGGAAGTCTACATTTACAAATGTACGCCCAAATGCAAAGAAATGAAAGTGATAATTGACAAGGCTCATTTAGATCATGTTATTTAATGCTCCAACATCACAGAAACAGCACAAATATTGTTCTACTATTCTTCTATGGTGACTGCAATTGCGCGCAAGCACCACTTGACACACACATACATGAACAGCAATGAATGCAGCTGCTCTGTCAATACCACACTTACCATACCACACTTTCTCTTGCGCTTAAGTTTTTATTCTGAAGCTGAACTGAAAGAGGCCTTTGGGTTCATACCCTGTAAAAATATAATTATATGCCTCCAACTAACAATTGCTTGTATTAGCCACAATAGTGAAAAATGGCGATCAATGTTCCAATAACTTCCAACTTTGTCTAAGCAACTTCTAGGGAAGCCTGCTCAGTATTGCCACTGTCAACACAGCACAAGGAAAAGTGAAGTCGTGTGAAAGTGCAGAGGGTCTTTCTTTATTTTTGCATTTAATTCTTTCAAAATTAAACACTTACAAACAATTATTTTGATCATTTTTAAAGTAACATTTAGCACTAGATTAAATTACAAAATGAGATAACACTTTAATATTTATAGTAATACCATATTTTGTAATAATTCATGTATTATATCACATTTACAGTAACTGTGTTCACACATGTAGCTTGAGAGCACTGTAGAAGAACATAAGGTCAGACAAACACCAGTAGAGGATTCTTAAACTGATTCATTCACTGTACATGTAATCAGTGTGTTCAGACTTTCATAATGGCCAAGGGTGACAACAGTCCTCGAGATAACAAGTCAGCAATACTTGGGCTGACCAGAGGCCTCGAGGTTATCAAGATGTGACTTTTAGGCAAAAATTAAACATGGCATTATGACACAGATATTAACATATTTCACAAATTTCATTTGCTGTTCGATCCTGCATGTCCACAAGAGTCAATGCCACTTTCTGTCCAGCACCTAAAACAAAACCTGTAATGTGAAATGACACAGATGTAAGGGCCAGTAAGCATTTTTTTAAAATGTTAATCCTCTGACATGAAGAATTACTTAACTACAACAAACTCTACAGTCACTTATTTATGATTAGAAACTTCTAGGAAAGTCTGCTTGGCACTGCCACTATCAGCACAGCACAATAAAAAGCAAAGTAGTGCAAATATGATAAGCAAGCTGCAGCACATGTGGCTTATCAGCATATCAGCATGTCCGCATGATACTACCGTCTGCTGTCTAATCAGGTTTTTTTGGATTGCAGCAAGTCCAACAAACTTGCATATGTATAGAAGTTTAAAATCAATGATTTCATCAGTAAACATGATACATTGCAGATGATTGGTTTTCAGCTGACATGTATACTTTGCAAAGAAGAAGCTGAATACGAAGGTGAATCTGCTGGTTTGCCTGACATCACAGAAAGGAAAAATTGCATAGTTTCTCCCAGCTCAGTCTCACGCCAAAGTGTGTAATAGACCCACTGATCCACTAGAGGTTGGTGTGTTAGGGTGATGGTTTGGCTTGCCTGGCTGCGAAAAGTATACGAAGGGGTGGTACCAGCAGAAGGTGATAATGACGGGAGAGCCAGAAATTCTGCAATGGAATGAGGTTGGGGATGGTCAGGAATTTTATTTTACGACTTTCGCTCAAGCAGCTATGGTGCAAGTCCTGTGTGAGGCAAACAGCCTGTGGTGACTGTTTTGTGGAAGTGATTCTAAGTGAAACCATGACCTTTTTTTTTTTTTATCTAACCAAGTAGTTTTAGGTTTGGAAATGTAACCAGACGTAGCATGTTTGTCGCTGGTAACTTGACCACAGAAGAGATCAAACTGACAGTTAAATGGTTTGGTATGTTACCAGGGTGGGTTTCTTTATTAAAAGAGACAACATGGTCAAAATTGAAGAGGAAGTAAAAGCATAGATGTAACTTTGATTAACATACCCTGTTAATGATGTGCTATAATCAGAACATGCATCAAATGAAAGTTAACAGCTTAATATAAATTTGCTAATGGCCATTAACACAACACCATCACTGCTAATTACAGTTAACACAAATGAATATTATTTTTTTAATTGGCATATGTGAGCAGATTGTAACGTGACATGAAAAATGAGAACTTCACTGTCTCTCTTGTTTTCTATACAAGCTTGTGGATGATTTATTTAAGTTGTTCAATGCTGCTGAACTCAGGATTTCTTGTGAAGGACTTTCCGCGATGGTCCAGTGGATGTGGCTTTATGCAGATTCTTGGATGCCCTTTCTCAAGGCCTCTTTCCACAAACAGAGAGCAACAGTAGCTAACATTGGTTTGAGATTGAGTCGGTTGAGATGCTTTAAAGGTGTCAACACAGTGCTCACACTCAACTGGGTAGAAAGAGCAAAGTAGATTTATTTAAGAGAATGTCTTGTTTTTTGTTGGCCACTAGGGGGCTGCAGAAACAAGCGGTATACATATTATTGACATATTATCACTTTTCCTATCCACCAAATATAATATTAGCATTTATTTGGAGTTCTGTTTCTGAACACCTCCAAGTCCAACATTCACTCGTCTTACAGCTTTGTTTTGGTCTCTACTGACAGAAAAATATCTGACTCTTTAGCTGCTGAATGTTTCACTGTTCACCTGTGAGTTTCTAACCTTGTCTGTGGTGCTTGACAGGTAGTGTACCGAGGGTTTGTGAGTGTTTTTGACTGAAAATAAAAACTCCCGCTGCTATTAGAAACAAGGTTGGGGGGAGTGACCCACTGTAAAGTTCTGGGCAAATAAACCAAAAAAAAATGTAACGACACTGGAAGGCTCCTTAGAGATTAAGGGAACTGCAGCATCAGGTGATGATTCTTTGCGGGTTCTGTGACTGATTCCTTTCACATTTGATTTACCGGCAGTTTTATTAAGTGCTGGGTGGAACAGAAGTCACTCCTAATATGTGCTTAACTCTAGTAAACTCCAAAACAACAGTCGTTCAAAACAAGCGCAGTATCAGGGTGAAGTCAAGTGGAATACCTCATGTTGACCCACTCACACAAGGGACAAACAGGAGTTCACTCTAGGTCCTTGTTTTGATCCAAAACGGTTATTCAACTTAGAAAGAAAACAGGATGCCATGTTGTTTATGTGAAATCCCTGGACAGTCCCTGTAAATCTTTTTATCCCTGGTTCTATCTTAAGGCGTTTACATCAAAATGTGTCAGTTTGCTCAACAATACAAATATATTTAAATACTTTTATTTTACAGCACCATAGATGCTAAAGGTAGGGTCTCTAGTATTGTGGTGCCATCTGGAATCAGCTGAACATGAAACTAGGCGATAAGGTGTAGAAAACATCACACGTGACTTAACATGACTATGTAGATTGTGACTGTGTACTGATATGTTTATACACGGTTTATTGTTTGTATCTTATGTTGTTCTGGTTTTATGCCCCCTGGACGTGCAGAGCAGTGTAGAGACTGCGTGAACTGATTTAAACCCCCT
Organism: Diplodus puntazzo; assembly: GCA_963678695.2. NCBI lineage: Eukaryota > Metazoa > Chordata > Actinopteri > Spariformes > Sparidae > Diplodus > Diplodus puntazzo. Next base: position 15,878,167 of record OZ023172.1, read on the forward strand.
GCAAACGCACGTGCCACATATTGAAAATACCCCAATCAACTTAAACTTTGATTTCAGTGCCATGTGTTCCCTTAATGTTGACAGAAGACTATAGAGGGGAGCATTGCCCCTCACTCTCTGTAATGTAAAGACAGACAGATCAATATTTGCAGGAGTGTGGGCTGCTTTTACAGCCACAGTGATTGCGTGTCACTAATCATGCACAAGATTAAATGTACATGTGTGCTATGGAGGAAGAGCAAAGGGACAACAAGTCCTTATGAAGAAACACTATTGTGCAACATGAATTGATTTGAATTTAGGAGTCAATCAAATCCTAATTACAATAAGGTCCAATACACTAAATTCAGGTAACCAGGAAATAGTTTATGCAATTATTAAGAAGTTATTGTCATTTTCTTGCAGAGACACACTGCGCAGATAGGCCGGCAAATAAGAAGTAAGATGAATTTGATAAGCTCTGATTGAAGGATAAAAAAAAAAAAAAAAAAGATTCTCTAAAAACCATTAATCAATGCTAAGGTACTTTTTATAAAAATAGTTTTGAAGGTATCAAAATCAAATAACGGGTGGAGGTCTTTTATCATAACACAAAAAGATCATAGTTGACTTGTCTGAGTTTATTTTTAATGTTTATTTCAACATGATCTAATGTTTGACAGGTATATTTTATATATTCTCTTGCTGGCAAATAACTAAATATTAACAAACTGATGTATTTTGTGTTCATGACTGGATGAAAATCCAATACTTCCAAGGTAACGTGGTGCATTTCTTTTTCATTATAGACGTGTTTGGTGTTGTGAAATTTGGTGTTGTTTTGTGTATGCATGAATATATCTGTGTGGATAAAATATGTGTTTTTGTGGACACAACATCACTGAAATGTACCAAAACGAGCAGCAAAGAGGAATGACACAACATGGCACCACACATCCAAATACAGAATACTCTTTAGTAATTGGCCAGATGGTGACTGTGCCCCTGAACACCCCGAGCACAGATAAACACGCATGTCTGGTGATATAAAAGCCCACCCCATGAGCTGAGCGCCTCCTCAGTGCCAGCAGAGTTGAGGGCTGTCAGCACCCTCTAGTGGATCACTGTGTTTCTAAGAACAACACAAAAATGGTCCCTCTATCCTTCATAACGACACCAGTGGGAACTCTTCAGAGTGTTTATATAGGTATAAGTGCTAACACAACACTGAGGCGGCTTTGGCAAAGACTAGTCATCAGATGGTCAGATTGCTTCTGGAGTCAACATGTCAAATTGTCCTCTGTCAAGATACTGAACCTCCAATTACTCTCGGTGGCTGTTCCATCGGTGTGTGAGTGTGATGAGCAGGTGGCTCCTTGCACAGTAGTTAATGGGTGTGTGAATGGGTGAATGCTGACTTGTGTTGCAAAGCGCTTTTAGTGGTGCAGGAAAATGTACTTAAAATATAAAAATTCAAAGTCTTAAAGTAACTAACTCAAGGTAGAAATATGGCCACTGATTTACTATTAAATATAATATCATTAGATTAATACAGTAATATAAATGCAGGATTTTGGTAATGGAGGTGGAGCTGTTCATTGATTATTTTGCATTGGACAATGAAAGAAAAATATAATTATATGAATAAATAATATTTCCATTATATGGATTAATCTGCTGACTGCTCTCCATTAATTCTCCATTTTCTCCATGAGTTGATTGTTTTGTTTGTGGAAATTCAGAAAAACGTGAGAAATGCCATCTCAAGCACATATGAAGAGACCAAAGTGACAAAGTAATTTGATTAATTAAAAGCGGATTTGAGTAAAACAGTTGGGATATGAAGCACACAGAGAGATATTTTATAATTTGCCCTGTTTTAAATTCAACGTTCATCACTGACAGCGCAAAAAATGTTGTTTATCATTTAAGGAAAGTGGCTCTAGGGTGGAAGTTACAACAAATAACTCACAAAGACAGAAGTGATGAAATGTGTGTGAATTTAAAAACAGGGTGATGAACTGTAAATTATCTTGAAAAACTTGGCTGTCTTTTCTATTTTGAACTATGTTACTCTGCTAAACAACAAGGCTGTTTTGATTTACTGTCTGACGTTCATCATTTCCAATGAAAGAACAGACTTTTATCGTTTACAGAAAGCCATTTCTGTTACTTCCACCCCTCAAACACAATGCTGGGTTTGTCCAAGTAAACTTAAAGAATATAAAGGGAAAAGCAGATTCTCACATTTTGAGAATCATCATCAGCCAATTAATTTGCTGTCTGATTAATCAACCAATAGTTTCATTTAATGTTGAGTAGTTTAATTCATAACAAATTTCTTTGTATAAATACATCTTATTTTTTGAAGTAACTATTTACTAAAACTGTCAAGTAAATGTGTTTGAGTAAAAAGTACACATTATCCCTCTTAGCTGTTCCAGAGTAGAAGCAGAAAGTGGCAGAGAAAGTACAAATACATCAATACCAGCAGTCATGTCCTCTTGTAGCATCTTTAAGGAGTGTTTACTAAATGTAATCCTTGGTAACTTACTTCTTTCCGGGGGTAGAGCATCAATTTAATGCCTAAACTACAAAGTGAATAAAATGGAAGATTTAACAACAGATTCAGCTAAATTACATTTGTAGTTTGATTAATTATTGTTATGACTGCTCTCTTGTGATGATCTTTTAGGAAAAGACAAGATTGTAGATTGTACAACAGTGCCTCTGTTGGTGGAAGAAGTAACTGTCTAAAAACATGTTCAGATTTTTTTGCGGGGAAAGCATTCTTCCTTGCTGGCAGCGACATCTTTATTGGCAGATAGGAAGAGCTCGTTTGGTGTCGTTTTGTGTCAGTATATCTTCAAATATAAAGATATTTATTACTACAAGTACTCAATAATTAACATTTAACAGCAATCAATAGGTAGATCATTAAGGCCCCTGACTAGCTTCCATAGACCTGCATCAAGGTGTTTTTGAGAGGTCAAACTAATGTCAACAGTCCTCAGAATGTATGTTCTCTTGTTTCTGTTTAATCTTGCCAAGGATTTTCTTGCAATATATCCTAATGACAGCATACATGCACCAACCTGCTAGTGGCCTTAACGTGTTTTAACATTCAAATTGTTTGAATGTGACTACACAAGCTGTGTTTTCTGGGAAATTGCCCCACAAAAATACATTCAGAATCAGAATCAGAATCAGAAATCCTTTAATGTCCCCCAGACGGGGACATTTGTTTGTCCCGGCAGCGACAGAATGTTATATTAAAGCGATCCCTCTTCTTTAAGAGAGCCACAATAGTGTTTTTCGCCCGCTTTACTCTAGCAGCAACAGGCCTGTGACAGTGTTAAGTTGCACATTGGCAATAACAACAAAAGCAACCTCAGACTACTTTATCACTGCCTCGAACCCCCCCTAGTCTGTATTGTACTCACTCTTGGGTAGAGATAAACACTCCATGTGCTTATAGAAACAGGTGTCAGGCTTCAGGAAGACGCACACACACACACGCATACGCACACAGTTAATTATTCATCCACTCACTGAAATGCTGACATACACACCACCACCCTGCCTTCTGTGTCACTTTATCAGGAGAGGTTACTGTCACGGGCACTGATGGACGCATGTGTACATCTTCAGATGGGCTGAGCGAGGACATCACACTGGGATGAAATTAGGTTATAAGTTAATTATGTAATTCCAGCTGTACCAAATCATCACTATAGGAACTTGTGAATGGATAAACACATTTGCTTTTATTTATCAGAGCACACGATGATGCTGTTTGTAGGCTGTAATTTAAAAAAAAGCCTGTCCACTAAGGAGGTGTCATCTCTCTTCTAATAGTAGGAGTATGCCAATATGTGCCAATAAGGATGTCATACAATACTAAAGCTTATTCTGGAGTTGCTTTAGCTTCATTTTATTGAAGAATTACAGTTCTTAAAAATGGACTTCTGCCCGATAATATGTATGTTTGTTGCAGTTGCTAAGTACGTCTTCTAGTATCAAGATTTTCCCTCCAATGTACACCGTTTATTTTAGATATTGTGCTAATAATAGTCTCCAGTGATAATTTTCCACAGGACGCTGCTGCGATCGTTTCTACGATGGAAGCGGCGAGTGCGGACGGTTCCATTCCGTAAGCGGGGGTGTTTAGAGTACCTCACAAAAAATAGAAGGCGGTAAAAAAATCATTAAAAAAACATCTAAAATAGGGGCTACATCTAGTTCCGAGACTAAATCTCTTAATGTATCAGTACAACGTGCACTTACATCGCTAACAGACAAACGAAGTGTGTTTCAGCGCCATCAAAGAGGAAGGAAAACCCCTTTTGTAGTGACTTAGGCGAGTCGGATGAAAACCGAGCTGTGTGCCACATCTTCCACTAAATGATAAAGCCGCTACACTGGAACTGAAGGTAGGAGCGACTAAATAGAAACCTAGCTTAAGAAAGAAAAACGACATTTAAGCTACTCTGGCGAAAGTTTATGTCGTGTTTTCTGTCTAAGAAAGAGTCGTGAAACTCAGTCGGGCATCTTGAATGATTCTCGTGCTGTATTTGTACAAAGTTTACATCAATAAGAGGAGGTGGTAGGTGCTCTAAGTTAACGGTTGAGTTGGGGCTGTTGGCGACGTCATAAAGTGTGAAAGTGGGCTTAACCGGAGTGGACTTTTTTCAGCCGGAAGACTCATAAAACAAGTCCTTGAGGAGGTAAGTCTTCATCACTCCATGACAAACAAAATGCTCAAGAGCGGTTAAAACTTCTTACTGCTACTTACTAATGTAATGTCCAGTCTGCTCCAGTGGTTAGTCTGCTGTGGCAATTTCACCAGAGTATAGAAGGGTGTTAAAGGGCTACACCCATACGGGACGAGCCCACACCTCGCCCACTTCTCACATGTTGAAGCTGTTATAAAGTTTTACACAGCCACTAGCTTGATCCAGAGATACACGTTTTAATATACTGTTAACAGTACTCGATAAATGACATTGCTCTTCATGTAATTATTTACTCGAAGCGAAAGTAGTGCTGGGCAACGTGACAATATTTATGAGTACGTTTTCCCGTTTCAACAGGCTATCCATCTTGCATTGTAGGCACGACCACATGAAATAAATAAATAAAACTGCTCAGAGCAGTGATTTGTGCTTCACTGTTGGGGCAAACATTTATATGTGTAAATCAAATGCCTCTCACTTAATTAACTCATAGTTTAGTTGTGTGGGATGGTTTTCTTTGTGTGAGTGAATATGATCATGTGTTTGTCATTTGTTTTTATTAGAGCCTGACTGATGGTGGATTTTTTTTTACACCGATTTTTGGGAATACTAAAAAATGCGGTTTTCTTTATGTGAGCCTAAATCCAATCAAACCAGATGAAATCAGTTTTAATTATATTGCCCAAAATCAAAATCACATTGCATCAGTGGGCTTTAAAAATTCAGTGAACGTATGTCCTTAGACCCTTGATTTGAGTGGGGAAAAACTTGTTATACTGAAAAAAATGTATATATTCTTTATAGATAGAATACAGATGGAATGTATTCATTCACTTTAACAATTAAGGCAGGACATTTCTCAGTTGATCATAAAGAATTTTTCAAAATAATATGTGTGCAATGAAATAGTAAAAAGTTTTGATAACAGCACATATCAGTTAACATGTACTGTTCTGTTAAAGACCAACTGATAAATTGCTTTTAGGTCTCTCTTGAAAAATAGATCTTGAGTTCCATAAGATTTCCTGAATAAAGGAAGATTAAACTACTAACTAAATAATGTATCTAATTAGCTAATTACATTTTTAATTACAGCTTGAAAAAATGACTTTTTCCTGATGATATATCGGTTGGCTGATTTTATCAGCTGATATAGGCTTTGTCGATGAATTGGTATCAGGTGCATATGTGGTCTATGTGTGAATATGGAACTTTTTTTTTCCACAGATACTAATTCAGAAAAAGATTCTTGGGGTTATTTGCATGATTAGATTCCGAGTCAATTTATTTTGCATTTTCAGTACACTGAAGTCATTTTAAATTCATATGTTCATTCTTAATATATAATAAATTCTGCCTCCATTAAATAATCTTAATGAATGCAGGATATATTCTTTGGGTTTGACGGCTAAATTCAACGGATTATTGCAAAGAATACGTGTTTATGTATTAGTTCTGTGTGGCATCTGTGTGTTCTAATGTGGACAAATTAAATTGTAGTATGAAACAGTGTTCCTATGAACGCGATATGATTCTGCTGAAAATCTATAATTGATAATATTAAGTTATTGCTCAGCCCTAGCAAAAATACAGACTCCTCTGGGGCTCCTCATCACTTAAAGCTTTGTGTCTTGTCATGATTATGTTTGCTAAACCACTATCTCTTGTGAAACAATTATTTGTGTCACAAATTAGTATTTGTGTTACTTTTCTACACTGTTGTAGTTGTTTTCACACCTTTCAATCACAAAAAATCGAAGCCAAAAAGTACAGTGTGCATCCAACATTAAATAATCCTAAAAAAAACGCACATTCTCATAAACACACTGCTAAAATAAAAATACGCATAATGATTTTGGAGTTGTGAACTTTTCCTCATAAAACATTGAGAATATACGATAAAAAAGTTAGCTGTATCAAGCAATGAGTAAGATGCACAAATCATTGTGGATGGAAAAATAAAATGGCTGTGTTCGTTCCAAGTGTTTTTTTAAACCACCAGCAAACATTTTAAATATATGCTCACAGAAAAAACTGTTCTCGTTTCTCTTGAGTCTCGATTTATCTCCTGCCCTGCGTGTGCCCCAGATTGATAGTTACACCGCCTCCCTCTCATAAGCCTTAGCACTACTATCCTGTTGCCTTGACTACTGGTGTGTCAAGGGACTTCATGATCCACTGCATGCTTTTCTCTGACACTAGTTCAGAGAGACTGCCACGAAGCAGTGCTGAAAATGAGAATAACTGGAGAGCTAATTTAGTCTTTTTCTTCCCCTTACAATGGGTCAGCTCCTCACCCACCTGAGTTAACAGTAGTTCACTGTACTTCAAGCTGCGGTGCTGCTCTGCTCATCCAGCGCTTGCCACAAAAATGGAATGTTTGCGCTCTTTCTTTGCACCTAACCATGTCACTTTGTTTGACTTATGTCCCATTGTAAAGAGGTGTGATACAGACTACTAAAAAAAAATATATTGCAGTATATATATCTTGATCTTTTGAAATTTCCTCAAAAACACTTCATAAATGTTAAAACTGGGCAACAAAATCAAATATCGCAATATTTTTGACAAAATCCCTCAATATAGATAATGCAACAATATTATGGTATTTGCAAAATATTAACACAATGACATTTTGATAGATAACCATCAGTAATGTGGATGTAATGACTGGAATGGAAGTGGGTAAAGGCAAGTATTAGAGCAAATGGGACAGTCTGGTTAGTCTGAAAGGTGATACAAACATCATATCTAGGTCTGCAGCCATTTCAGAAAATATCACAGCAAACGGTATTACAGAAATATAAGTTACAGTAACCCTTTAAGAATGTTTTTTTAATATATGAAAAAATATTATGTCCCAACTGACCTGAAACTTGATATAAACTTGAAATATTTATAGTTTTAATAACACTAAAACAGTAGATGTCAATACTGTAGATTAGCAAAAGTACACGGTATGATAACTATCAGTTTTCATTACATTACATTCATTACATGTTTATAGGCTGTGTTTCAAGATTTGTAAGGGTGAAACCCTGGAATATTTTAAAGGAGACCTCGGGACAATTCACTGCCGTGTTTGTGCTGGCAAAAAACTGATAATTTTAGCAGGAAGTCGGGACATCTGTAGCCATGTTTGTGGTGACCAAAGCAAGTATTTTAAGCCAAAACATAATCTTTTCCTAACCCTGACCAAGTGTTTTTTGTGCCTAAACCTAAATTGAACCCAAAGTTGCAACATAAAGAAGTGAAAAGCTTCAACACATTAGTGGTTTGCTGAAACGTACATTTCCAACATTTATTCTGGCCATTTGGTTGACAGTTTAGAAGCTGTAACCAGTAAAAGAAATAGTTAAATAAATAGTTTACTTTAAGATTAACTGTCATTTTTTCCGGTCACTAGATCTAGTTTTTCTTTGCCAACTTAATTATTTTTTACATTTATTTTACAAGTTGCGTGTGTTTCCTACACTCAGAGGCATAATGAACTCTGTCCAGCTGTATGTCATACTTTTAGCATCTACTTCTTTCCACACACACCTTCATCCCTCCTGAATGTCTTCTTTGCTATACAAGAAGTAACGAGCATCTGGAAAGTGAAGAAAAGGCTTTCTTTGTTGTGACAAGTCATTACGCAGGAAATGAGGCGGGCCCAAGAATGGCAAACAGCAGTGAACCTGGCCGGGTCAGAGGTTTACAGGATCCCCTACTGCAGTGTTGGGGAGGGGGATGCTTGCTGTAGTGGAGCCTGTGTGAAACAGTCTCATTAGGCAGGGAACCAACTGGAAAAAGTGGACTACACAGAACAGGGATGGCTGTGGGGGTTGGGGACAAGGAGAGAGACTGTTGCTGTGTAATTGAGGGGAATTGCAAACACCGAATGTGGAATGGCATTCTCGTGTGGCTGTTGTGTATCAAACAACGCTTGTGGACTGTGGCTTACAAACTCTTTCTTGAACTCTAGCAGTCAAGGCAGTGAGAGCGTGATACTCTGTGCAAAGGAGGTCGTGTACAGTAGATGTCAGAGCAATATCCAGTAGTTATTTCTGACCACATTTCCGAACATTTTCCACTGCACTGTGAAGCAACTTTAAGAAATGAAACCAGAATAGTTCCCAGCTGTAAAAACGTTGAAAGCATCCTGTGACGTCTCAATAAGTGACCTTGCGTGCATATATGGGAATCACAAATGGAATACCATACAGCTACTTGCCCAGTTTTCTAAGGCTGGAGCCACAACAATTAATCATGTAATTGATTAGTTGATTGAAAGAAGATTAGCTGCCAGTTTAGGCCATTTTTTCAGAAAGAATGTCAAACTCTTGTTGGTTTCACCTCCTTAAGCGTAACGTTTTGCTGCTTTATCTTTAGGTTTTGGACTGTTTGTTGGACAAAAAAAGAGCAATTTGAAGCCTCCTGTTGGACTGTTGGAAATCAATTAATTGTGGAAATAACTGTCAGGTTAATTGTTCGTTTAAGCTCTATTTGAGGCTAACAACAGTCTCTGCAGGAACTAAAATAATATGGAATAAGCCTTAATTGCAAACTCTACTGTATCTGCAGGATTCTAGTTTGTTTTTATGCTTTAATTACCATAATTCAGTAGTCAGTGGAATCTGTAAAACTGTTATGCAACCCACAATCTCTGATAACTGTTTACGTTACTTTACCAGAGTACACAGTGTTTTCCTGTTTCCTCCTCTTGTTATAAATCATGCAAGCAAACTCTTAATCTATCCTCTGAGATTCTTGAAACCTCATGGCAGCACTTTTCAGTCCTGGAATATTCTGGGTTTCATGTGGCTTTGTGTGTTTGAGGGAGTAAATAGAAACGCCCATATTTATGTCTGCTCCAGCTCAGCCTGCACACTGAGCTGTCCTGGAAAAGTCCATGTGACCCAGAGCTGAGGAGGTGCTGCCGCTTCCTCATCCTGTTGTATGTCAGAGCGGAAGGACTACGAACAGGCCTGCGGGCCAGCCGTGTGTCAATTAGATCGTAGCCTTGTTAGAACAGAGTCACACAACACAGTGATTGCATATTCCCAAAGTGAACATCACTGTCATTCTCGCGGATAACTACTGCACCACAATGTTCATAAGCTTGCTACAAACTTGGATAAGGCACCACAAAATCCTGTGATGTGGTGATGTGTTGGTTTTTTTTTTTAGCTGTGCCAGCAGCCCCAAGCTGGCGATGGTGGATATTTATGAAATTTTGTAGACTTTCATTGTGTCCAGAGGATGTCAAGTTTCCTGTAGGTGGGTGTTGATTGCTGTGGGTATAAATTATCTCTGTAAAATTGATTGATTTGCATTAGATACCTTGAAAGTGAGTGAATTTTATTCTAAAAAAGGGCTGTGTGAACCTTGTATCAGAATGTATTTGTACAGACTTTTATATTTTTTGAGCCTGCCAAGTCAAGCAGGTCGAAAACATTTTCAGCCTCATTGGCGGAGGTTATTCTGCAGGTTATTTATTTGAGCAGTGTTCCGCTAGCTGAATTGCTGATTTCACAATATGCAGAATAAGAAATCTGGGGTAAGAAATAAGCTGTATTACTGTATAGTGCATCTGGTTTCACTGATTTATTTTCCACCCGTAAGCCTGAGTGACATTGTTAAGAGTATGTGTCACTGGCTGCTTCTCGAACCTGCCTGCCTCTCATGTCTCTCTGCGACTTTTCATAAAAGTGCAGGAAATTACCCTCGTGTGACAATTACGAGAAAAAATGGCGTCCGTGTGTAGAAAAGACCTCATCCAAATTCACAACGCTCTCATTTGTGCAACACTAGATTGAACTGTTCTGCTGCCAATAACACACGAGCGATGGGATTTCAATAAATGAAAGAACATGGAGATAATACATCTTTCTCTCCCTCAGATAAATTCATTATAGGTAGCTCAGAGCAGTGGAGGTGTTATTCAGGGGGATTATTATGCAATTGAACCGCAGGTATTAGCAAAGCGGCTCACATAGTATGGCTGGAAATAGTTTTTCTTTGTATGTGTCATACTTTTTCCATTCTTTTCTTCCTCCCTGCCCCCGCACATCTCTGTTGCTGTCCTTCCCACACACACACTTCACCAGATACATATTGTAAAAGATTAGCTCAGCCATCACATGTTTATTCATTTAACATTGCCACCATGTTGATCTTTCTTTTTTCTTTCTTTTTTTCTTTCTCTTTTCTGGACTTGAATTTTTTATGAAATACACATGTTCGATGGTTTATGCTGGAAATGTTTGATGGTAAGATGAATGGATTTAATTTGTCCTGATGTAAATTGCCAATACGTATGTGTCTTTCTATGACTTCCCCTTGCTTATGAAATATTTAAAACAGAGGGGGAACCAGAATGGCAAAAGTGACATTTTTATTTACATGATTTATGCACTGTGTACCAAATTTACTTAAGTCCTTTGACAGGAGAAAGAGCTCATTGAGAGCTTGATGAGCTCTTTCTTCTGTCAAAAAGGCGTATGTGAATTGTAGGCAAGACAAGGCGAGTTTATTTATACAGCACCATTCAGACACAAGGTAATTGAAAGTTATTTCAATAGCTATAGATACATTAGTAATAAGACATTAAAACAATTTAAAAATTACCTTTAAAAATTCAATAGTAAATAGTTATTGGTGAACTAAACCACTCGAGAGTTATTAACCAGGAGCCAAAGGACACAAGTGTACTCATGTAAAAGAAAAAAATCAATAAATGTCAAAATGTTGTTCATACAACTGGCAACAGACCAAATTTCTTTTAATCAAACGTTTTTGCTTTAATGCATCATTATCCAGTGAATGTTGATTGCATAATGTAATGACTATGGGAAAATGAAACCAGAATATTGTCATCCACATCTATGAATTTTTAAAGGATTGGTTTAACCAAAAATTGAAATCCAGTCATTATCTACTTACCCCTCTGCAGATGGAAGGTATGGTAAAGTTTGATAGTCCACAAAACACTTCTGGAGCTTAACAGCAAAGCTGTGTTGCAGCATTCTAAACAACTGAAGTAGTTTGGGGAAAAAATAAAAAGAAAATGGCTCCTTACAGCTGGTCCAGCTTAATCTAAGTTATTGGAAGTCCCAAGATCCCAAATTGATTTAAAAAGACATTATTTTAACCCTTGTTGCCTGGTCTAGCTTGTGTACCCACTTAAGATGGGGTGTGCGCGAACACGTTTGTGCAAAAATCACTCTGCGCTTTCTGGGACTTGGATTACACTGGACAAACTGTAATGAGCTATTTTACGTTTGTTCTTGGTTATGTTTGTTTTTTTTTACATTGTAAAACAATTACAACTGTTTTGCTGAAAAGCTCCAGAAACATTTTGTGGAATACGAATCTTCTATCGGCACTGTGGTCAGCAGATAATGACAGAATTTTAATTTATTTAATTACAAATGTCGCCTACACTCTGGTTCTTACCCCTTATATTTTCCCCGAGTACAAAAAAAAAATATGCCCCATCAGTATGCAAACTGTCAGGTGACTAACACACCCATGTTTGCCTCAGCATTATCAGTGGTTTGCATGCACACAGGGTCCCGTTTAATACCTTTTTATGGTGTTTTATTCTGCTGTTTTTATGCATCCTCATATCCCTAATCATGAATACCCCTGCATACATGAATAAACAGCTTTCACTGAATAGAACCATAGAAACAAAGAGAGACAAACCCCAGAATTTAAAGGTGAATAGGTCCAGGTGGTTAAATGTTTCAGTGTCTTTGTTTGCATTGGTATTTTTTAACCATCATTTGTTTGTTTGTCTTTAATCACTGTATGAACAGCACCTGCTTAAAATCAATGAGAATATTCATTTTCACGTTAATGATGACATTATTGTGGAGGTTAATGTCTGGACGTCTCAGTAACCACAGTCAGTATCAGCCTGACCTTTTAGAAAAGTGTCTTTGTTGGGAATTACAATGCCCTCGGAAAATTGTCCTTCCGCCATGCTGTGAAGGGTCGATAAATTATCATCGTGCCAGAGGATTCATACTGTATCCACGGAGACCAGACCACCCCCACCCCACCGCACACACCACACACCTTTTGTAACCTTGTGACATCGGAGTAATTCTATTTTTCTCCTGTGTGTGGACTCAATGGTCTGTATTTATCCCTCTGCTTGTCTGTCTGAGGAGCATCTTCAGCACACTTATTATGATGAAACACTGCCGCAAGCTGAGAGGAATTATTGAACCAATGAATCATTTATTTTTTCCATACAGGGAAATTAATGAGGGTTGTTGGTCTCCTGCAGGAGCAGAGAAAGACGTGACGTGGGGAGTAGAATCACGGAGAGAGTGGAGTAAAGGAGGTAGAAACACAAGCCCAGCTATCTGCCTGCCTGAGAGTGCCGCGTCATGGGGAAACAGAACAGCAAGCTGCGGCCCGAGGTGCTGAACGACCTCAGAGAAAACACAGAGTTCACCGACAACGAGCTGCAGGAGTGGTACCGAGGCTTCCTCAAGGACTGTCCCACCGGACACCTGACTGTTGAGGAGTTCAAGAAGATCTACGCCAACTTCTTCCCCTACGGAGACGCCTCAAAGTTCGCCGAGCATGTCTTCCGCACATTTGACACCAACGGGGACGCCACCATCGACTTCAGGGAGTTCATCATCGCCCTGAGCGTGACGTCTCGTGGTGGACTGGAGCAGAAGCTGCGCTGGGCTTTCAGCATGTACGACTTGGATGGGAACGGATACATCAGCCGGGCAGAGATGCTCGAGATAGTTCAGGTGAGGACACACTGTGTGACTCATACTACAGAAGAGGGTTTCGTCATGGATGTGTATGCTGTATATACCAATCTCTTGGGTCTTCCTCTGAGTCATCTGAGGTAGAAATGTGACCTCAGAATGTAGCTGATATTATACAAGTATGAATCAGGTATGAGTACTGTAATTTTTTTTTTGGTTCATAACGGCTTTACCTCAGATGGATTAAAAATCTGAACCAAGAAAGGGTTTGCCCATTTTAAGATAAATCTATGTATAAATGCAACAAAATAACAATTGTAATTTATTCAAAACTTAAGACTTCCACCACGTCCCAATGGTCACCTTTAGTACTCACTCAGATACTAGCCACCTAAATATTTCTGCTCTTTGAATATGTTGGATCCCTCATGTTTTTTCATAATCTGAGCGTGGCAGGCAGAGTGACATTTGGTTTGGTTATTTCAGGATTCAGGATTGGATGAAACAATTACTGGTGAAGATAGATTATTTTCAATTATTGATTAATCCACTCATCATTTCTGCACTATTCCCTTGTGTTGTATGTATTTTATCTCACTATCTGTGACTGTTTTCAGGCGCAGTAGTCAGGAAAATTTCAACTCACATCATGCATGCAGGCTGCCCTTTCTGCTTTTTCCTTATCACTGTGGCTATATTTACTCTTCCAATATGGTGAGCTGAGCAGCCCACAGAGCCATATCAATATTGGTTCAGTCCGTTGTGTTTGTGGATACAAATGAATGTTGAAAAAAAAAACTCTCTCCCCCGTCAAAGCCGTAGACCTCCACATGAACTGTGTAGTTCATGTAACTGTACAGTTTTAAAAGATACGAACACACACACACACACACACACACACACATACACATTGAAGCCTTTTCAGAGGGACTCACTGTGAGTTACAGCAGGATGAGCTTCAGTTGCCAGAACATTATCATTACCAGGTTGCGACAAAGAACAGGTCAAAGCATTCAGACGAAACCTGTCACAAATGTGTTCGGTGGGAGCAGTCATTTCCTGTCTTTACTGCCTAAATATTCACCAAATTGATAAGAATATAACAGCAATCAATGTCACTCCACTGTAGGCAATTTACAAGATGGTGTCATCCGTGATGAAGATGCCTGAGGATGAATCGACACCTGAGAAAAGGACAGATAAGATTTTCAGACAGATGGACATCGACAATGATGGTAAGACTGATGTGGAAACTGCTGTAAAGCACATCATGAAGAACAATTCAGCAAATTACAGTTTGTAATAATACAAAATATCTATAATCTATAAGGAAAGATAAATGTTGGTTGGCCAATATTATTGGCCAGTTTTGGCCTTATTATATGAGTATCAGCATGTATTTTGCCCGAATGTGAATTTGAAAACTTTGAATTCACAGGTAATTTGTAATTATTAACTTCCAAGCAAGTTTATTATTTCAGTGCACAAAGGCACAAATGTACTTATTGTAAGTTGCTTTGGACAAAAGCATCTGGTAAATGCCCTAAATGTAAATGTAAATGTCATTTTGGATATGAAAGTTTATTGTTAACTTGTAAAGTATCCTTTCTCAGATACATATCTTTTGTCACAACTGTTTGATAAACACATTAGAGGGATCCATGACCGCATACACAAACACTGAAACTTTTTGAAAAAACAATAGTGGACTAACGTGGTTTAGCTCAGTTACACTTGTGTGTGTAGAATAGCTAAAAATATACTCGACATGTCGTGAAAGATGAGTTATGTAATGTGCTCTGACATTATACATGTACCACCACTGAGCTGTTTGGAGAGTAACAGGAAATGAGGAAGATGGGGGACCAGCAGAGTCAGAGGGAGAAGTAGGATGTCACATAACAACATGACATAACATGACACACAACATCATTAACAGTCTTTTGCATCCAAGCCTGCTGAGTCGCCTCGATGCCAGTGGTTTGACATTTAGTGTAAAAAAAGATGATGCGACACCCATGTGATACGTGGCTTCAGCCTAACTCCAAAGTCTTACCGTTCTGAATGCTTTTGTCACATCTCAGTAAGATGTTTAGAGCTGTTCATATGGCAGGGGAAAGCTTAGCTTGTTTTCGAAGCAGAAGGTCAAACTGTGTGTCTCAGGCTGAAGTTTTATAGCACAGACCGGGCCTACGGCTACAGCTGCAGCAGGGGTAAATCCACTAAAACTCAGTTAACCTTCCTATCTAATGAAATTTACACAGATGCTGTGTGACAGAAAGTCATAGTTACTTTAAGCAAATTACTCGGTGCTGTTGCATTTTATCTTTGTGCTCCATTAGTCAATTCTGAGCAAATATTTGCAACATTTGCCTCTGGTGTTGTCAGTTTTATTTAGCAATTCTCTTAAGTTGGTTGCTTGGACAGTCTGTTAAAATCTCAAATCAACCTTTATTTTATTTATTTAAATAGCATATGAAGTGTTAAAATAGTGCAGGGATGCATCGTTGGTGTGAAGACCAAAATATATTAAAATCATAAAATGTCATTACTGCATTCATTTACTGCAGCTCATTTTTCTTTAATAACTATTAAACATTTCATATTTTTTAAGTCTTGTGTTTAATACTTACATTAAATTAACTTCCATTGATTCTGTAATTTAACATGTTGCCAAATTATAAAGGGATGTCCCCTGTTAAGAAAATAAAGACACCAGAAAGTATAACCGAGGGAGACAAAAATAAGTAAAACCTGAATAAAACAAAGATGAAAACATTGAAACCAGGGTTAAAAGCAGCTTTACACGTGTGTTTCGAGCAGTGATATAACATGGAACATTGATTCAACGAACCTGATCTCTTCAGGCGAAGCATACCAAAGTCTGTGGGCTACAAGCGAATGCATAATCAGTTTTTCGTTTTCAGACTTGATTTTGGAACAGATATCAGAGTCCTGCCTGATGACATCAGGCAGTGCACTTGGCTGTAAGTGGAGAGCACCTCAGCACAATGATATAAACAGGTGCCAATCCAGACATGACCTTAAAATAACTTTCAATTGTAATTTTCAATTCTAAATGACACAGGTATAGTCAGGTAATTTGGAGCCCAGGTCTAGTATTGTGAATGAGTTTGAGGCAATTTGGAAACAGTTGGAGAATCCTAGAAACCCATCTAATAGAAATATTATGTAATAATTACATGTTAAATATTAAAATTCTGTTTTGTAAATTTTTTAAATATAATTTTCTGAATATTTATTGAGTTGTTCTTAGGGCACAAGCTACTGTCAATTGGACTTTATGGATTTTTAAGGGATCTCTGAATTACAAAAAGGAGGTTCTGTTCCTTCCACAAACTTATAAAAAATATTCAGTGTTGGCATCATTAATATTGACACATAAATATAATTGTTTTTTGCATCCAGTTCAATAATTTTTGAGTTGCCTATTCCTTCTTCTAATCAAAGTGTTAATCATTGAAGTATTCCTGACCTGAAAATAGCTCAACAGCACCACCTGCTGATCACTGTGACTTTACAGCTGTGACTCATGTCATTATTCAGTGTTAAAAATGTTGGTGTAGGTTTGTTGTAATGGAAAGGAATACCAGGACCTACTCTGTAAAATTTTCTGAGTTGGTTGCTGCGTGATTCACCCCATCATCATCACATGTTCAACTGCTGCTGCTGCTGCCTCTGACTGTGAATCTTTTTTTGGTCTCTGCGTCACAGGGAGATTGTCTTTGGAGGAGTTCATTAAAGGTGCCAAGAGCGACCCGTCTATTGTCAGACTGCTGCAGTCGGATCAGGGAGCCTCTCGTCAGTTCTGAGGACAGAGACAATGACGGACACACACTCTGAAATACAGTCACAAACACACACACCCGTCTGGCTTTGTGCTGCTCACCTGATCCTGTCATTGCGACAACAGACAATCCTTTCATTTCACTCCATGTCTTCATGTTTACATTAATGGATACTTCTCTTTTTATCAATGTGGCTCCTGTTCTGTGGACTATGACGTGCTTTCAGTTGAGGTCTTCTGTGCGTTTTCCAAAGCTCTCTGGTTTTACCTTGTTTGCTCCATAAGTGAAGTGCCATATCATCTATTTGTACTGACTGGATTATGTGCTTGCAAGTATTATGAATCCTGCTATGTTACATTAAGAGGAAACTAATTATATCACATCATATAATTTGATTGGACTTAAAGGGAGGTTGTTGTATTTTTAAACCTGGGCCCTATATTTTTCAAGAAGTTTCAGAATTGGTCCAGCAGATCGCTTCTGACAGCTGTGACGTGGCTGTAATAGCTATAATGTAATCCTAGGAACTCCCTAAAAACTTGGTATTTCCCAGGAGACAGGTGTCCACATCTTCTTATCAGCTCACATTGGGAGTCTCATCATTTGTAACTTTAGAGATGATTTTTTTTTTCTTTTTGGTTATCATCGCTGCTCCTGTCCCTCTGAAACCAAAAGTGAATGCTGAGTTATTATTTCAATCCAGACAATGATCGAGCATAACCACATGGTTAGATTTTCTGAAACTGACCAATCCCATGAAACAAAACTCCATTTTCACTCAGGACTGGAACTCTGGTCACTAGTATGAAAGCCATGTCTTTACTGAGACCGTCCAGACGGAGCAATGTCTACTAAAAAGGCTTGTTTTTGCATCTCACCAGCTGAGGATGTGAAGGGTTGACTGCACCAAGAACACTAACTGTAACTTTAATAGATTGTTTTAAAAATCTTTCCAACTATAATGACAACATCAGAGGGAAACAATACTGTTGAGATCCCTTTCAGAGCAATTTGATTAATGATAGAAAACCAGCCAGCCAATCAAAAACCATCTTAATTTATAGGGCCATCATTTAGCTTGATTTCTGGGACATTTTCCTATAAAATAATGTAACGGGAGTGCTTGTACTATTGGTTTCTACAGCAGCCACTCTCTTTTATGGAAGCTACTTGATGGATTTAGAAGACCCTATTTAAATAGTCTACTGTAATTACTGTCTTGGTTATTAACACTTAAAGGCTTATATAACGTATATATTAAGCTGTAAATTACATTTAAAAAAACACATTTTCCCTGAGACATACTGCCAAACTATCTTTGGTGCTGACAAGGTGGTTTTGATGTCTTTTAAATTATCTACAACAAAATGTAGCTTCAAAAGACAAAAGCTCTTGAATTCGCCTGACTCCACCCTATTGAAGAATTGAGCAGAATTGGGGGTTTTCTTTGTTTCTCTACACAACAGACACAAGTATCAGGTCATTAGAATCCATTTTCCTAAGCTGCCGACATGGCTGGAGAGTGCAGCTTGTGCTTGTCGCCGCCAAGTGATTGACAGCATTACTGAATGGATTCCTACAGAAATTAACCTTTGTGTTAAATAGCCTCAGCATGTCAATGACAAAAACTCACTTTTAGTGGAGATCATTATTAACTGAATGATTCCAAAGTGTTAATAGGAATGACTCATTTACACACCAAAACATGCTGCCCAGGTTTAAAAATACAGGAACTGTCCTTGACCTGTGTTGAATAGTGGCTTATTGTTGTTCAGGATGTCAACAAGCTCTATATGCCTTTGGTATTGCATGCGCTCTGTGATATCCGTTTTTACTGATATTGTAACAGTGCATGTGAATAAGGAGGCTGTGATTGTTTTTATTCCTTTTTATTTTTGTAACAAAACATCATTTTGTTTTCACACAATTGAAATAAAGTCGTGTAAGAAAAATCTACACAAGAAGTCCCACAGTATCCCCTTGTCCTGGACAGACATGATGCAAACCCACCGAGATTCACACTTACTGGATTAAAAAGAGAAAAAAAACAAAAAACGATAAAGTCACATCTGGTTGAACATTGAAGTGTTACTTTGACAAGTCCACATCTTAAAATAGGTGCTTGAGGGGAGCTGAAGAGGAAGGAGGGGAACGATGTTTGAAAAAGACGTGAATGAACAACTGAGACACATTCATATCCTCCCTCTGCCACTCAGCTGGCGGAGGTCGTATAAATACGCAACTTCTAACGTTCAGCAGGTATGTGAGGCAGAGTTCACTCCAGGGACATGACACAGACACACCTCCCCCCTCCCGTCCCCTCCCTTCCTGTGTGACTGACAAAGATGATGTGAGAAACTGCAGGTGTCTCTCATGTGTCTTTTCTGGAGTATTTCAGTAACTGGGCGACCACGCCTCCCCATTCATCCACAGGAGAGGGGAGGCGGGTCACTCAGGACCAGACCTGACCAGATAAAACCGCGCAAGTCTGGATCAGATCCCGCCCCATTTGGGCTCATAACTCGTCCTTCTCCAAGTCGTCATCCAGGTCTACATCACTGAGATCGTAGTCCTCCTCCACTGGAAGCTACGGGCGACAGGATCAAATAAAGAGTGTCAGTAAAGATGCAAAATTATTATCAGTAGATCACAGAAAAATGCTGCTCTTGTTGGACTGTTTGCCTGTGACACTTAAAAAGTCTCTTTATAAACTGAGTCGAATAACCACGGATCGATTTTAACTGTGAGTTTAAGTTGCAGCAATGACCAATGATCTGATAGTCAGGGAATGTGTCAGGCATCAAGAAACTAGCTTGTGTGTACAGGTGTCAGCCACTTAAACTAAGTGCTATTTAAATTATTTTTACCAAGGACAGATCTTTGGATTAATTATAATTTTCTTGTTCAGAAAAAGGGGATAAGTATAAAGGCATGAAGTATATGTTAAGTTAGAGTGAGTTAGGTCAATCTACATTTCATCAGCAGGTAAGTCAAAAGTAACAAGACATTATTTGGCTCAGATGATGGTTTAAAGATTTCCTACATCAGAAAAGCGGACTTTCACGCAAAATATACATTTTTTAAAAAAGGTACCATATTGAAGTTATAATACTAGATCTCACAAATCCTCAAAGATTATTTCTTGAAAATTAAATTAAAATTAAATAAGACATTTTAAGACTTCCAAGGACCTGTAGACATCCTGTGTAAAAAAGATCCATTATAAACTGCAGTGAGCTTGTTTTAATATTATTGGAATGGTATCTTATATGTTGTGGCTGACTGAGATTGAGCTGTGATTGGAAAACAACTGAACAACTTTGTCTTCTTCTCTGACCACTGTGATGCTGCCCCTCACCTCTCCATCTTTGCCGTCCCAGGCCTCAACAGTGTGTATCTTGGGCATGGAACCTCCTCCAAATGTAGCGGTTGAGCCGCGGCCCACAGAGAGCTCCCTGAAGAGAAGGTGAAGCATGTTAGCACCATCATGCAACTTAAAAAACAAAACCAAATTAATCCAAACCAAAACAACAAATCCCAGTTAACCCCTCACCTGAGGAACTCGTTGATTCCCTTCTCACTGAAGGAACCCCTGAGCAGGGCAAACTTCATTTTGCGTGTGTTGATGGCCGCCATGGCGGGGTAACCAAAACCACCAATACCCAGAGAGGCCTCCAGCTCCATCTGCGCTCCAGCTTCAGTCCACAGCCAGCTGACAAAGGCAGAGCAGGCTGTTAGTCACAGACATAATTAGTGATTCCAAGAATAATCCAAGACTGGTTTCTCATCCTTACCCCCACATCTTCTTCTTGTACTTCTCCGCATTCTTCATCATCACATCCAGGTAGTCGTTTCTACCTGAAGCACCTGTTGAGACACGATGACAGCGGGTGGTTAATGATTAAAGAATTAAACTGTTCTTGGTGTGGTATATGTCCACACACAAATATTTTTAAGTTTCTCAAAAGATAAAAGTATTAGTTATTTAACATCTCCTGAGACAGAGGTGTGTGTGCTGGGTCTCACCTGTGTCCAGGATGTGTGGCAGGACAGCAATGATACACAACTGACTGTCCTCACAGGTCTTCTTTATGATGTCTTCACCAAGGATCTGACAGAAAAACGTTTACAACATCGGTAAATGCGATGATTCAGTCAAATTCAAGCACTTTTCAGTTCTTGATCACATCAGATTAAATTTCAAGCTCTTCCAAGGATTTCCAGCAGCCGGTCAAACCCTGTTGACTGTGATCCAAGATGATTTTTAAAATTTTGGGTCTAACTTTACCAACAGCACCAGCACTATAAACCTCCATACATGAATGTTTGATGCAGATACAAAAGTGTCCTAACCTCCACCAGCTCAGGAGGAGCAGCGTTGTCAGAATACAGATCCAAGGCCCTCTCAATGATGTCTCCACGGGAGCGGCCTCCTTGGTAATCTTCAGGCTCCTCGCCTTTGCGGAAAATCTTGATGGTGGGAAATCCTCGGATCTACACACACAAAACATACACTGCTTCAGTTCTGTGAGTTCATTGCCCTATCAATATTCAAGCACTGTTCACCACATTAACGATGCTTAGCGTTGTTCAGAATGGCACGGATGCAGACAGGAAATATGCATGAAGGCAACTTCAACAAACATGGAGAGGAGTGAGTGTGAAACAAAACTGGGTCAATTTGGAAAGGAGCAGAGTGAGCCAAGTCAAAATGGGCAGCTCGCTACTTGTGGACACAAAGGTCTGAGACACGAACCAGAAAAACAGAAATCAAATGACATTTCAAAATGTCATAATAAATAGTCCTTTCCATGTATTCGTTTTTACTGTTTACTCATTTTATTTTGAGAAAATGTCATAATCGTCGTCTGGATATGAAAGATTTTGGTCATGTCATACGGCCCCACACCAAGCTGGTTCATTCTTTGTTTTATATCCACTTGTACACAGTGCACATCATGAACTTATGGATTCTTACTCACCCCGTAGCGGCCGGACACAACCTGGTGCACAGTCGCATCCACAGCTCCGAGGCGAACTTTGCCCTTAGTCTGCTCCTTGACAGCTGAGGCTGCAGCTGCCCACTCAGGCTCCAGGCTGTTTACGACGGAAGAGAGTGAGGTAAAAAAAAACTGAGGATGATAAACTCGATAAAGAAGTAAATCCAAAGCAGAGAATTCACGATTCAAAATTGTGTTCCAGTGAGACTTGTCTATCTCGTCTCCCTTATCCTAGTGAGGCAGAGGGCTTTCATGGACTATGTAAGGCAACAAACTCACTTTTTGCAGTGTCCACACCAGGGGGCAAAGAACTCCACCAGCCACACATCATCGCTCTCCAGCACCATCTTGTTAAAGTTGTCGTCTGTGAGCTCGACCACATCGTTCTTGCTGCCACTGCCACTCTGCTGCTGGAGGACAATTCAGTGTTACTTCACCACGTTCAGTGGAGTGTTCAATCTTTCTGATTTTAATGCAACTTAAAGCTCCTCCACTGGTTAACTGCCAGATCTACCTGTTTGCTGTAGCCAGAGCCTCCAGACTTGCCACTCAGCCTCTCTTTCACCAGAGAGCGCAAAGCGTTCATGGCTCCGTCCACGATGGCCTGGCTACTGCGTCCACCTGAAGGGTGAAAACACGCAGGGGTCAGTTAGTTCAGCCTAAAAAAACAAAACTTTATCAGTCAAGCTCATAGTCTCAAAATAACTTAAAAGAAGTTAGTTTGAAAGCAAATTAAGGGATTTAATGAGAAATTGCAAGTGTGCCAACCAGGGAAACACCAATCAAATACTGAAAACACAAATAAAAAGAGTTGAAATGTAACAAACAATGTTTAAGTTAAGCCTGATATTGCCTTACACATAAAAGAATGATCCCTGTCACTTCTACACAGTGAATCATACATCTTATTAATAAAACACAGGTACATATTTGGGAGAAAAAAGCGATTTGTTCAGTGCAGTGGTGTCGTCCGTACCTTGGTACTCCTCTGGCTTGTTCTTATTGGCTCCAAAGACCTTGATGGTGGGGAAACCTCTGACGCCATACTGACCGCCCAGTGACTTGTGCTGGTCTGCATCTACAGCACCGATCTTGACAATACCCTGAGGGATTTAACAACAGACGTGTTGTGAGTGTGCACGCTCAGCCTTTAATAACAGCAAAATATAGGCGGCCCGTTAATAGTTTTCTCCGCGTAGAATCTGTGTGCCGACTCTAGAAGTCAGCGAGTGCAACAGTTACTTAAGTATGCAGGATTTGATAAATAATAGAGGTGATAAATATGTGCAGGAAAACACATTCTGTGAAATAAACAGCGAGTCTTGTTTTAGTCTGGAACAAAGTTAATATTATTCATTAATATCTGCCCACGTCTCACGCCTCTGTCTGCAGTTATTCTCACTGCTGAGTTAGAAACTTCTAAACACATGTAGGTGTGACAAACCTGTGAGCTACAGCTTAGCAATCATGATTAGGGTTGCAGCGGTGTATAGTTTATGAAACGGTGGTATGAAAATCAACAATTATCATACCATTAGTGTTAGTTAATTAGTGTTATTAAAAAATAAAAATATTTCAAAAGTACATATAGTTTCCTCTGTCAGGATATATTCTGTAGAATTTTTTAGCTTAATAAAGATGTTTGTTCGAACAAAAACACCTGATTCGTTTAGGGGTCATTTTAACTTATTCTGATTGTTTCTTGTCTTGCCAGTAGCAGCATTCACTAAAAATATTTTGTACTTTTCACTGAGAATGTCTTCAGCTGAGACAACACAGCCTGTCAGTCAGTCTGCAGCACAACTGGCAATAAACCGCAGATGACCATGGAGGTTTGTGTACCTTGAGGGCAGAGGCGGCCTTCTTCCAATCAGGAGTCAGGTTTTGACAGTGGCCACACCTGTGGTGATAAACAGCAGAGAGGGACTGAGTGAGTGAGTGAGTGAGTGAGGAGGAAAATATGGAAATATTTTACAGCTACTGATCTGATGTTAAAAGAGACACACTGTGATATTAGATGGAGATAATCCTACAGTCTTTCAGTACATGGCTGCTGAATGTGTTAAAATATATAATCACATGTATTTGTCACACTTCTATTAATTACAAAGTCCACATATCCAGTGAATAATTAACACTTTTATTTACATAGTCTTCTGACGAGCTGCTCACATCGTCACTGGCTACTTGTTCAGAATACAGAATTGCCTTCAGTCAGGCTGCAACTAACCATTATTTCAATTGTCGATTAATCTGTTGATTTTTTTTCCTCAATTCATCAGTTTGTTCTATAAAACTTTGTTCTGTTCTGTTGCTGAAGCCAAAGATGACATCCATGACTGTCTTTAACTCAAAATATTTATATATAAGAAACTGGAATTAGACAATTTTGGCCTTTTTTATTGAAAAATCTCTCAAACTGAATAATTCATTATAGGAATAGCTGGCGGTAAAATTAACACTGATTCCTCAGGGCAGCTGATTTCTCCAAATTGCCAGATTTCAATCAAAACCTAGCAACTTCTTAAAAGGGTCCAGCTTGTAGAATTAAGGGGCAGCTAGCTGTTTGCAGATTGCAACCAACTGAACTCCCCTCGTCTCAGTGCGAAAAATGTAAGCGGCCATCTCTGGACAAAGTGTTGGATTGGATGTAACAAAGTACATTTGCTCAAGCACTGCACAAAGATCAGTTTTCAAGATTACTTGCATTTTATTTACATATTTCCTGCTTCTCCACTACAATATTGAGGCAAATATTGTACTTTCTACAAAGTACATCTATTTGATAACTTCAATTAATTCATTTTAGCAGCAATCAGATAAAAAACACAGATTCCATTATTCAGAAAAATGCTGAGTAGGATCAGATCATCAAATAGTATGCTCAAACATGAAAATATATCTATAACTCTACTTTTACTTTAGATACTTAATTACATTTACTACCATAAATGTACTGTTATATTTAATAGATACCTTTAAGACTTTTACTCATGTACTAGTTGCATGGTTGACTTTCACTTTTAACAAACTAATATAGTAACACAATATATTTACTTGTACTCAAGTATGACAGAATTAAAACATAATTATGAATATTGTATCCCATTCTTGCCAACAGATCCTCTAATATCATTCACACTGGATCTTTAATTAGGAGCTCAGGTCATTTCCTGTTTACTTACTAATATCCTGATGTTTTTAAGCCTCTGTAGAGCACTTTGATTTGTTTTAGTTTGAGATTGTGCCTCTACATTTAAACTTGAACTTTGTAAGGGCAATCCAACCGAAGGAGGAGCTAGCGAGCTTTGCACACAAGTCTCTTCAGATCATAATATTTCTATGAAGACTTTAAACAGATTCCATAATAGAGACTTCTACTGAAGCTACTGGTCACCCCGGTTGATCTGAGGACACTTGTTAACGCCACCAAAGTTATACGGACTCACCAGGGAGCGTAAAACTCAATGAGCCACAGGCTGTCACTCTGGATCACCTCCCTGTTGAAGTTGGAGGGAGTGAGCTCAACAACATCGTCGCTGGCTGAGTAAAAGGCTTGGACGGACAGGACCAGGGAGCAGCCCAGCACTCCTGCAGGAGGAGGAGGAGGAGAGGAACACAAAAGGTTTACTCTCAGTGTATGCTCACAGTCACACCAGCTAAATGTGAGCACTGGAACGACATGTTAGCACACGTAAACATAGTTTAAAGGCAGAATCAGCGCACACTTATTAAGAACAAGTGAAAGGGACGTTTATTAATTCATTAACTGAACGATGACGGAGGCCTGGTGCTGTTCTGTGCTCCTCAACTTAGCTATTTAAGCTAACTCACACTCGCGAAAACACACTCGAACACACCGAATACGAGCAAATTCACGCACATTACGTTTAACAGACGTGTGGAAGCTGTTGTCACTCACCGAGTACAAGCGGTCTCATGGTTTTTAGCTGCTCTCTGCTCGGCTCCCGTTAGAAACACGCACACAAACCGCTGCGTCTCCCTCAAAAGTAGATCGAAAAATCTCACCGTGGCCCACGCTGATTGGTCCGCTAATGGCAACGCCGCGTTTCAGCCAATCAGAACGCGCCGTGTAGTTTATGGCGCCGGTACACGGAAGAGAAGCTGGAGGAGGAGAGAGGAGGCAACTTGTAAGTCCAGCAGGAGGAGAGGCAACAAATGTGACCGGGCTGACCGAGGACCCACCTAAAACAAATTAGGCTATCAAAAGCGTCTGTTAAGTTATCATTACTTTGACTTGAAGTGGTGGAATAAAGTCTTGCTTTTACCTTAAATATGAGCAGCAACACCACAACATAAACAAAACACTCCATTAATGGTAAAAAAGCAGTCAGATTTTTAGACTATACATGGATAAAGACATTGTAAAGTGCAAATATGTACACTACTGATGCAATTGGCTCTTTATGATCTCACCCCACCAATTTCAATATACAGGCATGTGTTACTCCAGTGTTTGCGGGTGCAAGAGTAAACACATGACTTGCAACTCATGTTCGGGAGGTGTAAGACTTGATCTGTGACACATCACCAGATAAACTGGGACAAACAATGGCACCAACTGGTGTCCCAGACCACATGTCTCCTCTAATCAAATTGACCTTAAATTCCTGTGTGTTTGTTTTAAGGCTAGTAAAAAAAAAAAAAAATTTAATAAAATTAAAAAAAAGTTGCATAGTGCATCTTTAAAGAAGTGAAACAGTATACAGTATCTTCATTAAAATAGAATAAAATCAAACATAAGAATAGAGACCAGGTGCAGGGAATACAAACAAGAAGCAGGAAGTATGGTCAGTCAAATATATGTAAAGTGTCCAAGCTAAAGATAGACTTTATACAGAAGACCGGCTCTTTCATCATTATTACTGATGCAATGATGTGTAACTGCTATCTTAATGTTGTAGCCTCTTGACGTCATTACTGACAGGGACTGGACCCCGAAAATATTTAAAATGTTAAATGCTTAATTATATGGTTTTGTTTGTTTTATTTGTATCTTCTTACTTGTGTTTTCTCCTGTTCATCACACACCTCATTGTGTTCTTTCTCATGCCATTATTGAAGAGCCTTGTTGTTTGTAATTGTGTCAATCAAGCATAAAACAACATTTAAATGGCTTGCCCCCATCACTTTTCAAGAGCATCATTTTTGAAAAATTAAACTAAAGAATATTAATAAACAAATTAGAACCACTTGCACTTTATCAACACCTGCAATTTAACCCCTTCGGACCCTGTGTCCATGGTCAGCCCTATTTGACAACAGTTAGAATTCATATTATGGCAAGAACCAATCAGCTAAGTAAGGAGAAACGACAGTCCATCATTACTTTAAGAGCTGAAGGTCAGTCAGTCCGGAAAATTGCAAAAACTTTGAATGTGTCCCCAAGTGCAGTCGCAAAAACCATCAAGAGCTACGACAAAACTGGCTCACATGAAGACCGCCCCAGGATAGGAAGACCAAGAGTCACCTCTGCTGCTGAGGATAAGTTCATCCGAGTCACCAGCCTCAGAAATCACAAGTTAACAGCACCTCAGATTAGAGCCCAGATGAATGCCACTCAGAGTTCTAGTAGCAGACACATCTCTACATCAACTGTTCAGAGGAGACTGCGCGAATCAGGCCTTTATGGTCGAATAGCTGTTAAAAAAACACTACCGAGGAAAAGCAAAATTTTTTGATTGGGCCAAGAAACACAAGGAATGGACATTAGACCGTTGGAAATCTGTGCTTTGGTCTGATGAGTCCAAATCTGAGATCTTTGGTTCCACCCGCCGTGTCTTTGTGCGACGCAGAAAAGGTGAACAGGTGGTCTCTGCATGCATGGTTCCCACTGTGAAGCATGGAGGAGGAGGTGTGATGGTGTGGGGCTGCTTTGCTGGTGACACTGTTGGGGATTTATTCAAAATTGAAGGCACACTGAACCAGCATGGCTACCACAGCATCCTGCAGCAACATGCCATCCCATCCGGTTTGCGTTTAGTTGGACCATCATTTACTTTTGAACAGGACATTGACCTCAAACACACCTCCAGGCTGTGTAAGGGCTATGTGACCAAGAAGAAGAGTGATGGAGTGCTGCGCCAGATGACCTGGCCTCCACAGTCACCTGACCTAAACCCAATCGAGATGGTTTGGGATGAGATGAACCGCAGAGTGAAGGCAAGAGGGCCAACAAGTGCTCAGCATCTCTGGGAACTCCTTCAAGACTATTGGAAAACCATTTCAGGTGACGACCTCATGAAGCTCACCGAGAGAATGCCGAGAGTGTGCAAAGCAGTAATCAAAGCAAAGGGTGGCTATTTTGAAGAATCTAAAATATAAAACATGTTTTGAGTTATTTCACACATCTTTGTTTACTACATAATTCCATATGTGTTCATTCATTGTTCTGATGCCTTCAGTGAGAATCAACAATGTAAATAGTCATGAAAATAAAGAAAAACCATTAAATAAGAAGGTGTGTCCAAACGTTTGACTGGTAGTGTATGAAGTGTATGAAGTTCAAGTTCCAGTTCCATTCCAAGTTAACGTTCTATCAGTTCAGAACCCTACTATAAAAAGTATGGTTATGTGTTGTTATGGACGTTCCTGTCATTTTTTTCAGGTAATCTTATCTACAATCATACATCTATTGTGTTCATGTACATGTTTTTACAAGATTGCGTCATTTCTCTATCTTCTTGCAGGCTCCGGGTTTTCCTGGTGATGACCTCACTGCTGTTACCTACTCATGCTGTGATACACCTATCAAGTTCATGTGCATGTTCAGAACTGTACACAGAATCAAAACCATGCAAACGTCCAGTTCCAGATGTTTAGGTCATACCTGATTGATTGCTATGTAGAACAACTCAGCCTTATGTTTTTATGACATTTTACAGCCACCTCGTCGTGGCATCCATTGGAATGGAAAAACACGAGTTACCAAAAATGTGTTTTTTCCACTTTGTCTTTATGTTGGAGAGGAGTCAGAATCAGTTAAAAAAAACAACATTTTTTTGCCCAGCCAAAAAAATACGGGTCTGAAGGGGTTAAACAGACTGTGGCTGGTTCTGGTGTTAAAGGAGAACTGTGTACTTTTGAGAAAGAAATTAAGATTTACAATGCAAATTAGGTAATAATACAACCTCAGAAATATTTATTTTGTCCATAACTGAATAAACAACCTGTATTCAGAGGAAAACAAGGTCCCCAGGAGACTGCTTGAAGCTAGAAACGTGGCAGAGTCCGCCACATAGGAACAAAGTAAAACAGTATGAAATTGTGTTTTATCGTCATAGTCTTGTGATAAAATTAAATCACAGTAAGGACGCTGTATAAACTTTTAAAGAAACGTTTAGGCTCCACTGCATTGCAGGTTCTTACTCCGGCTGTAGTTTTCCGCTTTAATAGTCTACAAACACAAAAACTGCTGTAAATGATCTTTTAATCACGCAGTAATGGATTCCTATCCCCAGTGGTTTGCACCAAACAAGTGCTTGTGATCATAAAAGCCTGCAGGTTATTGTCGTGTGGAGGCTTCGCCACTAGGTGGAGACAAACAACGAGATAAAAAGCCGTTTGAGAGGCTGTGCTCTCAGTCTGTCTGCCGATCAATAATTCAGAGGTGACTGCTGCAGAACTCTGGCACGTCTGCAGATCTTTATATGAAAGTCGCCCGAAAGACAAAAACAACAAATTACAACTGATGGCACGCGCACTGACATCACTGAAGAGCCTCATTATACAAGTTGTTATAACAGCTTCACGTTTGTTGAATCGATTCTCTCTCAGAATGTAATTATTAGAAATAATTATATATAATTGATTATTACTCAGCTCGAGTCTTCCCGTCTGTGTTATTGAGCCTTTAATGCATTCAAAATGGATGATGGATCATGTGTGCAGGTCTGAAGCGCTATAGAAAAACATTCCACAGGCTGTCTGTTGTAAAAATGTTCATTTAGGGCGCATGTGCGATATTTCCTGTCTATCGATGACCTTAATTGTTGCTCCTTCGGGCCGCCACAGAAAACCGAGCCGAGTCCGTCTGTGATTTCCCTGTTTGCTACTTCACAATGCATTACATGCCGCTGAGATTTATGATGCGCTGCGCCTGGCTGCACTGCGCTGCGTCAAGACGGCCGCAGACAGGAGGAGCAGGACCGGAAGACACGGCGGCTACAAATAAAAGCTTCAGTGGCGCTACATTATAGTGTTACTGAAATTACACATTTGTTTTTTAATTCTTTCTTTCTGTGTTTTGAGGGATATGTATTGTTCTTTGGCCAGCCTGATTCAAAGATGTTGCCCCATTTTTGGTTTGAGTGATACATACTTTTTTTTATTTCATAGTAATTTTGTGATGATTGTCATGAAGTACATTTATTCAAGGGCTGCGCTTAATTAAAGACTTTGAGATGTTTGTACTTAACACGAGTATTTCCATTTTTCTGCTACTTTATCCTCCCACTCTGCTACATTTTGGAGGCAAATATTGCAAATGTGTTATTTTTAATTATAAATGTTGTTGTCAATCAGAAGGAGAAAACATTAATTCTAATAAGTGAAATAATAATAATACTATCTGGAGCCAATAACTGACCAACCTATAATACACAACATACACAGTACATGTACATACATGTAAATATATGCATAATGTACTTTTACTTGTACTTTTGCAGTACTACATTTATTGCCAAGAAGTTGCTTCTGAATTTCTTTTTGTTGCTTTTTGACTTTCACTCAAAATTTGTACTCAAGAGTGACTTTCACTTACTACCATAGTCATATTTTAACATGATATCCTAACTTTTGTAGTGTGACTTTTGGATAATTTGTTTTAATTTTTTTAAATTTTTTTTTTTACAAGACTTCAGTGTATTGTACTGTGAAAAAAGAAGTAATTAAACACATTAAAAACATCCTATTCCTTTAAAGTTATACTCTACTTTGTTTTTCTCTGTAACTTTTGGGTGAACTTACCCAAGCTCAGACATTTTATTCTGAAGGCTACCACCAGAAGCCTTTTGGTTTCACTGTGGTTCGCTTGACATTACGCGCACTTGACTGCCAACTTTCTCCGAGCGCACAGGCGCACTGTTCACTGCCAAGCACTGTTCTGTTGAGAAGACTTGGAGCTGCAGCCGCCTCCGAGCAAACATTTATTTGTTTGTTTGTTTGTTTGTTTGTTTGTTTGTTTTTTAAAACCAAAACACAGATCAGGAGATTTTGGAGGTTTTACGCACAGCGCCAGAGCTTCTGGTGACTTGCGTCTACTTTGATCCAGCGCACACTTTGGAGAAAAATCTCGACGAGTTGGAGTGTTTCGCGGCGGTCCTGTTGTCAACACAATGTGGGGGATGCAGAGGACGCGGTACGCAGACTGCAACGGCTCCGAGGCCAGCGAGGAGACGGAGATCGTTGTGAACATCGGCGGAGTGAAACAGGTGTTATACGGGGACGTGTTGAATCGCTACCCGGACACCCGGCTGGCAGAGCTGGTGGACTGCTCACTTAAATCCTCTGAAGAAATGTCTTCACTGTGTGACGACTATGACCCTGACACAGGGGAGTTTTATTTTGACAGGGACCCCGAGGCCTTTAAATGTATAATCGAGCTGTATTACTATGGAGAGATTCACATGAAAAGAGGCATCTGCCCGATTTGTTTCATGAAGGAGATGGAGTTCTGGAAAATCGACTCTGATTTTCTGGATGAATGCTGCAAATACGCCCTGAAAGAGGTGGAGGACGAACTTGCGGAGATCGCGGAGAAAGTGAGAACTATCCTGGTGGACCGAGAGGGAGATCCGTCCGCAGCTGGCTGGCAGCGCTTCCAGATGTGCCTCTGGAGGCTGATGGAGAAGCCGGACTCCTCGCTGCCTGCGCACATAATCGCTATAGTTTCCTTCATCTTCATCCTCGTCTCCTCCGTGGTGATGTGCGTGGGGACCATCCCCGACCTGCAGGTGGAGGACTCGGAGGGTAACCTCTCGGAGCACCCGACTCTGGAGGTCATCGAGACTGTGTGCATCGGCTGGTTCACGATCGAGTACCTGCTGCGTCTGATCTCCTCCCCGAATAAAATCAAATTCGTCTTGGCTTTCATGAACATCGTCGACTTCATGGCGATCATGCCCTTCTTCGTGGTGCTCATTCTGACCTCCTTCGGCGCGGGAGTGATGGAGCTGGCTAACGTGCAGCAGGCGGTGCAGGCTTTACGCATAATGCGCATTGCGCGCATTTTCAAGCTGGCGCGACATTCCTCCGGACTCCAGACCCTCACATCTGCCCTGAAGAGCAGCTTCAAAGAGCTCGGGCTGCTCCTCATGTACATGGGCGTGGGGGTCTTCCTTTTCTCCGCATTGGGCTACACCATGGAGCAGAACCACCCGGACACGCTGTTCACCAGCATCCCACAGTCGTTCTGGTGGGCTGTGATCACCATGACCACGGTGGGCTATGGAGACGTCTACCCCAAGACCACTTTAGGTCGGTGTAACGCAGCCATCAGCTTCCTGTGCGGGGTGATCGCCATAGCGCTGCCCATACACCCCATCATCAACAATTTCGTGCTGTTCTACAACAAGCAACAGGTGCTGGAGACTGCGGCCAAGCACGAGATCGAGCTGATGGCGCTGCGCTCCGCTGACGGCGCGCAGGAGGCTGCGCCCGGTGCACATAAACATGTCTGCGGCGCAGGGGTGTGGGACAACGCCATGCGTTCCTGTCACAGCGACACATACATCCCCTTACTGAAGGATCCCAGGGGAGCGGCGGGGATCCAGACCCCCAGCATGGACACGAGCTTTGAGAGCACAGCTGAGGCCACTGAATATTTCATCTCATGAACACTGAAGACCATAAAAAAAGACGAACAACATCAAGTTAATTACCCATTTCTGACTTGTTCAAACAGTCCAGGATTCTAGATGGTGGAGACATGCTTGTAAATAGCCTCATAGAGAGAAAAGGACCGCAGTAGAGCTCTCCACGGACCTTTAAGGCAATTGTAGGAAATGCGCCCATTAAAAAGGAACATGTGTGTGTGAGATATTGACTTGATGAGCTGTGCCTTTGCGCAGTAACTCCCTACAGGCCGAAGGGGGGTCTGTTTGAACAGCAAGTACACTGATTTCCCCATGTAGGCTTCTTATATAACAACCCCCCCATCCCCAATCCCCACACTCATACTGTAGACTGCACTGTAGCTTACTCATCTGTACAGAAATATATCACAATAGATGTTTTTTTATTTTTCAATTTTAAAAAAGGAGAAAAAGAGGAATGTAGCCACCCCACGAGGCAAACACAACAAACTAAAAAGGACAACCGCTGGTGTTTCATATGACGCTCAGTGAAATCTTCTAAAAAACGTCTACAGACATTAAATGTGAGGGGAATGTAAAGGGAACATATCGTCAGGTGCATTTCTGTGATCTCCTTGGCATCAAGTGTAATTGTGTGTAACTGACACTGTTTGATCGTGAGGTGATGTATAAAAAAAAATACAAATCTCCCTCTCCTGGGATCAGAGAGGGTCTTGTAACCGACACCGAGACCTCTGAAGCTTCCCCAGCTGCAGGATGTGTTCCCATAATGGGTTTAAATTTTGCAGCAGCCGTCACCACTCTGCTTCTCTCTCTCCCCCCTGACTTGACTACCAAGTGGAGGAAGGAGCAACAGGCTGGAGGTTAAACAAAAAATCATCCCACTGGTAGAGCCGCTCCACTTGAAATATCTTTTCTTTTTCAGGGTGTAGGCCAGTTAACCCGAAGATCTGAGTGGAGGAGAGGAACTGTGATGAAAAATTAAATAAAAAGTATAATAACGAGGACTTCCCTTTTCGTTAATTCATCGAAAAATGGCATGCATTGTAAGGCTAGCAGGTGATCAGCAGGAACAGAAAGTGTGAGATGTGTAGTCTGCTGGTAAAATGTGTCTTATTTTGATGAAACTTGAAACGATGATGCATTTCTCCCCCCCCTCTAATGCCGCTGTATTTAAAGGTTACATTTTCACAGTCTGAAAGGTCTCTACTCCTACACCATTAGTCTGAGTGACATGGAACCTGCTGCATAAATAGAACAATCCTTAGAAGCCGCATTAGTTGGCACATCAGGGGAGGTATATTTAAAGACTGACATGTTTAATTCAAACATCATGTCTCAGATGTCAGTGGTTTGATTTTGTTGCACCTTGGAGGGACGGTACATGTCAAGATTGTGTTCCCCAGAGACCCCCGTCTGATTTAGTGTAATCATCGACATTATTACATGTAAATGCCTTATGCATGAGAGGAACAGATGCCACTGTTGTGCAAATGACCAAGAAGAGGAGGGCATCAGCAGTATAGGTAGCCTGAGAGTGAGATGATGCAGTGGAACAAGTTTGGATTTGCCCTGAACTCTTATGTGGGCTCGGCTGTTTGAATCAACTCGAATCGCTCCAGTTTTTAATCTGAGATTCAGCCAAAATCTAGATTAACTCAACCTCAAACATCTGATCATGTTCCAAATATGTTAAAAACTGGATATTGGCCTATTTAACAATATTAAGTGGGCTAATGCTGAGCCTTTTCAGTACACTTATACTGTTAAACATGTAAATCAGTTTGGTCACATTTGCATTCTTAGGCCCACTAATAACACTAATCTGGACATTTCAACCATTTATCCCCTATGTTAAGATAACTTTTTATCCTTTACATTTATTTATCATGTACTTTTAGCTAGCAATGGGTTTCCAATTAGCCCACATATAGCTTTTTGTTTATCCATTAGGCTATTTATTTATTTACTTTTAATTAGCAATGTGTGATCAATCAGTCTTTCTTAAGATAACAATTTGTTTATCTATTAGGCTACTTTTATTTATTCATTTATATATCCATGTTAGCTTATTATTTCAACCATTTACTTTCAGCTAATTATCTGTTTATTTAACACTGTTAGCTAACTATGTATTTAACAGTTTGTCTTCCTCTAGCTATTTATCCATTAGGCTATTAGCTATTTATTTAATTAAGCTAGCTATGCACTGCATTTAGCTATTTGTTTTATGTTAGCCTATCTTTAGCTAACTATTTGTTAGCCATTACTCATAGCTATTTATCTATGTATCCATTGCTTTAGCTGAATATTTCAACCATTTATCCATTAGCTACTTAGCTAACCATTTCATTCATTTACTCTACTTTTTAACAAACTATTAGTTTATCCATTAGTTTTACCATTAGCGTACTAGGCTATTTCAGCAAGTTATCCATTAGTCTGCTTTTAGCTAAGCTAAAGCTAAAGCTTAGCTACAGATGGTAAAAAACAAAACAAAACAAAAAAACAGTAGTAGCTTAAAGTAGTGGATAAATGGCTTCAATAAATTGTATGCAATTTAATGTTTAGCTAATGAGTCTGGCATGCTATCTAAACTAGATTTCTTGCACTCTCAATTGCAACAGTGGTTGGTTTTAATATGTAAACTGTGCAGATTTAATACTATAATTGCAATGTTAATGTCTTTAAATTAGTTGTTAGCTTGCTTTGCAAGTTTTAGATTGATAGGGCTAACTGCAGAGGTACAAGTAGGCCTAACCCTAGTCAGGAATCAGCGCTGTAAAGTCAAAGTGACAATGACAAGTACATATTTTGTTGCATACAGTTTTATGTTCAACTCGAAAAATGCGGATGTTTTTTGAGTCCAGGTGTGTTTAAACATCCCCGATGGGGAACCTAAAACTGAACGTCCAAAATGTAAAATCTGAAGCACTGTGATTATTAAATCATCCGTCATTTTTTTAAAGGAAGGAAGAACGGTGATACATCTCGCCGTTGCCTGCCTAGGAGGGTGTCTGCATCAATTACTGGGACAACATGTCAGTTTGTTTGATTAGTAAGAGGGGCGCTGATTCAGTATTAGATACCTCCTCTGTAATGTTTTTCACTGCGCTCCAGTCTCATTTATGCAGCCTGAAACAAAGATCACGCAGGAGGTCAGGCAGGACTCTGCAGACCGTCCACCCACATATGTCCCACGCAGGGCTGTGCTATCTCTCCCGGCCGGCAACAGATTCACACATGTCAAAGCCTGGAGAAAGGCCTTTGTGCGCGCTGACAGGTGGAGCTGGAATGTCAAAGGCGTGCACTGTACAGTGGAACAATGATCCTCCTCCAGCAGAGGCACATGCAAATACACATGCACCTCCATGTTCAAATTTAGATCTACAAGAACACAACACACAGACACACAGACACACACACACACACACGCACACACACACACACACACACACACACACACACACACACACACACACACACACACACACACACACACACACACACACACACACACACTGGCATACACAAACAGTCCCCCTCCCCTCAGCCGCCTACCTACAAACACACACAAATAATTACACACTCCTTCACCCATATACCCACAGCCCTGTGTGATCCACTCCACGGTGACCTGCTGTGATCTGCTGGCTAATCACCAATTTTTCACACCCACATGTTGGTCATCAGTGGCATCCAGTGGGCGTGTAAGATAGGAGGCATTCCCGCAAAATTGTGCTCATTATCCCCTCACTTATATAGTCGCATTTATTGTTTGACTTTCCATCTATCTAATGGTTGTTGTGTCTAAAGCCATACATTTTTCTACACGATCATCGTTGTAAAACCGCGACACAGGGTTTTCCAGTGAAGATGGATCTATTCTGAAGGTATGGTGGACACGCTGACACAGTTGTCTTGGATACAAATGTTCCTGATGCATGCGTATGTGCAACACAAATTGTTTTTTTTTTGGTTTGTTTTTTTAATAAATCCTCAGACTAAAAGGATCACCATCTGTGTAGGAGTGCTCAGGGAAAGTTCTCCAAACTCTCCAGCCGACAATTAAATGACTTTTCTGTTTTATTTTTAGGCCAACATGCAGTGAGGACGCAGAAGAATAATTATGCAGAGAGAGACTATAGCATGCCATGTTTGTTTCAGTACCATGCTGCTGTGCATGCACGTCAATATTTCATTGCATCTAGTGATTACAGTTTTTCTTGATTGTTTGCACACATTTTCTGAAAGCATGCCTCATGCTCTCTCAGAACTCTACACACAAATCAAAAATCACACACACAACGGGCAATACCCCTCAATTCTCCTGCAAAATGAAACTTTACATTCAAAACAGTGTTATTTCTTCTCAAAATGGTATTTTGTTTTCAAATGACACACACAAACACTCAAATGAACAGACATTTATAAGAACCAGTTGAACACTGATGTGCTCAATGTAAAACACTATGATGAATGGAAAACACTTCTTCTTCATTCATCATAATGATTTAGGCCTTTTTTGTTCAGATACACTTACCTCAGTCAGTACATACATAAGTGTGTTGTAAAATATTTGAGAATATTGTTTTTATACTCAGAAAACACAAATACACGGTAACAGATATATTTTATTTTTCCCACAAACACAATGTACACAGTGTACATCCCAACCAACACAAAGTGCATATACAACAATACATACAAAATAACAGAAGAATTTACTGTACACAGTTACAGTAAAAAAACCAAACAAACAAACAAACAAAAAAACTGTGCAGCATGCTCACCTGTTTCGGTTTGGCCACAGCAGCTCATCCACATCACAAGCAATGTTTTCCCTGGCCAAGCAGCGGGGGAAATATCACCTAGCATGGTGAATCCACCCAAGAAAAGCACCAACTGCTCTATATCCACATGCATCTTCCATAGCTTGGAGAAGGGGTATACGCATTTGTGGATTTCGGTCATACACTTTCCATCTCCAGGCAGAAAAAAAACTCTCAATAGGATTGAGGAATGGAGAATATGGAGGGAGATAAACAACTATAAAGCGTGGGTGGGCAGTGAACCAGTTATGAACCAGAGCAGCCTAGTGGAAACTTACATTGTCCCAAATGACAACGTACCTGAACTGATCTGGTGGAATGAGTGTGTTGTGTAGGGTGTCCAGGTGTTTGCCCATGTGATGAGTCAGTGTGCATAGTAGGACAGTTAACTTTAGGATTTTGAATAACAGTGTGTTCCTTGTGAAAACAAGAAATTTTCTTTATGACAATTGTGCCAAATGCAGAGAATTGTGTGTAGTGTTTTGAAAAAAGTGTGTTTTAGAACTGCAATTTGAGTGTAAAGCAGGAATTGTGCTTATAGTTTAGCAGAATTGGTTCAGGGGGTTGGTGCATGAGTTACATGTTGTGGTCATTGTGTCTCAAGTACCAATTTTTGTGTGTAAACAATTGAGAAAAACTGTAAATGTGGATGGTACTCGTAGGAAGCTGTGAATCTACACAGACATTTTGCCTGATACAAACTACTGTTTGCATGTGTTTTAAATAATCAGAGCTATTCTTGAAACTCACGTGTCCCACCCAGCTGACTCCCAGCTGTGATTGTTTCCTGGTGACGAACCGGCACATTGGTATTGAGTTACACCCGACCATTTTGTTGACAGCGCGAACACACAGAGACCTCACCTCGCCTTTCCTGTCTGCTCCCCTCGACTTTTTAGGACGGGGATCTTCTTCCCCTCAGTGCTGTCTAAAAATAGGGAAATCCCTGTAGGTAGCCTGTATACAAATAGCACAGACAGGTGATAGTTCAGCTTGAACTTTGAACCATTTGTGTGTGTCGAACTGTTCAGGACAACACTTGAGCTAATTATGTCGTGCATATACGCCCCTAAACTGCTGTTTCTTTGTTGTCATAATGGGAAAAGATTGTTGTCCATTCCCTATTCCGATTCTTGGCAATTTTACATGTGATTATATATATAACTACCATAACTATTTGGTCATGAATTAATTTAATTAATTATTTCAACCATTTAAACCCATCCATTAACTTTTTAGCTAATAACTGCAACTGTTAACATTGAGCTAGGCTATTTACTATTAGCTAACCTGTCCATTACCCTTTAGCTAACAATCTACGGTTGGCATAAATGTTAACTATTTATTATCCCATTTATTTTTAGATAATTATTGCAACCATTTAAGTCTAACTGCTAGCTACTTAGTTAAAAAATGTAATTGTTAACTTTTGGCTACGCTAACTTTTTACTGTTATCTAACTATTGTCCTTTAGGCTACCTTTTAGCTAACATTTAGTCGATGGTATAAATCTCAACTATTTATTTGGCCTATTTCTAGTCTATCTATTAGCTACTTAGCTAATAACAGTAACTGTTCACTTTTAGCTATGCTAACTATTTACTATTAGTTATCCTGTCGATTACCCTTTAGCCAACTATTTATATTTATTATAACCATTTCCACCAACTAAACCATTAGCTAGCTAGCTGATTTACCATTACCATACATTTAGCTAACAAATTGTCGATAACATAAACGGCTAAAGAGAGTTTCACTTTTAGCTAAAGTCAAACATAGGCTAAATTTAATTCAATATCAAGATTTTTTTAAATCATATTGTATTGCGCTGTTTTCCCCCCACAAATGTGTTGAGCTACCTACTGGTAGCCTAACTGCAAGTAGCCTGCAAATACCACTGCTTTTGTATTACTTCTGTAGAGTAAAAGTTAAATGTAGCTGTGTCTTCACTCCTCCTGAGTGACAGGAAAATATATTTGCCATTAAAAAGGTTAAAATGGCTTGTACCTTTCAACAGCATCCAACAGTTTGAGTCACAAAATGTGATTTTATTCTTTGGCAAAGTTTAGAACGACATTTCAGATATAGTGGAAAGGCCAAAGGTGGAGATATAAAACTATTAAAATGCTGAATGAAAGAAGAGTCAAGAAAGAAAGAGAAAAAAGAAACACATTATGAACAACAACAAAAAAGGCATTAAAACACATCATGGATAAGATATTGCCCTCAAGACCAGGATAAAGGCAGATAATATCGACGCTGAAATGGCACAAATGGGATATTTAAATGGATTCATATCCTGCAGAAGACCGTCAAACGAATTCATTTGAAGAAGAATGTCTTTGCATAATGGCGTGGCTTAAGAGCCCACCCCTCTGAGCGCTATCCCTGTTTGAGACATATTTCCAGCTGCAGGAGAGGGAAGAGGTAATCACCCCAATGTCGGATTCAAAAGAATGGCAAAAAAAACACACTCCAGCATTATTGCTCACTGAATGAGTTTAATTTTTCAAACAGGGATGTTCAAAAACGCTGCGTAGGTACACCTCTGGGCACTTTTAAGATTGCATGACAATAATTATGTATATTAAATATGACCTTTTTACAAAATAGCAGAATGGGATGATGCAGTTAACCCGTCCGACCCATCTGCAAAAAAAATATCTCTTCCCTCCAAACTCACCACTTCTTCTGCCTCTTTGAGCTCACAGAATGTTCTTTTGCAAAATCCTCACGTTCGCCCTTGTGGGATTTAAAAGAAGGTGGATCAGAAAAAAAATAGCAGGTACAATTCGTGGAACCTGCAGAATATGATACACTTACATTTCAGCATCAGCGTGTTGGTGTAGTGGCAATACTAAATGGCCTTGCAGCTGACTATGCCGAAAAATGTAACCATGAACTATCAAACAATGAAATCAATACAGCCTTGCCCCTGCAACCTAATTACTGGCCAGTGAAGATTAAGTGTGGTCTTTTGATGCTTGCTGGTACATTAACCTGAAAATGAAAATATAACTGCAAATGCAACACGAGATGAGCGATTCGCCTGGAAAATCTCACTGCTGAGCCAGTTTCTTTCCCGTCCAGGGGACTATTAGAGACGAGGTCTGATGCAAAGCTTTTGCTGCTGCGGAGAGTTGAACGCAAACTCTAAGTTTCGGCTGGAAGGCGGCAGCAGGAGAATAGTGAGTAATAGTTATGGCTGCGCTGATACGGCGTGTGTGAACTCAACACTTAATATAAATCCGCGAAGAGTATCCCACAGTGGATTAAAGCAGTGGTTTATTACCTTTTATCTTCCTCTCTGTGAAAACAAAGATTTATGCCGAGGCTCTTGAGTGTAAAATTCAACTGATAGATTTTCATCCTGGAAACTGTTCACCCAAGAAGATTATAGAAGGGTGTTCAGAGTTCAGCGCTGCCTCTGGTTTCAGCGTGAGCTCGGCTTCTTGAGATGCAGCCGGCGAGTTACAGCCTCATTTTTTCAGGCTGTTATCTGAAGGAGGGGTTTATCACACCTTTTTATATGTGAAATAGAGGCCGGGTGATTCCAGGCTATCGCGGTTTAATGCTGGGCCTGGAGGAGGTGATGTGGCCTTAACTCAGGGAAAAAACATCTGTGAAGGCTCAGACTCAATATGCTTCACCTGCTTCGACTGCCCCCCGCTGCTCTAGAAACAAGTGTGTATAAAGGCTGAGAGGGATGTTGGAAAACACCCCTTCTATATTTATCTATTACACACTGGAGAGCAACACATTCTAGCAATTATCAAACCAGCAACCATCCGATAAAAAGATTGCTGGCTGTACCCCTGAGCCACAGCTGCCTATCAGATACTTATGGTTGTTGTGGTATCAATAAGCATGGCACGTGCAGTTTAAGAATATCATGTCATTTGAGGTCACCTCTGGGTGCTGAAGATGCTCTCACTGCCCAAGCTCTTGTCCAGATTTTGAGGAAAGGTCGATAAGGGGTGTGTCCATATATATCCAATATGGATGTATTGGAATATTTATTATACAGTATATCCATATTGGAATTTTTGTGCTACCTTATATTGGCATTGGTCCAAAATCCAGTATCGGCTGTGCTTTAATGGGTACAGGTGAAAGAAATAAGATACATGTTTTTTCGTCAGATTATAAGACACCCAGGCTAGTTGTTTCCCCTGCTGCCAGTCTCAATGCTAAGCTATGCTAATCACCTCCTTGCTCCCGCTCTGGAATCAAGACCCGAGCGTCTCATTCACCTTCCCAGCTGTAACGCTCTTCAAACCTTTTATATATTCCTTTGAAAGTGAAAGCGAAATTCAAAACATATGGGAAAAATCTACGTACTCAGCAAGCTGTGAAGGTCGCAAGTGCGAGGCGGCAATGTTTCCTTCAGGGAACCAATTTCACAGAGAAAATCTTTACCCTCCGCTGTGAGTCCTCCAGGCTGACGGCTCCCTCAGTGTAAAGAGAAAACACAAATAAATGTGCAAATATGAATATGCAAATTAAAAGTCAGGATCATGGTGTGTTTATTCACATAGTTGCCCCGTAATGATTCGTGTGGCGTTGTGTGAATTGTCATTTATTGGCTGTGCGCTCGGTTTTGTTTTGCACCGCTAGTTCACACATTTCTGTGGCGCTGCCGGCTTTGATCAGGCCTCGGCCGTCTGAAGTAACGACCTTCACATTACATTTCAGCCACGCTACAGTCTCCTGATGGACTTGGGCTTTGAAAGCGGCGTCCATTGACAGCCTCAAATAACTTGCTCAAAGCCGAGGCTTGTTAAAGCTGCCTCAGTTTATGTAAAAATCAATCCATCCGTTGCACTGCTTTTTTAGCAAATGAATTTAATTAGAAGGTTATAAGCAGCAACACATGAAAGAAATAAACGGCTCTCCTGTGTACCACCGCCTGCATAATAAATACCTGGTTCTGCTGAGTGTCTGAGCTGTTTTCTCTTCCCCACTTCAAAAATGGCTCACAACGGGCAAATTCCACTGTATCAGCCAAGTTGCAGTGGTCCTGTGTCACTTCTGCTGATAAATGTATGGACATCTCATTAAGGAAATTGGCCTTGAGAGGCCAAAAGCTTGGTAGTGATAGATCTGACCTGGTCTCTGATGCACTTGCCACTTCTGATTATCTCACCCAGAGACAATGACGTTTAATGGAGTGGAACATCGCTGTCCAGCTGAGGATTGTTAAAATGATTACAATTAATTAAAGGCTGCAGAGTCATAAAACCA
Organism: Diplodus puntazzo; assembly: GCA_963678695.2. NCBI lineage: Eukaryota > Metazoa > Chordata > Actinopteri > Spariformes > Sparidae > Diplodus > Diplodus puntazzo. The sequence goes on from OZ023172.1 coordinate 15,921,328, forward strand.
ATATTTAGTGAGGGTGTTGTCAGACTTATACCTCCCTCTGGGACGACACATTTATCTCTGTCACGGAATCGCTCAAACGTGCTTCTTCCATATGTCAAACTGTGACAGCTTTTGCATTATTATAATGGATTTTGGGACTCTAGCGCCGGTTAATGTGACACACCGAGTGAAGTTTCATTCAAAGGGGCGACATCCATCCTGTGAAAAATGAAACGGACACAGGCGGAGGATTGATTGTTGCTCCAAAAGTAAAACTCTGTGTCAAGGCTTTGCTCTCAAAACAGCAACATATACGAGATGACAACATGTGGGCTGAAGATTAAAAAGGTCATATTGATAACACAGCTAACGTTAGCAACATTAGCTCGCATAACAAACTGGCAACCACTTGAGAGGAGCGGATGATTCGAACAACAACGATGTAACGTGAATGCGATGGTGGGGGGAGATGTTCTGCCTCATTTAGTGGCTGCATGTTATCAATAAAACCCTCAAGTACAAAAAACATTTCTTAAATTAATCTCATTTGGAATAAATGGTGGAGAAATATGATATATATTGAGAGTTAGATGAGGAGGCCACGCTCACGTCTCTGCAGGAAAGTTTGGTCGTAGTTAAATAAAAGTAACATTGTTTCGCATTTAGGGAAAAACTGTAAACTGTCATTATGAATTTATATTTTTGTACAGATCAAACAAATTAGATTTTATGTGTTAGCTACACTGGTACTCAGTAGAGCGCAAACGGTCGATTGAATCAAGCCCAATCCAATATCAAACTCGATAGGCACATGCAAAGAGCAAGGCTAGTTGTTTCTCTCTGCCTCCGGTCTTCATGCTAAGCTAGGCTAATTGGCTCAGGCTCTGGATTTAATGCGCAGACATTCCTGAATAATCGATGACTTAAACAGAGATCTTAGCAGGAGCTTAACCGATGCACCAATCAATAAGTGGTTAGATGAATGTCTCAGCTCATGCTTGTTGTTTTTCTTGCAGGCCTCCCTCACAAACAGTCGGCCTCTCTACGCTCATCCTCGACACATGATCTCCCCCGCAGCAGGCTGGCCTTGACCTTGTTTCTACATGCCGTGAACAAGTTTCCGCATCGCTCCACGCTGTCCACCCCAACAACAGGTGAAAGGTCTGTTATAGGCGTAGCATAAAGCCCCCCTGGGCAGACGGAGCCAGATGATAATCTACAAGAGCTCAGTGTGAAAGGATGTCAGCAAGCCGACATAAAAACTCATGGCTGAGGATGCGAGGAGTCGTCGAGGAGATTTAGACGTCAAGCGGTGATGAAATGTTGTGTCCTTGTCTTTTGTGCTCGGAGGTAATTAAACTCCCTCGGCCTCGCTTGTCCCCTGCGTGGGTCACTGCGGGTGATTACAGATGGATGGAAATGTGCAGATCAATCTGCCATCCCTGGCAAGAAAAATCACACAGCGAGACAGAGAAGGAATTGATGGTCTACTAGAAAAAGATTTTCCCTCTAACAGCAGCCTCATCAAATCTGTACACAGAGCTTCACAGCAGAGGAATATTTACATAGTAATTAGAGAGAGTGGATGTGCAGAGTCAGATGAGACTGGGTGAAGTTGGTGGAAGAAGTAAATTTACTGTGGGTGTGTTTTTTTTCAGAGGCTTAAAAGCGTGTCATTAGTCGATCAGAGCTGTTGGTTTCCTTCACGGCGGGTTAATGAAAGACACAGTTAAGTGATATCGCACAATTTACATTTGGCTTTGTCGCCATCCTTGCATTAATGTTTGTGTGTCTTTGTAAATTAACCCGTAGCCCTACATGCGTAACCGTTACAGAAATAACCGTTACAAGACTGCACAGAAATATTCTGTGCGGTCTTGACGTTCCCTGTTGGTGTTAAACCTTTGAAAGGACTCATCCTGAAGTGTTGCTGAGGTGAGGGATGTCTCTGCAATACACCTGGTGGACCTGCTGCCACCGCGACCTGACAAAAAAAGAAACAATGGATGTGGATGGAAATCAAAAGTTCAATTCATAAGTGATTCTAAACAACATCTTGTTCAAGTCAATACACTCAAGCAGGGAACATCTAATACAATAGCACAGCGACACACCCCCGCTGTTAGCCAATCATCTTGCTGCTGTCTTTTTAAAAATGATTGTTTCCTACCTCTATTTTATTCATGCTGCTGTTTTGAACTGAATTTTATTGGTATCGAAACAACGACATGAAAAAAAAATTTAAAGCAATTTATCTTCCTGACAACGGTGTGATCCTTGCCCTGGAAAATACACTGAACACACTGTCAAATATGTCATAGCGAGGATTTCTTCCGTAGAATAGGATTTCCGACTACCCAAGGTGTGTTCTGCTGGTGATCCAGGAACACATGGCCACTAAAAGGGTCACAAACTAAGTGCTTCAACAGCGTGTGAATCCCCCATGCTGTGGGGTGGCCTGGGACCTCAGGGACCTCTGTTGCATGTTTCCTCTTTCTCGCTACACTGACTGTCAAATAAAGGTTAAAATGCAGAAACATTACCTTTTTAAAAATGCACACCGCCGTCCCCATTAAAGAACAATTATTGCATTTTGACACTGTGTTTGAAAGGAGGCTTTTCACCTGGTGAAAAGTGTGGCCGTTAAAAACTGCAATCAGCACATTTTCTCTCAGATTTGTTTGGACAAAGTGTCGTACGGACCAGTCACTTCAAGAATACCACATCCCAGTGATGGAAGAAGTGTTCAGATCCTTTACTTGATACAACAGTGTTTGACCACTGTTCATTTTGTTCTTTTTTAGTCACATCATCACCATCAAATTACAGCTAAAATACCAAGATTAAAAATACTCATTATATACAATGGCTCTCTTAGAGTAATGCATCCTTAGCCTTCATTACAACAATCTGACAATTTGTTCCAGACGTGGGCTTTGTATTTACGACAGTGGTGGTGTTGTGCTCAGTAACAGTGGGGGATGCCAAACCGCACAAAGTGACAATTTTTACATAATTTTCCTTTAATTTTGCAGCAGGTAAATGTTGGCATTTTATTCTGATTCCTTTATAGACTACTGGACAACTTGTAAATTGTCCCCTAGGGATCAAAAATGCCATGGGGCCCATCAAATAACATAAAATCTCTGCACTTAAACACACTGCAAAGACCAGCTCATATATCTGATGGGCTCCACCGCTGAACTTACGAGCCCAATCAGCCATGAAGCTGCTGAAAAGGGCCAACTAATGCTAACGGAGCTGCACAAAAAGACCCACAGATACTCACCGATGGTGTGTCAGGGCCCTTATCTTAACCTGTGAGAATCCATAATTTACTGTATTTGTTGATTATGTTTTGCATTATACGCCTGAATCTGCAAAGTAGCTTATTAAGGTTACCAGTGAACTGTAGCTGAAAAAATTACGTTAAAAAAACAATAAGTAAGAACATGTATTTAGTTATTTGTTTGAACCAGCCCTTCAAACAGAAACCTGACACCTGTCTGTCCTCTGTGCTGAATTTCCAACCCTCTCACAGTCTTATCAGGTTGTTTTTATCCGGTCTTTGGCCAAAACAAGCAGCAGTATCTGGCTGAGAATATAGAGCAACATCCGTAAAAAAACAATGCCTCATCTCCTCTCTTAAAAATGCGTCACCGCCGCTGCTTTGTGTGTCCTCCATTAATCTCGTAGCCATTAAGGTTGCGGCGCTGTCACGTCGATCATTATGGCCGATGCAGTTTTTTTTGCTCTCAAGGTTTTTTTCTCCTACTTCTGTCTGCGATGTCAGGTGCGATGGGAGATTTTGATGGATAAATATCTGATTATTTCGGCAGAGGTTAATGTGTTTTCCGTACTGTTTGCTGTCTGTTTGTCTGGGGACACGCAAGGAGCCTCCACCACAACGTTTATTTCCTGCAGTAAAATATCCTCGATTTGTGGCCGAGTGTTAAACACGGCGTCCATCTAGGAAGAGCCCCCTAATAGCCCCATTTCCCTGGAGAGCTCAAGAGGCCATTTTCAACAACCAATCATACAGTTGGGGGGGGGGGAATTGGCCTCTGTTCTCTTCGCCGATGATGAGATAATGCAAAGAGGCGGCCACACGGTCCCTTTTCCATGTTTGTGTTGTCAGACAGAGTGATGATTTATGAGCGCGGGGGAACGGGATTAATAAATTGCATGTAGGATTATGATAAATGACGATGCAGGTTAATGCATGGCACCGGGATGTTTTCTCCACACTCACCAACCTCAAACCACTCGCGGTGAAAATTGATTAAACATGCAAGGTGAGGGGCTGTGAACTGCAATGCATGCTGGTCCCAAACATGCACAGATTTTAAGGCATAAACAACATTCTGTCAACTCTGAGTGAAAAAACGCGTGGGCGGCTTGATAAAGGGCTCAGTGGGAGTGTTTTGCTGTTCTTAAGTGCTTGCATTGGTAATGGCCTCAAGCTCCTGAAGGCAGCCGCAGTGTGACTCCTCTCACCCACCTTCAGGTGAGCTTTTAATGAGCCGACCGGTTTTCTTATTTCAAACCTGAGCTCGAACACATGCAGCGTAAGAAGGTGAGCGTGACCTGCAGTACCAAGGTCGAAGAACAGAGAGAACAGATGCGTCTGTTAATGGAAGTGTCTCTGGTTAGAGGGGAAACTTCATCTTGGGATTTTTCTTTCTTTGTGATTAATCATACTCCAGCTTGTAATGTCCGCCTCGACCGTCCTGTGGAGACACTTACTTACGAACGGAGACAGTCAAAGAGTGTATTGTAAAAAAGACACGAAAGAGCCCAGATGGAAAACTAAAATATTCAGATTCTAAAGCCAAGGCAGCAGTTAACGATAGAAAAACGGTATCACAAGACTCACACGAAACAACAAGGGAGTTTGACTAATACACTTATTCATTTTCTGGTGGAGAGTTGGATGAGAAGATTGTTACTTCACTCACATTTATGTGATATGTATAATGTACAACTACAGCCAGAAGACAAGAAACAGGGGAAACAGCTTCGCTCGGTCCAAACGTAACAAAATCAAACCACTATAACACTTAAAGCTCACAAACACCTAAAAACAAAACACTGTACAAGAACCAAAGTGTGAAAAACACCAACAGTGCTGCTTTAAGGTCTGGATCAACATGTCGTTGCGTTAACAAGGTCGGCTGATTACTTCATTATTATGTGCTAATGAGCAGCTATCAAACATGATCATGTCTCCGTTAAAACAACACCAAGTCAGAGAAGGCTGCAGATGACCTTTAGGTTTCAGTGTCAGTCAGTCAGTCATCGTTAGCTGACAGCACGGCAGCGAGCCAGAGACCAGACTCCATTCCTCCACACTGATCTGAGTAGGGAAGCCTCGCTCTCATTTGTCCGAGGATAAATTACACACTCACCGAACATCAGGGCCCGGAGGAGTCAGGAGCAGATGGAGTTTAAAAGTCCTGCCCAAAAGAGCAGCAGCAGTTGTTTTAGATGGAGGAGAGTGCCTTTGTTCACTTTACCCAGAACAGATGTTTCCATCCAGAGGGAACTCTAATAAAAGGAGATTAGGATTCGGACCAACACTTCCTGAACCTTTAACCTTCCGGAGACAATTTCGGAAAAGGGTAGAATGAAAGACATACATCAACCCTCTGAAGTTTTCCCATCGGCTCTTTGGGGAGCATTTGCAAACAAGGTTTAATTTTCGTAAGTAACAGCCTCTAAAGGAGGCGATATTTTATATTTTATGAGAGTAATAACTTACATTTGGGGTGCACTCACTGTGATCAAGGCTTAAGGACAGTAACTGTACACACATGCATACTATAAGAGAGAGAGAGAGAGAGAGAGGGAGACTTGAAGAAAGACAAACAGAGAGAGATTTAAACACATCCACAAGAGGTCATCTGCGAGACTCAGCCATTGCACTGCCCACGCACTCCCACATGCGCAACATCATTAAAACCAAAAAAAAAAAAGGCACGACTGAAACACTGCTGCAATCTGTGACGCAACCGACAACAAGTGAGACAGATCTGTTGGAGTCAGCAGCCACGGTGAGAATCTTAAAAGAAAAACATCAAGGGAGGAGGGATAGAAAGCTGCAATCTGGTTAGATGTGGCACTAGTGAACATATCTTGGACTTTGTTCTTTGGTGATCCTCATTCAGTTTGAATGTACATTGAATTCCACTCATTAAACTTGAGATAATGTCCCTTACAGGAAAAACATATATCATAATTAATCAGATAGCATTGAGGTTCCCTGTAAAACATTTTTGGCCGGGATGTTCTGAGTAAATTGGCTCTTAAATGACCCGCACTCATTGCTCACAGCTCATTGGCTTTGGAAAATGAATTGAGTATCTTACGCCACCCAGTGGGCTGGACAACATCCAAAAACAATGGAGAGATCATAAGGAAGCAGCGCCAGGTGAAAGAGTGAATCATAAAGTTTTATTTCAGCCTTTGACACAGTCAATTATATGTGAATCATTTACACTTCGGCAGGAGGTTTCAGTGGAAATTTAGAGGGTAAAAGGAAAATATCCACTCCACCATACCACCTCCTCATTACTCATTTTTGATCTTGTCAAGTCCGAGCTCACTGCCAGTCAGAGAGACCACTTGTCGCAGTTGAAGTGCTTCAGGCGCTTCACACGTCACCTCCTCCAAAAAGAAGACATTTTGACGATGGGCGGAGAGCCACTTCCACAGGTACTCCATCTTGTCATCGCACACCCAGGGGTTTCCTGTTAAGATCACACTGAAAGAGGACTTCCTGCCATCCAGTAGCCCTGAGGGCAAATGCTGCAGCTGATTCTGGTCCAGCAGCAGAAGTTCAAGACGCTGGAGACCCCGGACGAGGGTCGCTGGCAGCTCTCGGAGACGATTCTGCTGAAGAAACAGCTGGGATAGTTTCAGGTTGTGGGCGAAGGTTGCAGGTTCCAGGGAGGTTAGTTTGTTCCCGGCGAGATTCAGTGTCGCCAGGTGGGGCAGGTTCTTCAAGGCGTCAGGTTGAAGGTCTTGCAGGTTGTTGTCACTCAAGTCTAGAGTCTCCAGATCTGGCAGCCTGTGAAGCAGAGCAGCAGGTACGTCTGCTAAACGGTTTCCAGACATGTCCAGCCAGGTGAGGCTGCTGTTGTCAGGAAACCACTCGGCCTCTGCTTTTCCAATCAGGTTTTTCTTCAGCACTAGACTGCGAAGTGAGGCACGGCTGAAGACGTTGGGAGGGAGATGGACCAGCCGATTTCCCGTCAGATCCAAGGTGTTCAAGTGAGGAACGTGCTTCAGTAGATCTGGAGGGAGGCTCGACAGGTTGTTGTGATACAGCTGGAGGTTGTTCAAAAGGGGCACGAGACTCAAATGATCGGCTGTGATATTGATGAGCTTGGTGGATTGGATGGACAGCCGAGTGGTGTTGGAGGGCAAACCATCCACAGGGAAATGTGTGAGGGAGCTTTGGCTACACACCACCTCTGCACCCGAACAGGAGCACAGATCCGGGCATGAGCGGGTGCCTCTTTTTTGGTAGCGGCATTCAGCCAGCACAGTGAGAGTCAGGAGTACCTGAGCACCAAGTACCAAGTTCATCTTTACAGCACTGCACAAAGGGAACGAGAGGCATTGTAAGAGAGAGAGATTGATGAAGGATGCCAAGAAAATGTAAAAGAAACTAATCATAAATGTACAATCCTACCTGAAAGGCACAGCAGAATTCCCCGTGTTTGGTTAAAGTCGTGGTTTTATACAGTGTTGACTATATTTGTCCCAGCAGTGAATCAGGACAAAATGTTGCAAGAGGCAAACAGTACCAAGCAAACAAACCAGCTCATCAGCCTGTGACTGGTGACTTGTTCCTGTACCTTTCTAACAGAACAGATGTTGCTTCACACAAATCAATGTTTTCTTTTCTTTTTTCATTGTGCAATGGTATGGTATGTTTTTTCAGGTGTGATTTCTAAATCAATGCAATGTCTTATTCGCATATTCCTTGTGTTTGGATTATAAATCCATGAAGTCTGTTGAAAGAATAGTTTGACTTTTTGGGGAATATGAGTCATTGTTTTCTTGCTGAGATTTGGATGAGAAGATTGATACCACTACAATTTTTGCCATTAAAATATGGATCTACAGCCAACACACTGCTTAGCTAAGCTTAGTTTAGCTCAGCATAAAGACTGAAAACAAGGGGAGACTGCCGGCCTGACTCCAGTTATTTTAAAGTTCATTTATTAAGGACAGCCAGATAGAGCGGCGGACTCAGGGTGTTTGTGGAGAAAAAAAGTTCAAAAGTGCACTAAGGTGCTGTACTAAAGTGCAGAAGTAACAGTTTTGATGTGATGACGTCACATATGTTTTAATATATTGCAGAAATAGCTACTGACATTAGCATGCTAACCAGCTTGCCCAATCTTGTCCCAGTCCAAATCTCATGTGTTAGCGATGTAAACTCCAACAACCCCCTGGCCCCTGAGCTCCGGGTCTGGACCGCTAGCTGCACGGCTAACTAGCTAATGGCAGATCCAGTTAGCAGCAGTTAGTGGTTACCCTAGTGATGTGCTGCCCCCTGTTTGTTTGGAAAAATAATTTGACAGGTTGCCCATTCTTACATATTGCACCTTTAAACACATTTTGATGCTTGTTAAGACAATGTGCTAAAATAAACACAAACTTTTAAAGGCTCTTCTAATATATTTAATTACACATTGACATTACTGTACATTGATGGAAGATGTTTCATGATTGAAAAGTAAGACAGCTGACACAGGCTGAACTGAGCACATATCATAACAAGTTTGACGGACAACGTTAAGACTGAAGGTTTAGTTCACTGTCTGTCAGTGACATCACAGAGCGCTCTCTCAGAGCCGGCGGCCCGGCACACAGGATTGTCTCTGGCAGGAACACCTTCTTCTGGTTCTTCTGAAGCCACCTCCACAGGTACTCTATCTTTCCATCACACAGCCAGGGGTTGGCGGACAGATCCAGCCCCTCCTCGTCCAGGGAGCTCAGAGGGTCCAGCAGCCCGGCAGGGATGTGCTTCAGCTGGTTGTCTTCCAGACTCAGGGCTTTGAGCTGAGTGAGCTCCTGGAAAAGGTTTTTGGGGAGTTTGTTGAGTTTATTGCGAGAGAGGAACAGATAGGTGAGGTTCTGGGTGCTCTGGAGAAGAGACGCATCCAGGGTGTCCAGCTTGTTGTTTTGCAGGTTTAGCCTCTCAAGTTTGGCCAGTGCATTGAAAGAATCGGCGGTGATCACCTCCAGGCGGTTGTTGGAAAGGTCCAGATTCTCCAGTTGGGGCAGCTTCTGAAGCAGAGCAGCTGAGATTTTCATCAAGCGGTTCCCAGATAAGTCCAACCAGGTGACAGTGCTGTTATCAGGAAGCCACTCAGCATTGGCTTTCGCAATCTGATTGTTCTTCAGCACCAGGTTGACGAGCGGGGCGTGGCTGAAGACGTCCGCAGGTAGCTCAGACAGTTTGTTGTCCGTGAGATCCAAAGTGTCGAGCCGAGGGACGCCTCTGAGGAGATCCGAGGGGAGGCTCTGCAGGTGGTTTCTGTACAGGTGGAGCCCTTTCAGCAGGGGCGTGGCGTTTAACTGCCGCTCTGAGATCGAGGTGATGTTTGTGAACTGGATGGTCAGCAGGGTGGTGTTCTTCAGGAGACCCTCAGAGGGGAACTCTGTCAGGGGAACTTCGTTGCAGACCACCTCAGCCCTCCTGTGGTAGCATTTGCAAAGTGCCGGGCAGGACAGAGTGCCATGGCAAAGATATACCAACCAGAGGAAAGCAAGAGCACACCTGGACCTCATAACTAGAACACAAGACGAAGAGGACACGGAGAATTTGAAATGAGACATCAGAAAGCTTGCAAGGACTTAAATAGTATTTCACCCCACAAATCAATAATTTCCAGTTCATGTACACGATGTTCAGCAAATTAAAACTTACTGTTGTTTTCTAGTTGGATGACTACCAGCCAGACTCGCAGCAGTGTTCGCTCACAAAGTAACTGAGTCATTGGGGGAGCACAATTCCCCAATCTAATCATTACTTATTGAGTAAACAAGGACCCGTCACGGCACAGTCATTCGCCAAGGACAGCCAGTTGCAACAGACTGTGTGACTCAAACCTGCAGGGAATGTACAAGACCTGGAAAACTTACTTTATATTTTATTGAATAAAAAACTAGTTCCGTTAAAGATCGCTGATTCTCAAATACAGTGCTGGGGTGTTACTGTGAGCTTAAGAGGTTTCATTGTGTGATGTTTTTTTTTTCTCTGAGTGAAAAAATGAAGTACTTTGTTTTTTTTTCAAATGTGGGGAAACAGAAGGAGAGTGGGTGGGAGAGAGCAGTGAGAGAGGTAAAACTGCACGATCACCAGTTCAAAATTACATAAATTTGATTTATTTTGGGGGAAGTTAAATGAATCTTCAGAAAAAGCACAAGTTCACGCCAACTCAAAACATGTTAAGGTATTCAGTAGTAATATGTAGTTATTCAGCAGTATAAGTTAAACCATTTTGATGAACAGTTCAATAAAGGCCTCATCTTGTAAACATTAATACCCTTAAACTGTGTAAACGTAGTCATACACAGTGAAGGAATGTAACTAAGTACATGTACTCAACTACTGTACTTAAGTAAGATTTTGAGGTACTTTTACTTTACTTGAGTATTTACAATGTTTTGCTTCCAGTCCACTACAAATATTAGGCAAATATTACTCCACTACATTATTTGATAACTTAAGCCTAAAAATTGCTCCAAATCCCCACTAACTGATACAAAATAAAAAGTCTGAACATGATCTATATTGAACAATACAAATTAATTCACAAGCAATGAAAGCTGTATTGTGGGCCATCACAGTTTTCAATGTGACATAATGATTAAACAACGATTGAACAGTGTTCACAGGTGTGCTAGAACACAGACTGAAGGCTACAATGCAACAATAAAACTATTTTCCATTTCTTCCCTCTGCCTTGATAACAAGGGAAGAATAAAAGTAAAGCTTACTTAAGACTTAAAGTGAAACTCTCGCCAAAATGCAACCTTTTTTTTAATGTATCGAGTCAAACCTTCGTGTAAAAGCATAATTACGACGAAAGAGGCACTTCTAAGATTTACCGTATTTTCGTTTTCGGGTCAAACTCATTTTCAATGGGAGTGCTACGGGCACCTTAGCGATAGCATCAAAATCGCTATATTTAAAACTCTAAGAAGGCTCGACACAACGTGAAACTTTGTTCGTAGTGCCTCTTTTGTCGAAATTATGCTTTTACATGAAGGTTTGACATTCACAAAAAAAGGCTAGGTTGCATTTTGGCGAGAGTTTCGCTTTAAGTGAAATTTCAATTGGTAAACAGCCCTCGACATTGGCCGCAGGCACGTAAAGCTAGAGAGAGTGAGAGACTGAGAGAGTGAAAGGTAAGGAGATGATGTTGTAATGTTGCAAGCACAGAGGACTGTGTTATATGAGATTTACAAAAGCACTTCAGTGTTTAATCACCGATGATCAATTATTGTAGCTCATGTCTCCTCTCAGCAGAATAAATAAAAGTTATGTGTTATGTGTGTGTGAATATACATACACATACATACATACATCATCAGCCCAAATCCTGTCTACCTGCCTAATAAGCCCCTTTAACCCTGAACAATGTGACCCAACTGAGTAAAAGTAGCAATTCTGCAGAACAAAAATATTTCAGTAAATAACCTACAGTAAGTAAAGGTATGCAAATAGGTTGTTATGGCACTTACAATGCAGAAAGTTTCCCCTGTAAATGTTTTACTATTATATATTACATTATTATATCATCATTACTGCTGCATTCATTTTTATCTTGGCATTTTACTGTTGTGGCCGAGCTCATTTTAAATATTTTGTATACAGATGGTAGCTTATGCATCCTATTAGATAAGATCCCCTCATGTTTTGTTTTCAGGATCCTAGTCGGTAAATTAAACAAGATTACAATAAACATGAAGCAGCATGAAATAAAAACACCTCACTTTTGTACAGCACGATAATAAACTGACCGTGACCACAAGAAACACCCTTTTATAAATGTAACTTAAAAGATTAGAGTTAAAATCTGCAGGTTTATCAGCGAGAAGGAGGAGGAGGAGAAGCAGCAGCAGAAGGCTGTGTGCCACCCCGAGGTCGCAGCAGGCAGGTACGGCAGGTTTCATGGTTATTTAACCAGGATGTGCAGTCACACGGCTGATAGCGGGAATGGATTAGACCGGCAGTATGAAATACGATTTTAGCAGATGGGCAACATGATGAACTATTGCATTATGTATGATGAGTGCCAGTTGGCTTTAGGCTGCTCTGAAAGATTTATTTCAGTCAAGCCCACTCAGTCCACATGCACTCGCAAGATAGAGACGGACTATTCTAGTGTAAGTCTCCTAAAATACACTGTAGTCAGATGTTACACCTCTGAAGGATGTTCCTATAACATGTCTGTATATGTAATGTCAGAATAAAGACTCCTTATTAATGCTTTTGGTATTGTCACTTTAGTGTTACTAATCACTGTACACTGCATATAATTTGCTCTTATTTGTAATGAGTTTACCTTAAAATAATTAGGATTAGATACAATTTATTTTCTAGCGTCTGGCTGTATGTCAAAGATATCGAAAGTTAACAAAAAGGTCGAAGGCCACACTAACAGAAGCTCTTCTCTCCCACAGAAAACACTGCTCCTGAACGCCTCATTAGTAGTCCCACTTTTAATGCCATTACTTTGTGATATGCCGCTACATCAGCATGTCATACATTTGCATAATTTAAGCAGCTACTTTGGCTCGCAAGAATCGATTCAGCACACCGGCACTGTTAGCGGTGCTGGCAAGAAAGCAAACCAGTTAAAATGTCAGATTTACCTTAATGATCTAGGTGGAGAAATCAGATTCAGAAAAGTTTCCCCAAAATGTCAAAACCCAAGAAGAAACTCACTGCAATTGATTCTCTTTTTACATATTTCATCCCCCGCCTGTCTTCTGCTTTTGATGCAGCATCTACACCAGCCTGAAAGCTCCTTCACAGCAATACATCAAGACATATCAGATTTTAAACAATGAATGAAAAAGTGAATTATTCACCGTCAGAGTAACAGATTTTATTTAAATTCGTCATGAATGGTGAGAAAACACTGTTCAATTCACATTATTCTGTGTTATCTTGTAATTGTGAGACAAAATATGTCCAAAAATTCGTGATGATTCGTTAAAACTGTATTCATTTACAGGACAAGCAGATACTGTATAATGTGCTGCTGACTTACATCCATAAAATAAAAACAGTCACACACTATGAGCTACACTTTCTGTGCTACAATACATAGACAGACCTCTTTAACCTATGTACAAATGTTCACACACACATGCCTAACACCTCACACACACACACACACACACACACACACACACACACACACACACACACACACACACACACACACATCCATGTGAGTCACTGAATGTGTCAGAATAAAATGTCCATGTTTTTGTCATGATGGTTACAAAATAAGGCAGCTGAGGCTTTCAGATGAATACTGCTTATTTCTCCTCTTGTTACAATGACAAAGACAGTCCCAGTTCTCATGACGACAGCCAGTCTCTGTTTCTGTCCAAGATTAGACTTTCTCTTTTTATTATTTTTTTTCAGTCTACTTCCCCCGAAAAAAAAGCAAACACATGTAGGCACTGCGTCCAGACTGTGGTCAGTAATCCGCAAAGATGAAAATACACATCTTTGATCAGCCAGGGTTAACTGTGAAGAGAAGGAGAGAAAGAAAATGATGTGAAAACCTGCGATGGCACCAACAAGGATGGCTGGACTTCAAAAAGGCACACCCACACAAAATCCACACATATTATACAAGGAAGCTTTCCACACAATGCACGGGTGACATGCACAAAGAGCACACAGATATGGGAATAATACTGGTCTGCATTTTTTTTTTGCAAGAATTTAAATATTGAAGCACATTTTTAGAAAATATGCTTATTCGCTTTCTCGACTCGATTCTCATGCCTGCAGGGCTCAACAGCGAGGATTGCCCGGGTCAAGTAAAATACCATGTCGGGTGAGTAAATCTAGCAAAAAGAAAAAAGAATAAAACACATTGCTATTTAACATAGCGGACGATGGAAAGTAGCTAGGAGGGAGTTATCATGCTTCCTTCTAATCTCGGTTGAGAGTTGCACACGTGCAGTACTTACATAAAAAGGTAAAGATATTTATGAGCTCAAGTGCAAGCGAACATTTCAATAATCCTAAAAACTGAAGTTCATATTTTTGCCATGCAAGAATGTTTATTGCTTCGCATCTATGGTGCATTGTGTCCTTGTTCTTATGAATATACTTAAATCAAGATTAAACATTCATGTTGAAAAGATAAATAGGCCTGCTATTGATCTCCTCACATAACACGAATCAAGTCAAGATAGCCTATAAGAGTATTCCCATTAACCACTAAAACTTTAATATTTTACTTCTGGCAAACATGCAGATTAATCCCAAATCTGTCTGCTTCTTGTGCATTAAACATGTGCAGCGAGCATATTTTCCAAAACTGTCAAACTTTTATTGTAAAAACAAGTTCATGTTTTCAACTCAACTGTAAATTTAACAAAATCACACCAACACAACATGCCTCTGGCCACATTACAACCTTCTACTAACTGCAAACCAACACATGCAGAGGTCCAGTTACCCTCTGTCCACCCTCTTTCACTTCCTTCAGAAGAACAAATCATCATCATCATCATTATCGACATCATCCAACGCCCAACTCCAGTCTTTCAGGCCAAAATCAAGCAATCTGAAAACAGTAAGTGTGAGGTGGATTCCTTTTAGTGCTTTATTGACCTCAGGGGCGATACGTGGCAGGTTCACCTGGGGGCAGCACAGAGCTGTGAGCAGTTCACTGAGCGGTTGTTACGATGAGGGGACGGTTAGTGGACACAGCAGCAAGGCGTTACAGGGGGCGGACATGGCGCAAAAAAACAAGCTCTGCTACTTACAGTCTCCCAGCATGAGAGACGTTAGAAAGGTG
Organism: Diplodus puntazzo; assembly: GCA_963678695.2. Lineage (NCBI taxonomy): Eukaryota > Metazoa > Chordata > Actinopteri > Spariformes > Sparidae > Diplodus > Diplodus puntazzo. The sequence goes on from OZ023172.1 coordinate 15,936,384, forward strand.
AGGTCAGAGGTGGAGAGGTCAAAGGTCAGTGGAGGATGATACGGAGCATGGGGCCAGCACTGAGGGATGAGAGCCAGTTAGGTCGGGGCTGAGAGAGCAAACTCTAAGTGTCTTAATCAGTCACAGGGAAACAAGACAGGTACAATTAGTGACTCCTGTAATGGTTTGGTGCCATTTCCTGCTCAATTAGGCGGCTACTGGCGCTGCATTAAAGCTGCATACAGCCTTATGCGCATGCAAATGAATCCGGATATCTCTTTTTAATGAAGACATCAAGCTGTGGGCCCCTTCAAACTAATCATAATCACGAATCATCGACAAATTAACAGCAATTAATTAAGGCTTTCAACCATTGCTTTCAACCATTGTACAGCCAAATAGATTGATTTTTTCTGTAGGATTAACTGAGATTTTTCATCCAGATGTTACGTTTCCTACTGCAAAAAGAACACTGATCAGCACAGTTTCCTGTAAATATGATTCTCTTGTGACAGTGACTCAGAAGAGGCCCTCTGGCAAAATGTAATGAAGATGGAACATTGGGAGAAAACACAAAGAAGCTGCACCACAACCAGAATCCCTAAGACATGACTTTAAAATGACCATTTATGGCGCAAAGGGAACTTAGAATTGTTTGTACCTGATTGCCACACTTCTTAACAACAAAACAACAAAGACATTTTTTGTTGGACAATAAAAACTGATTCAAGAAAAAAGGTGCAAGGACACTAAAATGATGCTCCCAAATAAAGAGTTCAAATTACATCTTGGTGTTGAAATGTCATAGATCCACTTTTTAAATCTTCTTTTTTTTTGTTTTGGAAAGCACTCTTCAGTATGCAAGCATCTTTTTTTCTTTATGCTTCTTTTGCCTTTTTCATCTCCTACACTATTTGGATGTAAACACATTATTTTGTGGTTTGAATGAGACTGAAAACTCGCTCTGCATGTCAGCATCATCATAGTGAGTCAAGATCAAGATGGATGAAAGATGCCAAGAGTAATGCTCTATAGAAACAAATTTTGCATTAAAATATGTGAAAATGTCTCAGATTTTCCAGCAACACTTTCCTAATCCTCACCTGGACTTCTCCGACGGCTGCTGCTGTCTGATAGGTTGGACCTTGATGGCCCTGCGATGGGCCGACATACGAGGCGAACTCCTGGGTGAAGGATGTGGAGAGACTCGTGGGGAGGAACGCGACGTTGCTTCATGAGGGCTGTTCTGTATCGCGGCGGGAGGACTCATTGTCGGGTGTTTCCTCGGGATGCGTTTGAGGAGGTGGCTGACCCAGCGCTGCTGCTCGTCCGGAGAATTGGTGAGCAGAAGCAGCTCTTTGGCGGTGGACATGTCATAGTTCACTGTCGAAGAAAGATATTTAAGATGGATCACAAACAGGGTAAAGTTAAAGTTTTGTTTAAACATTTGTGTCTAACAAACTTCTGCTTCCATGCAAGTGAAGCTCTACATCAAGCCTTAAATGAGCATACTGACCCCTGCAGGGCACGATAACTTCCTCCTTTTTGTCCAGGTGGTCTTTGTGGCACTTGGTGTGGCAGCGGCGGCACTCGAGGGCCGGCGGCGGCTTGAAAACGTGCCACAGGGGCCGAGTGCAGGCCTCACAGCTGGAGGGGAAGTGGTAGAGAGTGAGGATGAACTCGTGGCCCTTGTGGCTGATGTAGGACGGACGGTCACCATACAGCGTGGGCTCCACCACGACTTCCTGGTCACGTTTGATCTCTCCTTCATTGGCGTACAGGATCTGGAAGAATGAAAAGACAGGAAATAGAATTTTATTAAGGGAAAAATTGTTGAAAAAGACATACCTCATTTTTACTGACAGAGGACCAAAAGAGAAGGTGCTTTACACATTACCTGGAATATCCTTGGGATTTCTTTGGGATCCGCACGGTACACATCAGTATGAGTGACAGGTCGGACGTGAAACAGCTTACTGTAGGAGGAACACATGGAAGAGTTGAGAATAAATCAAGGGTAGTAAGTGTAACAAATACTAAATACTAATGAATGCTACGCTGATATTCATGTTAAGCGTAACATTATACCTGCTAAAGTTCGTGTTAGCACTGACATTGTGAGCTTGTTAGCATGGTGACATTAGCATGTAACTCAAAGCCCCACAGGGCCAAAAGCATGGCTGTTGAGTCTTTGTAGTTATTAGGCAACTAAGATTAGCAACTATTGTGCTCAACTCATAAATTCTACCAATTTTATTAATTATTGGTGCTTTTAAATGTTCAAACCCAGCTCGAAAATGACTCACTCAATGTCCAGGGTCATGAAAGGGTTAGCCTGCTCTCGGTCCAGCTCGCTGTTGTAGAACAGGATCTTCTTACTGCTCACAACTACATACTGAAAAGGAAAAGCGAAATGAGGCCCGAAAGGTTAGAGGGGGAAATGACTCAGCGGTAATGGTGCTTACTAAGAAAGCAAATGTTTAGATACGGGAAAACAACAGCGGACACATTACTTTTTTGTCCCAGCCGAACCGCTTTGTGTTCTTGGTGGGAAGTGAAATCCAGCCCTCCAGCCTGGAGTCTAGTTTGCAGAGAAAAAAAAAACAGGAAGACGTTAATACAAAGAGGAGAGCAGCTTTTAATCATGCAATGAAAAAAAAAAAAAGAACACCGTGGCATTTTGAGCATTTGGTGGCATTTTCCTGAAAAAGACACTCACCACTTGGAGAGGAAATGATTCCTCACTTAAACCAAAGGGCAAGAGGAAGCTACTAGACTTCAATAACAGATTTTTCACTAGGAGCCATAAAGATATTAAAGAGTCTATAGCGCATCATTTGGCAGGTGTCTGATGAGGAAAATGAGGGATAAATGTGAGGCTTTTGGTAAAACTCAACACACACACACTTCACTCTTGGAGAAAAAAAGTTTCTCCGCATCCTCTGCAGTGGAATCAATCTGAAGAAAGCAGGCTGGGATCAAGCTGTGAGTATTTTTGTGTCCAGTGAACGTTAAAAGGGATTAGAGCACAGCAGGGACAGAGTCAATAGAGTAGAGGGTTTAGCTGACACTTGCAAGGTTGAACCAGGGTTGAGGCTTTTTTTTTTCTCCATAATTTCGGTAAAACTCTGGAAATAACAGCATTTGTATCCCCATCCCTGGTTTTGAACCTCCATGCAGGGTCACCTGCAGGTTCAGCCTCAGCGGGCTGATCGTAGGTGAGGGCCAGGGGGCGCTGGCCCTGCTCCAGCTGCCCGTCACATTTTTCCTCATCCTCAGAGTCAGAGTCAAAGAGAGAGTGAGCCGAGTGAAGGTTGGGTCTGGTGTCGATGCAGACGGATTTGTGTGTGCGCTGGTAGGTGAAGGACATTGATTCGGACGTGTGGGAGTGAGTAATGCGCACTGCGCCAGACCCCGAAGAGGGAGAGAGGTCAAATGGGGAGGGGGAGGAAGAAGCATAAAGAGGAAAAAGGTCAAAAACAATTGGCCTGGAAGACAAAGAGGCTCAAAGTATAAACAAAGGAAACAGCAAGAACTCAGGAATAGAGACTGGAGAAAGAGGAACACGGGAAGTGCATGCAGATGTGTATTCGCTCACTGGCTGCACTTCAATATGTGTGACGGCGCTAACATAGAAGACATTAAGTGATGGACTAAGTATCCTAACCCTAACCCTACCTGGGTATCCTTCACCCATGTCCAGCTCGTTGCCACTGCTGATGCTGGTGGAGTCCAGAGAGTGAACGCTGAGGGAGGTGATCTGGCAACGAAGCTGCTCGATGTCGCTGTCTTTACTGTCCAACGCCATCTGGAGCTCCAGGCGCACCTGGTTCTCTTCTGCGATCAGCTGAGTATCAGACATGAAAACAGAGTTTCATCTACAGTTTTTAACACTTTCTTTTGCTTGCAGTTACACAGTTGCAATTTGGATATAGTTTCAGGCACAGAGCAGTGCAACTAAAGCTTTATTGTTATACAAAATAAAATGATACAATTGTCCCTGTTAAATGATAACTTTGTCTTAGACTCTGGGCTGTTTGCAATTCCACATCAGCGTTTCTTTATGTTTCTCTTGGCTATTATAGAAGATTTTTTCAGAAATATGGGTAAATATTTAAAGCAACTACATGGAACTTCTGTTTGTTGTTGATTCTGCTGCCCCCTGTGAACGGTATGGGCACATACGCCTTGTGGGATTTGACTATTACATTTTGTTGAGCTTATATTCCCTAGTAATGTTATGTCTTAATAATAACCCAACAGCAAGATATAGCTAAGTATATTATTAAATAATTGAAACTGGGGCTGTTGCATAACCAGCTAAAAGTTGCTTGCAGTGCATTTAAATAAATAAAAGAACCTGATACTACATTAATTTAAATCAGTTCAAATTATATCTTGTTAACCCAAAAACCTCAATATTTGAATCTGTAGAAATAAAATATAAAAAGGTAATAATGTTAATTCAGTTTCTTGGGCTGCTAAAATCAATTAAAAGCACAGCGAACAGAATACTTGAATAATAAGAGACTAAATCTTCTTGTTGTGCATGTTCTCAGGATAAATGGTGCATATTGTGTGGCCTTTGCTGTCAACTAATTCTCCTCCTACACATCTGAACAATCTCATTATTTCTGCACAGATCATCTAACATCCCACAGTGTGTCAGTACTCTTTGAACTTAAACCTCCAAACCTCTACTTGTAATCGTTTTTAATAACTAATAACATTCAGTTATTTCATTTGTGGCAATTTTACAGAACTGTATTTTACATTTAATTATTCTAAATCAGGGTTTAAAGTTGATCCGCCATAAGGTTCTGTTTATCCTGCCAGATGTTTCTAGAAGGGAGAAAAGTACATTTATAAAAAACAATGATTATTTAGGATCCCTAATTATTAATTATGTTTCATAATCTGAGAATGGCTGACACTGCGCAGGGAAAAATACAGTAAAATAAGTGTTTGATTTTGGCTGTCTAGAGAACAAAGTTTGGACTCCCCTGTTCTAAATGTATCTATAAAAGTTAGCTGCCATAATTGCAAAAATTGTCAGGCTTTCATTTAACAAGAGTATGAATTAATTCATTTGACTGATTTCTGGCTAAAACTTTCGAAACACGTGTTCTTTAAGTAAACGTGGCAGTATATACGGTAAGCCTTTTGTCGATTTGCCCGTATTGCAGTGTTGGCGTACTTACCGCCTGCATCTCCGTCATCTCTCTCTGGTATTTGATGATGGTGCTGTTCAGCTTCTCCTTCTCGGCTCTCAGCTCCAGCTGCAGCTTCCTGTTCTCCTTCTCCTTCCTGTGCACCTCGGTGCCGGTGCCTCTGTGGCCTCCCCGCACCGTCTCCCTCCTGTTCATCACCTCAGCCAGCTTGTTGACAGCCTGGGAGGCGAAAAAAAAGAGCTTTTACAGAGATCTACTTGAGATAAATCTGAATTCAGTGAGCGCAGCAGGAATATCAATGCTGCTGCGGCATAGATTCTCTAAAACTTGTTTCACATCTCAGTGATTTTGCCCGGAGTTCAACACAAGCCTGCAGCTCAGCATTATTCTCAACAACGGATGATGTGACATAACAGACGTCTGCGGGAAAAAAAAAAGTTAGAGTGTATAAAAAACTTCCAGGGTTTCCAGACCTGTGTGGGCAGCCAGACACACACCTGAATTTTTAGTGTCCTCTCGTTCTGCAGCTGCCTTTCAAAGGACACTTTGAGTGAGTTCATGTGCTTCTCCTCCTCCTTGGCTTTCTGTAACTCTATAAAAATAGCAGAGAAGAGAATTAATTCAGGGCTCATACACAAGTTTTACAGAAGTAATCCTCAACTTATAGTGCCATTTTTAAAAATGGATGTTCAGGCCGCCGATGGAGCGACTCGCGGCTGCTTTTCATGCGACTTTCACAGCCTTCTCTCTATAAATCATCCTGATGTGTGAGAGCTTTTTAACACGTTTTCCAGGACTGAGGGAAATGTCATTCCTGTAGAAATCTGTCCTCTTTCCACGGTGCTAATTAACTGAAAAAAAAGAAAAATTACACTCACGTTGCTGCATTTCTTTCAGCTGGTTGTTGAGCTCCTCTTTCTCACTGGCCAGGTTGGCGACGTCCACCGTCAAAGTGCGATTGGACTCTTCCAGCTGTGATGAGTCAGAGTAGAGGTGAGTCTCATCCATAAACACTTGATTTATACAACATATTTGAAGAAGTAAATCAGTGTTTTTGTCACATCAGGGTCAATTTTACCACTACTACTATTTGGAAATACTTTTGTTATGAGGATGGAAAATATATGTAACCCATTTGTTCGACCTCAAGGACAATAACGTTGCCTTTTGATGAGTAACGCTGGATGTTAACAAGAAAATTCAGCAGGATTTCCTTAGATACAAAGAGAAAAAGCCCCTCATCTTGGCTGAAGACTTTCTGTTTTGGAATCTCAAGATCCACTTCCTGCGTCTGATGAACTCAAACTGGTCTCACCGAGCTGATGGTGGCCTCCTTGTCGCCGAGCTCCTGTTTGTGTCTCGCCATCATGTCTTTGATCTCCAGCTCCTTCATGATCTTCTCCTTCTCCAGGTCCGAGTACTGCTCCTCCGCGATGGAGCGAGCCAGCTGCTCAGAGTCCGCCTTGGTCAAACTGGCCTCCAGTTGGTTCGTCAGGGAATCCCTGCGCAGGGAGGAGCGAGGGAACGGTTATTAGTATATCAATGTATTTTCTCTTTGCATGTTCTTGACTTACACCGGAATCAATCGTTTTCTTTCAGTTTCATCTTCGTGTCTTTTTCTTTGTGTTTTCTATGTTGCTTGAAACAAATCACAGGTCGTGTTACTGCTGCAGTGTCTCTTGTTATAGTGTCTGGACTGGGAATGAAGTCGTGAGAACAGACTAGTAAACAGTTACCTCTCCTCCTCATATTCTGCCAGTCGCTGCTGCGCTTCTTTGCACAGTTTGTTCTTCTCATCACACTCGTCCTTCAGCTCGCGGATCTGCGTCTTGTAAAGGGTCTTGCAGGAGAACAGTGGGAGACTCAGTTAATTTTAAATCACCGATCTGAGATGGAGGCCCGGAAAGTAAACTCCCTCTCCGCTCACACACTGTATATTTTAATGTCTTACTAGTCTGTTGCTGAGCTTCAAATATTTTAGCATCTAAGGTGCACAAAAGAAGGACAATTGTTTGTGAGGATTACCGTGAAATACTGCTCTGCCTCCAGCTGGTCCTTCAGTTCTTTCAGCTGGCCGCCCGCCTCCTGCTTCTCCCTGGAACACCACCAACAATCTGTCAATTGTCCCTCCTGGCCAACTACCCACAGAGCCCAAGCACTTTTCTCGAATCAGATACAATGAATGAGGTTCTCTACAGCAATTTGTCAGCACTATCACAAAGTGTTTATGTTAGATATATTAATATGTAAGTGTGTGTGTTTGACCTGCGTAGCTCCTGGTTCTGTTTGTCCAGGACCTGCTTCAGGTCCAGCAGGTGGTTGAGCTCCTGTTTGAGCTGTTTCTCTGACGAGCGGAGCACCGACACCTGCTGGTTCTGGATCTTCAGCTCGCTCTGGCTCAGAGTCCGCTTGTGGATCTCCTGCTCCAGACGCTGGTTCAGGTTCCTCACCTGCACGAACACGTGAGCATTTTCAGCGGTGGCAGTGGGGAGAATTCAAACTGAAGTAACAAAGGGTTAGTCGGGGCTGCAACTAATGATTACTGTCATTATGGATTAGTCATTAGTCTAAAAATAAGGAACAAACGGGCATCACGAAGTCCCAGAAGCAGAGGAATCATCTTCTTACTGCTTAAGAAACCTGAATATGTGATATAATATAAGAAAATTGGGGTGATGCTTTATATGAAGCTCGTTGTAATAAGCCACAGTTAATAGTTCACAAGTAGTGCAGGGGTAGTCAATGTATTCTACATTATTCTTTACTTAAAAAAATAATGCATTGCTTTACTTATTTACTCCCTGTAGCAGTAATTCATTACATTACTGTTGCATTACAGAGTACATTGCCAGAGACGTACTGTCACACAATTGCCAGGTAACATTACGTAACGTTAAAAGGAGGACATCCACAAGAGCTTGCTGGTTAGTACCGCAAAGCCGACAGCGAAGTTGATGAAAACCAGCCCTAATAGCACTGAAAGGAAAAATGTCACGGCAAGAACGAGGCTGAAATTGCACGCCGAGAACAATCAAGGCAGCACAGACAGTAAGCTATTACTGTCTCAAAATAAAAAAGTTTACAGAGAGGCTGGCCTTCCCAACACTGCAAAGTATAAATGTAACTGTAAAAAAAAAAAAGTACATGTTATCACAGTAATGAATTACTTTGTAGCGCATTACCTCAACAATAGTAATGAAGCCTTTATAAGTCCTTAGAGAATGCTCATTAACATAATTATAATTAAGACTATTTAGGTTTTGATTTCTGCATTATTGTCAGCATAAACATGTTTATTGTCAGACTGCAGTGTTTCCCACACATATAGTTTACTTTGGTATGTTAAAGGCCGCCCTACTATATTTGGCGACGCGTTTCATACTTTCATTTTTTATTTGTCGTAGAGAACGACGCCATCAGCGATCAGTAAACTCTGCAGAGCATCAGCAAACACACTGATTGTGAAGCGACCTCTCCTTATCATGAAGCATTACCATTTCTTCAAATCAAATTGAGTATCCAAATATATTTTCTATTGATGGTGAACTCATTGCTGGAGCATCACCTCTTCAGAGAGCTTCTCCTTTTGCGCCTGCAGCTCATCCAGTTTGTGCTGCGCCTGCTTGTAGTCACAGTCCAGCATGGAGTGGTCCTTCTCCAGCTGCAGCAGCTTCTCCTCCACCTGCAGCTTCAGGCTGCGCTCCTCATGCAGGGTGCACTCCATCTCTGGACGCAACAAAACAACCGAGAGATGCCATGAGGAGGGGGGTGATCGAAAGCCGGACCGATTGCTCACAGTATTGACAAAACAATTTTTCCTTTTGGATGAAACTCAATGGAGGGACATATAAATGGCCGGCTGCACCGAGGGACAATCAGAGAAAAGTGATGTGGTTGACTGTTACAGCTTTCTGTCTTATTGCAGGACACAAAGCGGAATTATTTGACCGAGGTCTACTGCATCAATCGGCACTTCATCTTTTTCAATCTCGTCTCTTCCTTGGCCCTCCTGAACAAAAGAGGCCAACTTTCATGATAACACTCGTGCTCTTTCGTGCCTCTTATCCCAGTATCTGTGATGACTGAGCCCAGTGAAATACTGTTTAAACTCCTGAGAACATGCTGATGTTGCTATCCATCCTGTGGTCACCTTTAACACTTGCTCACCTTTTAAAGCCTCAGACTTTGCCTCCTCGATGGACTGGTAGATGGTGTTTTTATCCGCGAGCTTGGCTTTGGTGGCCTTGTGCTCTGCCTCCTCCTGCTCCAGGCTCTGCTGCAGCGACCTCAGCTTGAACGCCAAGTCGATCTCTTGGTTGCCCTTCTCCTACAGAGTCAAAGAGGGCATTAGGCTGTTTAACACTCTTGTGTTACAGGAATGAGAATAAAATGTCAAATTGAAGTTTGCATGAGGAATATCTAAAAATATATGAAAAGCTCAAAAACAAACAGACAACCAACCTTCTCGAGGTCATTGAGCTTCTCCTGCAGCTGCTTCTTTTCAGCCTGGACCTTGGACAGAGATGACTTCACCTCTTTCACCTCCTCTTCCAGGCCAGAGATCCGTCCTGCGGTGGAGTAATGGGAGGAGGAGATAAGAAATTATAAAAAAGTATATAGGATGACTTTTAGAAACTACTAAGTGACGCACCTCAACTACAGACTTGTTTTGGGGACATGAAATACTGCTCCTGGACTTTATGTCAAGTTTGGCCTCCAATATCCGAAGAAAACAACTCACTTCATGTGTATTTTCCCTTTTCATGGAACTCCACCCACATGGAGAGGAAAAAAAGCATGAGGCATCACAGCAAACAGGCTTCACCGTTGTTTCTCTGTGTCCCCTCTGACCTCAGCGAGCGGCCTCCGAGCACGTTTAAGTTTCCAAACATCGTCTCAGAAGAGGTGCTGGCTTGGCTACAGCATCTTACTTCACTCTCAGCCCTTTGAACAGATGTTTCCACCTATGATCTGATATTTCCCGAGGCTCGGTCCAGAAAAAAACATTCACATCTAATACCCCCGTCCAGCCTCCGGCTCTGTGCTGTGTAACGGCTTTTTTCCTGCTACTGACGGGATGTTTACTGCTGCAGCTTTGAATGAGCCCGTAAAGATCTCAGTTATGGCAGTGAAATAACCTTTTTTTATCCGGGAGATTTGCTAACCTTATAACATTTTAATAGACACGTTAAAGTTTGGAATATAATGGGCTTGCAAAAAACAGTTGGCTGGTGGCTATTGTAGTTAAATTTAACGACCGCATTTAACGGCATTTCTCATCTGCTTATTGTTAATTTCTAGCCACTGTGTGCAGGCGAAGTGTTTAAAACAAATGAAATTAAAATGTAAAATAAACAACATTTAGCTATTAGCAATCGGAGAAGAGCTATAAAGTCAAGAAATGTACTCCTAATTGTCTGTTGTATATTCAAGGTTTACTGAAAAATGATAATTCAGTCATTATCTTCTAAACAACTGAAGTAGATGGGGACTTGATTTAAGATGTAAACAACAGCTGAAAAGAATGGTTTGATATTTACACCTTTTTTAAAAGGCAAAAATCAATACAATAGCCACTAAGCTAAATGCGTTAGCGCCATCTGCAGAGGGTGAACGAGCTCGATAGCGCATCCAAGGTCTATTTTAAAAAAATATATGGGATCCAACGGCTTCCAAAAGAAGACCTGGATCGCACTGAATGCGCCGCATTGAGCGATTTTCACGTAGGTTTGTCTTTTATGTGTTACAAGTCTCCATCTGCTTCAGTTGTTTAGGAGAATGCTGCACACTACTTTTTTGCTGTGAAGCTCCAAAAACATTTTGTGGAATACAAAACTTTCCAACTGTATGAGGGTGAGATGATCATGGTCGAATTTCCATTTTCTGGTGAACTGTTCCTTTAACGTATCTCTACAGTTGCTACCGTTTGCCACCATAAGCTACGAGTCATACAACAGTGTGTAATTTTGCTTACAAATTCAACTTCTCATGTGTTAGATGAAGAAAGGCTTCATAGACTCATCCAAATGACTTGGAACCACTTGTTTCGTGCAATTCAGTCCCTATCAAAGTCTACCAGACGGCCATGTCTCACCCTGCAGGTCAGTAATAGTTTCTGTCCCGAGGCTGTGAGCTCCTTTCTCCTCCTCCAGCTCGGCCTGCAGCCCCATCAGCTGCTTCTCCAGCTCCATCTTGTCGTTTTCCAGCTGGCTGTACTTTTCCTGCATCTCCCTGAGGCTAAGCTCCAGGCTCTGAGCCTGTTTCTGTGCCTCTGCCTGACTCTTCTTCAGCCGTGCTGCCGCCTCCTGCTCGGCCTGAAGCACAGCGTTGGTCTCCTCGAGCTGAGATGAGAGACGGACGACCAGGTCAGTTCACGTGGATTATTACACTTAGATGCTTGATTTACACTTGTGAAACAGTGAAGAAAGCTATGAAAAAGATTAAAAACGCGTCCTCCCCCCACTTGTTTCTGAAGCTGGATGTTCTTCTCAGTGGAGATTTGAGAATTCTGGTTCCTCTTCCTAAGATCCTCCAGCTGGTCCCTCAGGTTGTTCACTTGTGAGTAAATACAAACAATTAACAGTTAATTCAGTATTTGCTCTCACACATTTAGTAGACCCTGTAAAAAAAAACATGTTATCTTAACAACAAGATGCAGTTTTAATGAGTTAATAGTTGCGATATGTCCCAGACGCTCACATTCATTCTCCAGGCCGCGTTTCCTGTCCGTTTCGATCTCCACCTTGCGCAGGTTCTCGCTGCTCTGGTGCTGCAGCAGAGCTCGCTCTCTCTCCAGCTGCCTGAGCGAAGCCTCGACCTTCTGCCTGCTGCTCATCTAAAATTGGGGAGGAAATCACAACCGCTTTGAGTGGAATGATCTCTCATCTGCTTTGTCATATCATGATAGAAGTGCCCTCCTCCCATCCTTACCTCCTTGTCTAATTCTTTGACCAGCTTGTCTAAACGGTTGGTGGCATTTCTAGAGAAAAAAAAGAGGACAGTTTGATTGCAGACTTCTGTTTTGTTTTCATCATTGTAGGTACATACAGGAACTTGACATATATGCTATTAATTAGAAACTCTGAAAACTTCAGCCTTGTAGGATGTTGTTCACTGTACAGATTGTAAAGCCCACTGAGGCAATGTGATTGTGATTTTGGGCTATATAAATAAAATTGATTTGATTTGATTTGATTTGTAGGATTGGATTTCACTTCCTGTTGTGTAAAGCAATCAAACAGATTACCTGCCTTAGGCCGGGCGCAGACCACAGGAGATTTGAAATGCTAACTGATTTTAAAATCAGACTGCATCATTCACACAAGAAGAATCTTAACAAACGTTGTCCTCTCTGGTCTCAAACATGCACACACAACAAGATTTTAAGTTATGGGAGCATCTCACACCACCTCACGTGAGCTCATGGGGAAGCAGATGTAAACAAAACGGACACAGTTAGTATATTAATGCTAATTCTTTGTTATGAAGAAAAGCTGGAGGTCAGGATTGAACTCTTTACAGCAGTTTCCTAGTTAACGTTAGCTTGAATGTTTATTGTTGCCACGCAGTACCAGCAGCTGCTCTGGGATGACTCTCTCATTGGTTATTTTGGTCATGCTTGTAAAGTGCTGACGCAATCATCCAGATTATAAATTATACATTAAAAATACACTCCATGCTGTCAAAGGTGGCCCCGATGAGTCTCTGAGCAGTTTTGGAGGCTTCATACGGGATCTTTTAACCCTTCACATTAGCAGATAATCTGGTCTGAACATCCTCAGCGGCTGAGGTCCCAGAGAAGACTTCTCCTCTGATTGTCAGAAGGTGTGAATCGGGATTTAATCGACCTGAAGCTCCTGTCGTCTGAGCCTGGTTTTATCTAGCAAATGGCACAAAGTGAATGCCAATCTCCTGAGTGACTGCCTGCTTTGTTCAACGTATTGAGCAGTGATATTGATGTTCTATGTCCCGTCATACTTGCACTTGTGCTCCAGCTCATCTTTGGCCTGCATCTCATGGTCGAGCTTCTCCTCCAGCTGATGAAGTTTCTTCTGCAGCTGCTCATTTCAGACAAGATGAAATGATATTATTATTAAATGGGCATTTTCGTCTTTTGTTTCATTTCCTCTCAAGAACAAAAACACCTACCTCTTTATCACTGTTCAAGCGAGACTCTTTATCCTCAGACTTTTCTTTAATGTCCTCTGAATCCTCCTCCGGGTGGTTGTTATCCACCTTCAGCAGCCTGAAAGAGGGAAAAGGAGAGAAATGATTGGAAGTGAGTTTGCTCAACATCAAACGCCGTCCACAAGCCCACATTTCTATAACAACGTGACATATTCTACCCAAACCAGACCCATAATGCCACTCTGGTCGTCAATCGAGACACCCGTCACATTCATTGCATTATCGCTACCTCTCAGGAATCACTTCTACTTCTAGATCCATGATCTTAAAACCTGAAGCCATGTGCTGGGGAGAGAAAAGCAATATGTTCTGAGGATCTTTTCTCACATCTGGATGGGTTTACCCCCGGAGAAACCCAAAGGATGCCTCCAACCCGCGCTGCCTGCTGCCAACTCTTAACCATGAATGGTGGGCAGTTGTCTCTGGGAATCATTACATGACTCTGCCTCACAACTGCATAATGACCGAGGAATCTGAAGCCACTTTACAATCATTTTAAAACCAGTTGTGCCCTTTGGCGTCAGCTGTTCTCTGACTGTGTTCATAAATCTTAAAAAAAAAATGGAAATTGACTGATCTATACTGCTGGCAAAATGTTTATTTTACCTGCTCAATCTACTCATGAATATAACGCACTGAATGAGAAATCAGACAGAAGTAGTTGAACCCTCAGCTTCATGAATGTAAGCCCCAAAATTAAAAACATACCTTGAAGTTAGACCATTGCCGATTCAAGCGTATATGATCACAAATCGAACACAAAGGTGTTGTTTAATTTTACAACATCTTCTACTGAATCCAGACCACGGGCTTTTCAAAAACTTCAGCAAAGAGGGCATTTAAAGGGGGCTGTCGGAACAAGGCAGCAGTGTGGGGCTCGAACAGGCATACAGTGTCTGACTGGCGTAAGACTGTATTAAAAAAGGTACGGGCGTGAAGCTGTCTTTTTCTACCTCTTGAATTTTTGTCCTTAAACCCATTTCCTGAGGCCCTCGTGAAGGCTTCCACGCATGAGAGCTGCCATTCTTTTCAGGTGAAAATCTCAATAAAAACACAGCCATTATTAACACAAGTAAGAAAAGCGTAAGGTCAGCGAACACTAATCCAGACAAAGTTTTGGAGAAAAAAAACTCTTTCTTACTGGTCCTCCTTGAAGTAGGTGAAGCCGACGAACGGTAGCTGGTTGCCCACAAAGGCTCTGGGTGGAGGGAAGGTCTCAGCATCGCCTTTGTCATCCTCTATGTCGTCAAAGTTGCTGGTGTCTATGTCGCCGCTCAGCTCGGGCACGACTGGAGCCACAGCTGGAGGACAGAAAGAGAGGGAGAGAGAGTCAGAAGAGGGGAGCGGAGGAGGTGAAGCCTACGAGTGGTTGAGCAAAGAGAGGTGTTTTACATAAACTGAGGGCCACTCCACACATGCATTTCAATTCTGCAATCTGTCTGACATGGAAATTACCACTTTAAAATCCCCTAAAATGGCACCTATTAACCGTCATAAAAACTCCAGAATACGCTAGAGGAGCAAGGATTAGCTGTAATCACTCACCTGTTGAATATTCAAAACAAATAGGGGGCAGCATATCCCCCAAATAACTGTTTGTCAATGCTGCTAACAAGAGCTCGCTAGCCTTGCATCTGGTGATCTGGACTGGGAGCTCGGAGTGTTGATGTTTACACCGCTGGCAGTGTTAACAGACCATAGCTAACTGGTTAGCGTGCTAACTCCAGTGGATATCTCTGCAACCCAACTCTACGGTATACGTATAAAGTTTTTCATTGCTATCTTAGTTAAAATACTTCACTTTTCACAGTTTGCTGATATATTGTTAGTAACTTTTTATATAGTGTTTTTAACATTTTTTATCATTTGGGACATACATCGCGTACTGCAGGTGTTTTTAACGAGCGAAGTTGTCAGCTAGCCTGGTTGGCGTCCTAAGAAGCTCTGCATATACACGGGATAGCATCACCAATAACAATTCTCTCTGATTTAGTGAGGTTTGAAGCTTTACTGCTCGCTTTGACAAGGCGGAGCAAGTTGGTCACTTACATTTTTTGGCAGCTCCTCCAAGCACACAGTGTCTTAAAGAGCCACAGCAAACTAACGCGCAAACACAAACAGTAAATATATAAACAATACAAACAAAGCAGACTGTGAAAAGTTTTTTAGCTCAGATATGGACGGACATGTTGAGACTTATTTCTTCACATTCTTTTAATTATTTTGACAGCAAAACAGGCAAACATTTGCTGGTCTCAGCTTCTGAAATTGAAAATGTAAAAGGATTTGCTGCTGTTCTTTGTCACTTATGATAGTAAATGAAGAGTTTTTTGGGTTTTTGCACTGTTAGTTGGACCAAAGAAGCAATTTGAAGTCGTAACTTTACACTCAGGGAAAGGGTGATGAGCATTTTTCAGAATTTTCTTGACATTCAATCAACTTTATGATTAACTGGTTAGTTGCAGCCTGAGGATATGGAAATATTTTTCATTTAGCTGTTGGACACAAGCTGTCTCCTACTTCACTGTCATGTCCATCCTCAGTGTCTGTGCAGTGGACCACTTCCAAATCACACTTGTTTATGTTAAATATTGAATGTGAAAAAAACATCCTCCTAGTGTCGAACTCTGCAGATACATTATTCTACACAGTGAAGCCCAAACATTCAACTGTAGGAAAGTCTTTAAAAGCCCCCTCCAGTTTTGACTGGAGGGGGCTTTTAAATTTCATCTTCAAGTAAACTCTCTGCCACCTTTGGCGAGTAAGCTCTCTGCAGGTTGGCGTGAGGCTGACACCACTCCTCTTCCCGTACAGTGCTCGCTTTGTGCCCCACACACAGTGCCTTTCACGGCCGAGGCCTGAACGCCTGCCCTCTCTTCGCAGGAGCAGCCGTGCTTTTTTAAAAACCCTGCACAATAGGCAGACAAAAATGTGTCAAAGGGCCAATCAGATAAAAACTAAGCTAGTCCTTTAACCTATAAATAGTTCCTAATTGAGAAAAAAAAAGAAAAAGGCAGCCATTGTGGATCGAGTTTCCTCAGACCAGCGCAGTCCTGGCTCTGCGCAAAGAGCTCATTACTGTTAGGTCAAGACACAACCCTCAGCGTGACAACTGTGCCTCAAAGAGATCAGGCACAGGAATGAAACAAATGAGGGGAGAAAAAAAGAGAAAAAAAAAAAAAGCCCAAAAATGTGGTGAGACAGAAAGAGACGCGGGCCGCTCCATGGAGGCCCTTGTGGCACGACTTCCCAGAATGCTCTCTGATAGCGGGCGGCTAATGACAGGCAGCCGTGGCCACAGTGAGAGTGAGAGAGCGGGAGCAACCCTCCGAGCAGGGGCGCCCCTCTCATTAGGGCCGGTCCATGCAGGCCGCACAGCCTGCCCCGCCCGCCGCTACGGGGGGCGCCGCCTCCCGCTTCATCCATCCTTCCATCTTTACCCTGAACCGTCCCAACGCTTAATGAATTTGATAAACATAAAGTAGACGAATCATCCATGTGCGGTAGAATCTCCTGAGTCATGCAAACACACACGGTAAAGTCATACGCAGAGGACTGGGTGGTGCGTGCAGCTCTGCGGGACGCCACAACGGGAGCGGGGGTCGTGTCTTCACGACTGTGCGTTTGAGTGCGAGCAGGGCAGGAGTGCCACAGTGGTGGTTTTGTGTTGCAGGCGGCCGGGGCGGTCTGAAGTTCAGCCAGGAGCTCCGTCTGTTGTCTTAATCAGAGCCAGGTGAAGCAGAGAGAGGCTGCGTTGTAACTCTGTACAGACACAGAGGTCCTGTTCTCACCCCTGATATATCTTTCCTGATTTCCTTCCTTCCTGTGAGGCGCTTGATCTGATTCGGCTGTACGCTGGGAGACGACTGTTTACGGATGCTCCATGCGCGACGATCGAATGCTAAATTTAAAGGAGCAAATTATAAGCTTAACAACTGATCTATATCATTACAGCTGCAGCAGATTTGTTTTTGACTTCTTCTATCTTTGTTTTTGTTATCAAATAAACCTATAAATTATTCAGTCTGACAGGATTTACAGTATATTATTAACTCTGATTGATCTGATGTTTTCTTCTCTTTCACTGCTAAAGAAAACCATGAAGGAAACTCAGCAGGGATTTACATTGACTAAATTAAAAAACATCTCCGACTCACTTTGACAGAAATTTCACATGATTTGGGCTGTCAGTTCTCCGGCTACACAACATTAAAGGAGCACTGTGTAGTTTTTGGGGGAAGGAATGTTAATCAGAAGAACAAACCTGAAGAAACTTAGTTGACAGCCTCTCTTTGTTTTCATGACTGAATAAACTGAATAAACAAACTGACCCTAACTTACTGTTTTATTTTGTTTACATGTGGCGGACCCTGCCACAAATGATCCTGTTGGTGCAGACTTTCACTAAAACAGCCTTCGAGTTCCATAAGCGTGCATTATTAGTAGTGAGCATGCCATGTATAACCCTTTAATAATGTAGGGCTAACAGATGAAACTGTCTCAGTAAAATATAATATCATATCTATTTACTCTTTTTCGAGCGGCACCCATATGCTGCTGGTTATCCTGCAGGTTTCGTGCATCATGCTCTGCCGCTCTGCACACCATCCTGTTGTATAATGCAAGATATGAGTGGGGAGCATATGGAGAGCATGTGTGCACACATACATGCAGGCTTATTGGCTCAGGAGGTGGAATTAAACTATGAAGTCAGGCTGATAAGGAACAGATCTGGAAGAGGAATGAGCTGCAGATGATAAGAGGTATTAGAAACACACATTACCACAGATGGAAAAAGGGGGAAATCTGCGCCTGTATTGTTGTTGGAATCAAAAGATACACAAGTTTCAAACACATGCACATGCACACACTTACTCTCTCGGATGTTGTCAAAGGTCCACTGCTTGTTCTTGAAGAACGGGTGGCACTTGATCTCATCCACTCCGGTGCGGCCCAGTCGAACCTCCCTGCACACAGGACCGAGACTGTGAGCTGAGCCTCCTCAGCCCGAACACGAAACACACCCCCGCCCGTCCCCTCCACCCACCGTCGTCATCAACATCCCAAACACACGGGCCAGTGGAGTGACCACTAGGCACTGACCACACTGACCAGCATGGAGAGCCACATGACCGCTGGCGAACCCTGGAACCTCCTCTAACCTGACCAGATAATACAGATCTAGGATCAGGCTGCAAGAGGTAACATCAACAACTCTGACTGACTCAAACACAACTGCCTTCCCTCTCTTTAAAACTCTACACACTCTCTCTTTCTCGTCTCCCCTTTCCTCCCTCCTCCTCCTCCTCCTCCTCCCCCACCGCTGGGTACAGGACCGGAGGGGTGCGGCAGTTTGGGTTGCCACGTGTGGGACATTCCAGACCCAGCCAAGAGGAAGACAGGGCAGGGGCGGGGAGGAAGAAAAAGAGCAGGGAGAGTTTTCAAACCCCCGCAAAAAAAAAAATCTGACATGCAACCAAGCTGGGGCTTACATCGAGCCATGTCTCAATGCCCAGAAAAGTGCCCAGTGGAGTGCGAAAGAGAAGAGGAGAAAGTTACAGCAGCAAGGGGAGGATGGAGGAATGGAAAGTGGCACCAAGAAAAAGGTAGAAGGAGCAAATTACAGATGGAAAAGAAGGAAAGAGGTGAAAAACCAAATGAAAAAAAGGAGAGGATGGTGGTGCTTACAGGAATGATTCAGCAAGTGACTGAGCATGTGTGGTGAATGAATGTATTGGGCAGTGTTCAAGATACGTGTGTGTGTGTGTGTGTGTGTGTGTGTGTGGTGTGGGTGGGTGTGTGGGTGTGAGGCTGGGCAGCCGTACACATGAGAGATTCTGTCTGTGGTGGGAGAATAGTGAGTGAGAAGGTAAATAAACTGAGGGAGGGAAAATGAAAGGCTGCTCTGTGCTGCAGCAGAAAGGGCCTGTGTTTGAGCACCGCCAGGGGGGCGGGGCTACTAATGTAAACAGGAAGTGGTTTCTTCATAGGGGACAGGCCACTAACCACGTACGCGACCCACACCCACACGTTCGTGTAACTGTTACCTTTAATACTAATTTGTATTTAGATGGTAGCTATTTTGGCAAACTAGTTCATGATGGAATATTAGTTTTGTTCAGTGGCGGAAGAAGTCGGGTCCTTGAGTAAAAAGTACCACACTGTGAAAATACTCGTTTTAGTTAGTTCCTTCTAAAAAATTCCTTCATTCAAAAGTGTCAATCAGCCAAATGCACTTAAAGTGTTAAAAGTAAAAGCACTCAGTCGAGAGAAAAATAGTCCCTGCCACTGTTTTTAGTTTGTTTTGGATAAATATTACTGTTGGATGCGCTTTCCAGTTAATCCAAGAGCATTTTTAAATTGTTTGCTTATCTTTAAACGTAGGAGAAACACTCAACTCTATAGAGATTTTCACTGAATAGGAAGGAAAAACTACAATATGAAAAGTAACCAGCAAGGTAAAAACTTAAGTCAAGTACAAGTAGCTCATGCGTACTCTACAGTACTGGAGAAAATGTACTCATTCCACCACTGCTGTCTTTAAAAGGATCGTTTTGGTGATTTCCATGAAGGAACCGTGACTAACAATTGTTGATCTGAAATGTTGTCTGTGTAGCCAAAGCCTGATCCTCAGTCAGTGCCATGAGAGCTCTATGGTATTGTTGTCCAAAAAAAATATTTAAATTACGTTAATGAGCCACAACTGACACGTTCCTTCACTACAAAAACACTGGGCACTGTAGTTTAATATGAGTCGGTCCCACATGCTGTAAACATTTACGAGCACATCAACAACTGCAGTTTTTGCTCCAGTCAGCAGGATTACGCAAAAACTACTCAACGGATTTCTGCCAAACTTGGATGGCGGATATGTCTTGGCCCAGAATAGACCCCATTAACTTTTTGGTGTGGATTCAGATAAAGGAGAAGGATCCAGAACTTTAACGATTGCTATTTTGGGTGTTTTTCTACATTTTTGTTGATTTCTCAGGGAATAATGGCTGGATCTTGTTAAATTAAAAACTGGATAAAATCAGGATTCCAATATCAATCTGTATCTCAGTGATTTAAATATGTCTGATTTGATATTGCATTGGGATTGATTGAATAAAATGGGACTTGTTGGGCTTGGCGGAGGTATGCGCTCTTCTGAGTGCCATTCTAGTGTAGAGGTTTTGATTTGTAGGATTTTGAACTGTAGATTTGGAACCTGTTTTCAGATAGTTACATCTTAAGTTGGAACCAATGAGATTTGGGCAGACAAGCTGCGGAAGTTGTAAAGTATTTAGAGACAGACTAACACATTCTTGGTTTTGGTCTTTATGAGATGTGTTGAGAAGAAAGAAAAGACTACAAAATTATAGAATAAGGTCAGCCTTGTCTCTTGAAAAACTTTACTCACTACTTACTTATTTAGCTGAACTAGAACTACAACACCATGCGTTTTGCACCAAATGTTTTTTTGGCAATCCTGCCTTCTTCAGGGTTGTGGGACCATCAAAAACGACATTTGGTGAATAAAGTACTGAGGAAGAGTGTGCCACATGTTTAAATTTAGACTACGTCGTCATGTCTAATCTTTGACGCAACTCTCACACTGTTTATTTAAGCTGGTGCTGCTCTCAAATGGGAGTTGTGACCTTTGTGTATTGATCATATTCAATCACATGATTCAACATGTTGGCTCCCCATCCAGCATGAGACTTCTAACATAGATTTTTAGCAGAAAGTCCAAAGTTTAGTTACAACTTTGAGGCTTTCTCTTCTGTGATCCAGAGCTGAAAATGAGTGTGAGTGTGTCTGCAGCCGCTCATGACAGGCAGCCTGAAATTGTGAAATATTCTGAATTCTCGCTAAAACACAAAAGCACAAGTGTTAGTTTTTTCATCATTTCCATGTGCGAACCTGTCGGTAAGAAAGGCACAAATGAGGTCTTTGGCATCCTGAGACATCTCCACGTCCTCTGGGAAGACGAGTGTGTTCTTGTGGTTCATGATCTTCCCGTACGTTCCGACCAGGGACTCGGCATAGAAGGGAGTTTCACCTGCGAAAGAGGCAATTTTGTACAAGGAATTAAAATAATCATCAGGATGTATCCACCGGAGGCAAGTTTGTTTATAAATACACCAATAACTCAGGACGTGACAGGTGCTACATCACATCCTGTTGACGCTTCAGTCCGTCATATATCGCTTACCGACAAACAACTCGTACATAAAGACTCCGACAGACCACCAGTCGCACTCCCGCCCGTAGTAACCGTCACCACCCTGAGACCTGAGCACCTCGGGGGAGATGTAGTCTGGTGTGCCTACAGCTGTGTCACAGTGCACCATGCCTGTCTGCAAACAGGACAATAAACAAGATTTACTGTAGAGGGGAACCACATATAGAATTGCAGTGACAGTAAAAGTTTGGTAGAGTTAGAGGAGAAAGCAAATAAGCCCCATTTCCACAGAAATATGTGGCGCAGGGACATCTTTTCATTGATCCAGGCTCAGATTCACTCCCTTCTCGACTGTTTTGACCGTCTTTATATGACACATTCTCTCAACTCGCAGATATTCAGAGAGCTCGAATGGGACCGCTCGTGAAGCAGCTATTTAGTTTTAAACTGCTGCGGTGAAAAAAACAAAAAAACACTTCCTGACCCACACCAGAGGCGGGACTTCTGCTGTCCTCCAGATTGGTTGCTTAGCACAATAACCTCTGAGGCCTTACAAAACAACCTGATGCAACCCTGCTGCGCTGAGCTCCACTTCACAGTCTGAACACTTGGGGGTGCACAAGGGCGGGGGGGAAAAGAAAGCCACCTGTCTTGAGCTAGAGTAGTGATTCACTGTTAAACTGGTTCAGGAGGTTTGTTCTCTTAAATATTTTCAAAAACTAAGAATTCTCCTGACATCAAACTACAAACCTACCGAGTCCATCTTCATGCACGTGCCGAAGTCTGCCAGCTTGAGGTGTCCGTTCTGATCCAGCAGCATGTTGTCGGGTTTGACGTCACGATGGATGAAGCCCATGGAGTGGATGGCGTTCAGCGCCAGCACCACCTCCGCCGTGTAGAAGCGAGCCCACTTCTCAGGTATGTCGTAGTTCATGGTGAGTGTGACCAGGTCGCCTCCGCCCATGAACTCCATCACCATGTAAAGGTGGCGGTCGTCCTGGAAGGCGCAGCACAGCTACGAGACAACAAACTGAGTCACTCGATGAAGAGTTTGCTTTGACACAGGTTTGGCTGCGTTCAACACCAGCAGACCTCAAAGATTATTATCTCCAACTTGATGCCGACAACATGACGCCTCTTTACAACTACAATGCATACCAAGTAGAGCTGGAAAAAAAGGAAACGATATACAACGATATACTGTGACATGAAATTATCCTCTATGCTTCAGGTAGGTAAGAAAGTATTTTAAATGTTGTCTTTCCAGCTCTTAAAAGGTTTTCTATTCAGGATTTCCCTAAAAAAATAACAAACGTTTTTTCCCTAAAAAAATAACAAACGCAGCTTCAAGGAACTTTCATTAACTGTTGTGTCCTGTGGACAAAAGTGGTACCACAGCGTTGTTTACATAAATATCTTGATCTGGCTGTTATGAGTGTTTGTTTTGAAAGCAAGTGAACTCTTTTTTCTTAACTATTTTTCATTTATTAAGTCTGTCTGCAGGAGGCATGGCGATTAAAAAACAGCAGCAAAAAACGCTTATGCAAAAGAAATAGCGTCCCACATGTTGTAGAATATACAAGGTTTACCTGTAGTTTCGGTCACTACGCTTTTCATAAGGATAATTTGCTTTGAACAACTAAATGCCAACTATACAAAATTAACTTGATATGAAAATGTTTTGAAACAATAATATCTTTGGAACTCCTCTGGTATAAGATGTTAAATGTTCAATGTTGGATATTGATATAACTTCTTTCTTTACAGTTCAGCTGTCTGAGATCTTGAACGCTGTTACTTAACTCCTGCCCTATATCTGTATTCAATAAGTAAAAAGGGGAATTGATGGCTTCATGGTTGATATTAATATTTAGCCAAATATGTGTATTTTTGTGCAACATTTTCCCTTTTAAGTGGACCATGTGAATCAATCCCAAAGAACAGCAGATGGTTTTCTTTTAAGTCACAACATAATTTAAGCAGATAGGGGGGGGTCAGGATAATATTTGGTACATTTAACATGAATAAAAAAATAAGTAACTCTTCCACGCGGCCACACATCAACAGAGTAAAACCTGTAACATGTTGCGCACCTGCACGACCCAGGGACTGTTGGAAAAGGCCATGATGTGCCTCTCCTCCCAGAAGAAGGCCGAGTCCGACCGCTTGATCATCTCGAATTTGTTGAGCTGCTTCATGGCGTAAACCTTCTGCGAGGCCTTGTGGCGGACCTGCAGCGGAGGAGTAGGTGAGGGAGGGAGAGTCACAGACGTTAGTGGCGCAAACATCGATAAGCGTGCGAGGACAACGTGAACAAGATGGTAAGTATGTCACAATGACCAAGATAACACGAGAGGCACACAAACAGAGAGGGGAGCCCATAATTACAGGCACACACCCATCGACAGACATGCTTACACAAGACTTCAAGCACAAACACAGAAAGCACCCCCCCCCGCCCTCCTCCTCCTCCACACCCCCACACCAGACTTCACACTCCTCTCCCACACACTGAGCCTGTCCAGACTCGCTTCTACCGCAAGACGCTCGGCAGAGACCAGATTCAAGCTTCATTGAGCACAACAGGGCAAACATCTGGAAAAGCAAGGAGTTCGAAAAGGAGTTACTGCCTGCCCCTAATTACTTTTTCTAAATGTAAAGGCAGCTAAGGTGGTCGTGATGAGGAGAGAGACGCCTTTTATACATCTGAAAAACAAGTTGCAGATGTTGCACATATTTTTGGTGGATTCACAGGTTGTTGCTCCCTCTAGTGGCTAGCATGTCTGGTATGTTGGTGCTAATTTCAGGGACCTCTGGAGGAGCTCTCCTGCTCCACCAACCCCTTTTATCAAACCTCACTGCTGCTGCTGCTGCTTCATGTAAAGTCCCCCCCCCAAAAAAATACATCTCCTGGCAACAATCTCACACTCATTCAACCGTCATCACAGACAGAAACGTCTCACCAGCTGCACTTCTCCGTAGGCTCCCCTCCCGATCAGCTTCACTTTCTCGAAGTCTTCGAGCTTCACCTGCAGCTCCCGCAGCTGACTCACCGCCTTTTCATCTGTGGGACGGGGATGTATATGTTACCATGCCGACACACAGGTCAAGCTGCAATCATTTAAAGGCTCAAAGGAACGGATCGGAGAGAGTTCAGTGAGAGTTTAGTGAAAGTTACTCCAGTCTTATGATATTCATACCCAATATATTTAAGCAACGGTAGCTTTTAGATGAGGAAGACAGATCAGGAGTATCCATCATTCAATCAAAAGAAAATGAATCATCAACTATTAAGAAAATCGATCATTTGGTTCATTTTTCATGCAAAAATGTCAAACATGTGCTGCCTTTAGCTCCTTAATTGTAAAAGTTGAATTCTCACACTGTCTGAAACACTGCGTTTAAGCTACAGTCTCTTCTGATTGGTCAGCTCACACATGCCTGACCCAGCAGTGCTGACAACAACAGAGCAGCTGTGCTAAATGTATTCTCGCGTGCCAGACTAGTTGTTTTCGCAGAAATAATGCAAAGGCGTGATCCCGTGACGCGGTGTGATGTCACAAAGTCACGGGGGGTACTGACGAGGTGTTCAGGAGCAGAGTTTTTTTCTGTGAAGAAAAGAGCTGCTGTTGGTGTGGACTTTGAGCTTTTCTACTTCCGAGCACAAGAAATTAAGGACACCAAATACGGACTCTGGACCACCGTTAGACAATTTGTAACCACACTGCTAGATGCCACTAAATCCTACACACTGGACCTTTAACTGTGATAACAACAGTTGCAGCCTTGGTATGGTGGGTGGTGTGAGTATTTAAAAGACTTGCTGCTGCATGTTTTCTCTCTTACACAAGTCCCATGATGTTAATTTTAATATTCGTAAGACTAAACAGAGACAATGTTACAAAAGCAGAAAGCCTATACAAGAGTGACACATATCTTACTTTTAACAATATTTTGACTGTAGTTTTTTTTGTTTCAGGGACAAACAGAAGTTGATTTGAATACCAACATGTCGCCGATCATAAGAGCACCGAGGTTTGAATTCATAGCCTGTATTTCTTATCTCTCTCGTGACCTTTTGCAGGAACATCAACTGCTGTAAACAGTGCGCTCTCTCTTCTATAATCCCTGTTTGAGGATAAAAACTTTCTTAAGAAGGTCTGAAAAGTCATGTTTTTCATCATCTAGAGATAAAGGTTTAACTGAACAAACAAGCCACAGACTCCGTTCCTCATGACCAGAGTTCTCTGGCTTTTGCATTTAACAACTGTATCGATATTTTTCAAGCCAAACACGAGAACCTTGACCTCCGACGAACAAGCTGCAGCTCTTACATCGATTTAGAAAGGCCTCGATGTTTTTGTTTTTCCTCAGGGCAGGGTAGTTCAAATCATGAGCCAACGCGTTCATGGAGTCCTGAAAAAGAGAAAAGATGAGAGAAAAAAATAGATACAAATTAATCACAGACAAATAAATGCCTCAGTTAGAAAAAACAGATCTCATTCACCACTGGAGTTATTATTGCTCGGTCTTGGCTCAAATTCTCATCAGCATATTTAGAAACATAAGAATAAAGTCGTGTTTCAAAGTTTCATTTTTGTTGGAAAGGAAGGAAGGAAGATCAAATCATTCTCTTTGTTAATCTGTCAGGACAAGTCTTGGTAGTTGGGCGAGCCTGGCCCTTCTGCTGGGTGACGAAAGATAACAAAGCTGAATGATTGGAGGAAGCGAGGGAAGGAAGAGAGGAAGGAATTACATCTTTAGTGAGCCGTCAGCTCCGAAATGCAACATTAACGGCGGAGAGAGAATGAGACTGCTAATGTGCAGCTGAAGAAACAACAACAGGAGGACAATGGCTGTTGGGTGTAAAGACAAAACAAATCGTACAACAATAACGAGCCCCTGCCCGAAACACACAGACCGCCACCGGGCCAAACAAACACGAACCCCTCCCTGAGGCTTAACGCAGAAGGCCGGAGGGGCTGCATCAGACTAAAAGCCGGGGGCCTCAGCAGTGTCATCGGCGCTTAAATCAGCGGTGTTGAGTTTCATGTGGAAACCAAAATGTCTCTGTGATCCAAACACACAAGGCTGGCAGGGCAGGGCAGTTGGCAGGTGGGTGGGGGGCGGTGTAGTATGACCCTCTATTCCCTAAAAACAAGGTTCAAGTGGAGTCATCCCCCGTGTTAGTGTGTGTGTGTGTTTTTCTGTGTGTGTGTGTGTGTTTTTCTGTGTGTGTGTGTGTTCGTTCGGCTGGGGGAATCTGGTCTTTAGTGTCTGTCAGACTGTTTGCTCGGGGACATATGAGTGGGTGGGCAGCGGGCATGTGGAACAATTCTGCACCTTTAAATAGCAGCGGTGCGGAGGGAGATCTCCCCCACCGCAGACGGGTGGAAATAGACCTGAGGGCTCAGAGGCTATTGTGGGACAAACAGCTTATGGGTCTGGATTCAGGATGAACGCTCGAGGATCTGTGATCATTTTACAGTGTGTGTGTGTGTGTGTGTGGGTGTGTGTGTGTCAGGGTTACTGCGGAAGAAACTGAACTCTGTGAGCCATGTTAAAGGGACACTACGCAGGCTTTTGATCGCTGCTGCTTCTGAACGCACCTTTTTCAAAAGTTGCATCATGCAATTCTGCAGAAAGACAGATAACAGCTGACAGTCTTATTCCCGGGTTTGAGTTGGCAGGTCACCAGCCTGAAAAGACAATAATCAACTATATTTTCTGCAGAATTGCTGACTCACAGAAAACATCACAAACACCAAAACTACCAAGGAAATGAGAAAAAACACACGAAGGGCAGGGTGTGGAGAATATACACACCACCACACATTTCTCGTGGGTCATAAGTGATGACTGACAGGGACAGTTTCTCAATGAGACTATACATTGTTTCTTTCAGGAAACAGAGTATCATTTTAACATTTGAATGATATGGAAATAATCTAATTTTAGGAGATTCAAAGGAAGCATTTGAGAAGTGTGTGTGTGTGTGTGTGTGTTTGTGTGTAGTAGCTCCTGCTGCCTGTATGACACCCTTGTGTCTGTAATGTAATGTTTTTTTCAAAGATTCACCGAAAGATGCAAAAAGAAGAGCAGCACTATAATGATACAACTAGAAAGACGCTCAGCAGAGCGCACACCTCATAGATACCAGCCAACCAAATACACCTGATTTTTTTCACCAGGCATCATTCCCTGAGAGACTGGCGACAATGTAGAAAAAAGTCCCATCTCGCGAGTTTAAGAAAGTCAAGATTCCTGGATCCCGTCCCTTTATCTGGATCTGCACCAAAAGTTAATGGGGTCTATTCTGGGCCGAGACACATCCTCCATCCGGGTTTTGTGGAAAACCGTTCATTAGTTTTTGTGTAAACCTGCTGACAAACCAACTGACCAACAAACGGGAACAGAAAATTGTGGTCGCGTACAACGAGTTATACATGACATCTGTTACTCGGGTTGTGGTTCGGCATCAAAGGTCGCATTTCAACATCGCGGTGGGACACATGTTAAGTGTTCAGCGCATCAAGTTCTTTGACAAACAAGCAAAAGCAGAAAACTCAGAGAGACCACATTACATTATAAACACTCGACTGTCAAGCCACACACCAGGAGGTCTAGTCTTAGGGTGAAGTTAAAACAAGGAGGCAGAACACAAAAAGACAATATGAGTCATTACAAGTAAAAGGAACGGAACGGCCAAGTTCACAGAAAAGGAAAGAGGAAAAATAGTGCAAACCACAACAGCACATCATGAGAAGTCAGACCTTGTTCTGTTTGTACTGTATCGTGCACGCACAACACAACACAACACAACAGACACAGATGACGACCGCTGACACGGAGGTTAACAACGCAGAGTTTAAAATTAGTCATTGAAAAGGTTTGTACCACCTCACAGAAGAAATCTCCATGTATCAACTGGCTACCTGAGTTTGGTGCGGTTCTCCTCGCTAATAAAGAAGATAAAAAGACTTAAGAGTTTTTTTTACAATTAGGTGTTAACCAAATCTGGCTATCTGAGATCAGAGCCCGTTTATCTGTGACGGGTCAAACTAGCTGTAATTACATTTATTCTCATTTTCTCTGCAGAGTTGAAGTTCAAACTCAAATGTTCCCTTGTTATCTTATCTCCAAGGAGTTCAGGAGTCTTGGGGAGTTTGTTTGTACAAGAATGATAAACTGCAAGGCTGTGAATTGCCACTGTCGGAGAAAAAGCCAGCGAGACCAGAGGTGGCCAACTATCATGATTCTTGTGATCGTTCACGAGTTGTTGTGCGATTCCACACCACTGTTTACAACCTACAGTCAGGACACATTATCTTGCGGCGCGAAGGGTTTAAACCTCTCGCCTCCAGATTCAGCCTCAGACCAGTCAGAGCCGGAGACAATTGAACCGACGCTCGCTTAATTTTCCTTCCTGGAATCCAGACAAATCTGAACATGATCCTGCAGTCCGGGCTTGGTTTGTGCGTCCTCGCCGCCTCAGAACGACACCTCCCACCTACTCTGCTGTGCGAGCTGATACCGCCTGAGTGCATTGAGCAACAGTGGAGAGGGTTCTCAGAATGCAAAAAACCGCATCCCGCCTCCAACGATCGGAAAAAAAAAATTTAAAGAAAAGGTTCCCTCCGCTGATACGAAACAGGCCCGGATTCAGCTATTCACTCGTGTACACAGCATCTGATCTGCACGTGTTGTTACAGAGGACATTTCACATACCTCTGGCACATATTTTGCATGCAAGCTCCCTCTATTAATCATTAGATGTTTGGATTCCAACAGTAAAACAGAGCGACGGAAGGAGAAACACATAATGCCTCCTCGGAGTGTTTGTTCTGTGTAATTGCTGGCCACACTGAGGATGCTGAGAGCATCTGAGGGCATCGTCATTTAGCTCACGTCCACACAGCCCGACGGTACCTGGACGTCCTGTGATCAGGCGATAAGCTGGACGATGATGAAGTAATTCTGCAAACGCTTCACGTTATTGGTACGTGGGGATTATCATCGGCGTTCCCTCTTGGGCCTCGTGCTGTTTTGGGGCCAACTTTCGTTCTCCTTTCTCCTCGTTTTGTTGTTTCCTTTGGTTTGGTGTAATTTTCGTCCAGGGGACTACAGATGAAAAACAGCCTTTTGGCTAATTCTACAGTTTTTACTCATTTATTACCGTGAGCGTGTGTTGTTTTTCAAATTCATTAATTACATATGATCAAAGGGGTACATCCCAGTACAACTTCAAATAGATTTCTGAAAAGCAAAAAGAACACGACAACAGTAGAGACAAGAACAAACAAACAAAGAAATGGATTTCTTGTCATATTTTGCTGTGTGTTTTTATCATTTACAATGGGTTGTTTTTACGTACTAGTGTGACAAACTTGTTCCCACTGATTAATTGCTAAATTTAACCATCATAGTGTGAATTACAGTTTTACTGCTGCTGTTACTTTAAGAGTAATAATTCCCTAAATCTTGAATCAGAGTTGCAATGAGAAGAAAGACGAGACAGATGTGCGCTTTTACGGAGTTTCCTAACAGACAGGCAGATTTACTATTTGCTGTCATAATCGCTAGCTGCTGCTAATTGTAGCAGTATTTTGCTAATGTGTGCAGCTAGTCGTCCCGTTAGCTGATTCTGGAAGCTCAGAGTTCCGGAGGGAGGTCTGCATTTCTTTTTTAAAGTCACAATTCTTTCCCTTTTTTGAAAAAAAAAACTGTTCTGAAAAATTATCCAATCTCAAAACCCTGTGACCGAAACCGAAACTGAGAGTTTTGCTAATCTGCTGCACCTCATTCTTGTGGTCGGCTCAAGTTGGTTTAAAAACACCACAAGATAAATAATTTCTATTGATTTTTGGGATTTTCTGTCACTAGATTTAAAGTAAGTCTGTAAAAAAAAAACAACAGTTCTGACTTTGTCTGACAAGCAAATCATCATCAGTCACATTTAAGAAACCAGAGCCAGATAAATGGTTGGCACTTCTACTTCAAACAACAAGTCAGCTGCCAAATCCATCAGTGACTCATATTCTGATGAACACATCTTACAGCATAGCGCTGCACCACAAATAAACAAACAAATCAAGCATAAATACGGAGGCAGAAAATCATTAACAACAATGTTCAGTGGAATCAAAACAATGGCACTTTCACCTGTTTTCACACGTGTCCGTTTGCTTGTTTGTTGGTTTGTCAGCAGAATTACACAAAAACGACTGAACGGATTTCAATGAAACTTGGATGGAGGACGGGTGTCGGCCTGGAATAGAGCCGATTAAATTCTGGTGCAGATAAAAGGAATTTGACTCGCTTTGCTTAACCTTTTGCGCGATAAATGTCGGGGTGACACAGTGCTATCGAGTTTGATTTTTTTGGATTAGGCTTGATTGAATTAAAGGGGAACAACCAACCAACACAGACAGTATACAGATGGTTATATTTTAAAGGGCGTCGACCTTTGTTCTACAGATAAAAGATGCTTCGAAACAACACCTTTTGTCAGCAGGCAACAAAAAATTATTGTGGACAAACAGGAAATGGCGTTGTGAGGTCACAGCAGGATAACGCCGTCTCAATTCCAGGAAGTGACTTCAGCTTCCTGTGTGGTAGCTCCCTGCATTAGGCAGCACGGTGGCCATTGTTATGCCCACCGCACAGAGCTGCTTATGTGATAAAGCTGTGAAGAATGACTGCTGAGGTCTGGATGGACTGTCCGTGTGGGCTCAGATTAATTCATTTCTCTCAGACGCCCCTTTTTTTTTTTCATCACTGTGGGGCATAAGTCGGGTTGTTGCTCCTGTGAGGCTGAGAGCAGCGGCTTTACGCTGGACCTGTGACTCATCAACACTGAAAATAGACGCCCCCCCCCAGCAGGAACTACTGCAGACGGAACAAGATCAAATCTGCCTCAGCTGCCCAGTCTATCCTTCAGGTGTACACGTTGACCCCTGCGATGACCCCGGAGCATGATGTCGCCAAAATAACCCGAATGACAACCACAGCTGGTTTTGTTGAATATCAAACCTGTACGAAGCAGCTTTAAAAAAAGGCACGTTTTTTTTTTAACTGTATGACGTCAGATCTTTTTTTATTTGCCGAGCTGATAGCGGGGAAACATGTAGAAAAGCATGTTCACCCAGTCTTCCTCAGGTATGTCTGAAAGGCATGTAGGAATCTCTTCTGAGAATTTTTTTCAGTGAGTGCAGCGCTGAGAGAAAGTGCTTGCGCGTTGACAAACAAAGCCGCTCCGTATCAGCTCAGAAGTGTGTATCTGTTGCTAGAGGACGGGGCAAGAGGAGCTCAACAGTGGCATTTGTTTTATCAGAAGTGGGCTGAGTACATTCTTAGGACAGGTCAGAGAGAGGGCATGTCAATTAGAGGCCGGGCCAAGAGACCCAGCAGTGATGGAGTGGCAGGGCGAGATGAACGATTGGTTGGATTTTTAAAGCCGGGCGCTGATTGCTTTTCTTGTCTGCTGCTTTTAATGTGGGTCAGTTTTGGTGCAACTTTTAAAGGAGCACTATGTAGTTTTGGGGGAAGAAAGAGACCTGAACTAAACTGAGTAAACAAACTGACATTAAAAGGACATATACTTTGTTTATAGGTGGCGGACCCTGCCACCTTCTTCTGGCTTCAAACAGTGTTCTGGGTACTCTAAGAACAGCTTGGTTATTCAGTTATAGGGAAAAAATTGATATTTCTAAAAGAGTTTGTCATATCACCTCATTAATATTGTAAATACAAAAATTCGGAATTTTAATTTCTTCTCCAAAAATACACAGCGCACCTTTAACTCAATTTCCTATCATGTATTCCCATCATTACTGGGAAAATGAGGGGGGCAAAAACAGGAAAAGGAGACTACATGTTGAGCTGAGGTGGGGTTTCCTCTGATTAAAAACTAAATTCACGATTAAAAAAAACACAAATAAACAAAACAAAACAAAAAGCTTTTTACACGCAGATGTCTCAGTTATAAACAGTTGTGTCACCCACACGATAATAAAGTTCTTCCCTTTCCCTTCTGGTTGTGTAACTTGGTTGCTGATGTGTTAAATTCCTCCAGCTGACGTGTGTGTCACTCACTACCTGTGTGACACCCACCTGTGTCACAGAACCCTGAAGGTTAAAAAAAAAAAAGCAAAGAAAAAGAAAAAGCAAACTCACCAGCAGCGTTTCCAAGTTTAGCGCAGAGTGTGGGCTCCTCATGAGGGACTCCAGCTTCTTCAGCCGGCTCTCCAGCCTGCTCTCTGCTCCGAGCATGATCACAGCGCGCGGTGGATCCAGGTCACATGAAAAACACAGAAACACCTGCAGGCCTGAAGGTGTTCTAGTGTCGGGACACAGGAGCACTCCTCCTCCTCCTCCCCCTCTTCCTCCTCCTCCTCTTCCTGCTTGATCAGATCCTCATGCCGGCTTCTCTGTAAACTGCGATTTCAGCGCTCACTTTAATGATTAACCCGCGGCCAAAGTGTCTCTCCGTGTTTTTATTTTTGTTTTCGTCAGTGTCTCGGAGGAAAGTGAAACCCGGCCGGACTTTACCGACCCGAACAAAAAAGGCCGCACTTCACTTTCAGGTGAGTCCCGTCTGCTCGCAGGTAGCTACAGCCAAGTGTGATCCGACCGCAGCGTGCCCAACCTGCGGGACAGAGCGCCGTCAGGTTACACGGAGTGAAAGGGGGAGGGGGAGACTTCCGGTTGGA
Organism: Diplodus puntazzo; assembly: GCA_963678695.2. NCBI lineage: Eukaryota > Metazoa > Chordata > Actinopteri > Spariformes > Sparidae > Diplodus > Diplodus puntazzo. The sequence goes on from OZ023172.1 coordinate 15,969,599, forward strand.
ACTGTCAAAGTAAAACACCTCAGAAGAAATTATTTATAGATGACATGATGTTAACTAAGTTACATTTGTGTTCTTGTTTTTTGTTCCCTGCATGAAATTAGTGATTCAGTATTTTGTCATTTCATTTATCTCATTATTTTATTTTTTCACACACACACACACGCACACGCACACGCACACACACATCATGCCATCAGATATTGGCATGAAAATGAAATAAGAATTATCTAACTAATGAACTATATATGCAAATAAATAAATAAGTTGTTGTTGTAAGGAAAGTCACCGTTATAATAGAAATAAAGGCCCACATAATAGTATGATAAAGTGTGTATATATACACTTTATGAATGAATGAAAAAAAAAACTCTCACTTTGAGAAAGAGATCAGTATCATAGAGGTCTAGGACAAGATTTAAAAGAAATATTGATTATGAGAAAATATGTCAGTATATAGGTCTATATTCTTTCTCTTTTTGTGTGTGCATAAATCGCATTGTAGCTCATCTGCATCGCCGTGTTTTTATGTGAAATGTGTGATATAAATCCACCGTTCCATGCTGCATGTATGCGTGTGCATGGATATGTAACAAAGGTCAAATGAGATGTGTCGCATTATGTCTGGGGACCAAAAAACATCCCAAAACACAAAATAAAATTCAGATATGTCACAGAATGAACAACCCAGTGAAACACTAAAATATCCCCAACTCATTTTGAGTAGTGTTTATAAATAAAACTTTATGCCCAAACCCTCTGACTCTATGTTTGATGATATGATTTGAAGAAATAAAACACAACACAAGGTTACTGTAATACAGCGCATTGGTCCATGCTTTTATTTTGAAGGCATCCGGTTTCATTCTACCTAACTGTTTGTGACTTGACATACATTAATCTTCGATTTGATCCCTGTTTCCATGTGTTCTTTACTTTTAAGTGTATTTGGGAATCACATCCAGCGGTTTTGGTTTCAATCTTGCCCCGAGAAAAGTTACCCGACACAGTGGACACCACTTCCCCCCTGAATGCCTCCAGCCAGTGTTCCCAGCAGCCGCTCACCAGGCCGGAATTCCTGCTCTCTTATCTCATTCATCTGTTTTACCGTCACAGCTCAGGGCCTCGACCGACTTTCAGTATTTTAGGAATGCTGATGCGCTGCCTTGCAGACACGCTGGCACTAAAAATAGACGTTTACAGGCACCTCAGTGTGTGAGCAGTTCTTATCAACAGCTCAGATTGTTCTGTGTTAAAGCAAATGATTGTTTTATGTGTGTGTAGGTTAATGATCTACAGTCAGATTGAGAAGGTTTACAGGACAGGAAAGTATCACATATTGAGTCCAAATTAGGAAAACATTTTACACTCAAATTCAAGAGGAAATCAAAGAACTAAATCCAGTGATGGAATGTAACGGAGTACATTTACTCAAGTACTGCACACAAAAATGTTATATACTTTATATTTTCACTCCACCACATCTGGGAGCCAAATATTGTACTTTTTACTCCACTTAAGTTATTAGATAACTTGTTAGTTACTGGTTTCCTACAGATTTCATGATGAACTGGAGCCAACGTAGCGTGTTTTTAAAGTAATTTACTTTAATTACACTGGCTCCAAGTGCCTTTTCTATGGTTGACTTTCATTTTTACCACAGTGATATTTAAACACAATATCTTCTCAAGTATAACTTTTGGGTACTTTTCACAACGCAGAAGGAATCACACAAGACGTCTCCTTGCTCTTAGAATAACTTTTATTTATTTTACTTTACAAAGAGGTCTCCACCAAAGCTCTCCGTAACTGAATCTATATTCAAATACAAACAATCTGTGAATAATCTATTCAGACAGTGGGGCTAAATGTTTGACAGGGGGCGGTCAGAAAGTACCAATGGATTTCAGGCAAAAACAGCAACAAAATGTCTGACACAAAAGTCTTTTTTTTTTTTTTTTTGTCCAAACATTTGGATCAACACACATCCTGTATCAGGTCAGAAATGGCAATGATTAAAATGTGCAATAAAACCAACGGTGGCAGTCTTGACAACGTCTTTATTTGGCCTCTGGCGTCGGAGCAGAGGAGCACTTGTTGACACCGCAGCTATATGCATGCTGTGATGTCATCGCTGACTCACATGTGCTGTTGACTGAAGTCCCCTGGCCAGCCGAGGATGACACTAACATAACGGCATGACCCGCGGTGAAGATGTAGGCTGGAATGAGTTGGGGGGGGGGGATACATGTGTCGCTGCTGTGGGCACGCACACAAACGCACAATCACACAAACTCATAGGCATGTAGTTTTGGAATGATGGCAGGGGTGGGTCACATTTGGAGTTATTCTAGGAGTCGGTCATGATGACTACGTATCCCAGGGGACTGTGGGACTCTTCATTAAGAGGAGGCCTTGAAGGGCACCCTGGGTCTTCTTGGTATGACACAGCTGTAACAGTTGGCTAAATTGGGATGTAATGAGAGAATAATGGCAGCGAGATGTGCAGGGAAAAGCTATCTACTTGGCATTGGATATCAGTCAGCTGGCACTGAGTGAAGTGTTCTGTGAGATCGTATGGGTTTCAGCAGTATGCCTATTGGCCTCTGGGTGCTTTCTTGGAAAAAAAAAGGGGGCAGGTGCAAAGTTACAAAGGCAAACACTGCTCTCTAGTGGGCATACAGTATACAAACATAAAGACAAGAAGGGGCTTTTAAGAGCTTCAGCACTCGAAATACAATCATCGAAGAAAAGAACATGTGAACAAATAAAGCACTTTTTTTGTGAAAATCTACATATGCATCATCCATAAGTTAATATAACAACAAATAGTATCTGTGAACTAGAAAAACTTGAAATCTTACAATGGGACAAAAGTGTTGACGAAGCCTCCAAATGATCAAATCTCATCAGGTATCCCCAACAGAGGGAACTGTAATACTGATCGCTGCATACTACAGCATGTGACGGTTAAGTATAATACCACGTTTGGTAAAATTACATGCCTCTCTCTCTCTCGTTTTTTTTTTTAGAATCATCTGATCAGAGACAGTGACGTTAAAAACATGAGAATCAGGATCGGATAAAGGGACAACTCACCCCAAAAATGAAATATTGTTCCCATTACCTGTAGTGTGACTTATCCACCTAGTTTGCTTCGGTGTGAGCTGCAGAGTTTTGGAGACACCAGCCAAAGAGATGTTGGCCTTCTCTTGTATATAATGGATCTAGATGGTACTTGGGCTTGTAGTGCTCAGAGAGCAAAAACAAAAACAAAAAAAAAACATTTTACAAACTCAACAGCAACTTCTCTCTCTAGAAATCATGAGTAAAGCAAGTTACTCCAGATAATCCACAGAACTTGTTGTGAGTTGTTTCATGTAGGAACTATTTTCTTTATGCATCACCATGCAGGAAGAAAGTGTGCAATTACTCATGGAATAGAGGCCAAGCCCCCAGGAGGACAGCCAGGCTTTGAAGCCAACGTTTGTAGAGGCCAAACAGTACAATCACATCACGTGATGCACCCGAGCCAAAATTACACTAACATTGTGAGCGGCTGTAAAATGGTGGATAATTATTTCTGAGCATCATTCAGTCCAATAAACTTTGGGAAGTCTAGAAGAGCTGCAAGATTAAATAATTTGACCTCTATTGAAATTAGCTGGATGCTAACCAGAAGTTAGCTGGAAAGCATGCTCTTCGGGCCCTGAAACACAGAAGATCCGGGTACTTTTATAGCCGGGAAGTTAAGCAATTTTGGCTTTGTGTGCCATTGTGAGCCCCATCTCCAACTCTGTGTTTGGGTTGTGCTGTAACGCCCTGGATAGAAGCTAGTGAACTAATCCTGCTTATGCTATAGCTCAGCACAGGGGGACGCCATTAATGTTTACACATCAGCAGCAATGTCTCTTTCCAGAAATCATGACCTGATTACTTCAGATAAACCACAGACCTTGTTGTGAGCATTTTACCGTAGGGACTATTTTCTGTCAGCCAAACTACGAGGGAAAAGTCCATCTACTTAACTACTTAATGGCGTCCTCCTTGGCTGATCCCTAACGCTTTCTCGCCTGGTTAGCTAGCCTCTCGTCAATGAGTGACTGCATGCCACCTACTGCGTGGTGATACAGGGAGAAAATAGTTGTAGTAGTAATAGCACCTGAAACTGCTCACAATAAGGTGTGTGGATTATTTTGAGTAAGTACATTAACTGTAATTTTTTGCCGCTTCTGGTGCCATTCAGTTCCACTACAGTCAAGAGAAGGCAGACATCTCTACAGCTGATGTCTGTAGAAAACTCTGCAGCTCACACCAAAGCAAACTAGGTGGATGAATATCACTACAGATGAGAGGAAAGATATGTTTGTTTTTGTTTTGGGGTGAACTGTCCCTTTAAACTATCATGCGCCATGAAAGCTGGCATTGATTTTGCTATCAAAGCTTTGGCAGATCAGATGAAAGGTGAGGGTCTGTAAATCACACATTTACGGACCAGCGTCATCAGGACGACCTAAGTGTCCACAGACAGACCCCTTTTTCCCCTCTTATGATCTTTGTTTTAGAGGAGGCAGAGGGAGCATCCTTTCCTGTTTTACTGCTCAGTCTTTTGTCTTAACAGCCCAGCCAGGCTTCCTCCACACAGGATGAAGTCTTAATCTCTCCTCCCTTGAAAGGAGTGAGCAGGGAATCACAGGCAATCAGTTGTGAGGAACCAAATCTCAGAACCAGTATGTTACTGTGTACCGTATTTAGATTGGGCGCGAGGTGGAGGGGAAGAGGGTATACTATATTCCTGGCTGTCGGTCAAAAAAAAAACAAAAAAAACCTCCTGAAGTCTGAGCCCCCGTCGGCCAGGTAACCCAAAACCTGGAGTGGGGAGTCAGCGTGGGATATGGGGAGAGGAACAATGTGGCTCTTTGTGCAAGCCGGGCAGAGAAAACAAACCGTTTCCCCTGGAAAGAGATCATGTTCAGGCTCCATCTGAGAAGACCACACAAGGCTGATCAGAGCCCTGTCTGCTGTGTACAGCAAGGAGAAGAAGAGGAGGAGGAGGTGGTGGAGGAGGAGGAGGAGGAGGAGGAGCGCATCTGGGCAGCCACACACACACACAGACACACTTTAGGGCAATGTCAGACAGGAAGAGCAAAGCATGAGCAGAGATGCTCCATTTCAGGCACTCACTGAACACAACATCACACACCAGCCAGTAATACTCTTTGGTCCAAGACAAAATGTGTGACTGTGCTGTGTTCTTCCCCCCACGATGACTTGTGAGAATGTGGCCATCTGGGCTGCTTCCTGGGTTGGCACCCTGCTGGTCTACAGGCAGAGCGACACTCTGATGGGCTGACAGGCTGAGGGACTGGCTGGAGGGTGTTAGCACTGGCGTTGTCCACGAGAGGGCGTGGCACTGATTCTGGCACCGCCATACAGTGTTAAACAGGGAGTCTGTTCATTAGGTGGAGAGAAAAAAAACCCAGAAAGAAACAGAAAGAGTAGTGAGATGTTATAGATTCTGGGCTGATTCTGTGTAATTTCCATTTCTAGCATATCTTATATCAACCCCGCCTGCTCTGGACACTCATTCCTTAATCCGCCCTTTCTACATAAACACTGAGAATGAGGCTTTTAGTCATGTCAACACTCAGATAACTGTCGCAGAGGGCACAATCAAACCAAGAACATCTGGCCTCTTTCTCTCTCACACACTAACACAGACTTTCATTGAAGCACACATATTAAACGTAAACAGACGCACACACTCGTATGTAAGGGCCAAAACCAGGGTTCTGTACTCCCTCTGTCCCAATGCGTTTTAGTTTCAAACGCTCAGCGAATACCCATGTGGTGGGATCGGATTACACGGGGCTATAAAATATCCCAAATAAAGACAGGGAAAACTGAGACTCAAAAAAATGGGCCGTTTCCTGAGGTGAAATCCTCCAGTTGGCTGCTGATTCTGTCAGATTTTTTAAAAGACTTTTTAGCAGACGAGACAATAGAACAGGACAGCAATGTTTGGCCTCGGAGCACAGAGGTGGCGAGCTAAAGTCATTCGCATACGGCAGCCAGCTCCCATTACACACAACGCAGGGCCATAAATCCGTCTGCACGACACAAGCAGCATGCTGTGATTTCATATGTATTGGTTACTAAGGGGACGCATGAAACCACAACAAAAACCAAAGAGTAAAGTGGAAACTCATTTAGTCAGAGGGAGTCTAACTAAGACTCAAAACATCTGCGGTGTAAGATAGAGGTTTATGTTGTCTTTCTCTATCAGCAGCCATCATTTTTAAACATAATTATTGAGCTGACCTTTGGAGAGCAAAGTAGAGAGAAAAGCAGGCCAGTTGAAATCCAAACCATCTCCGTAATATCAGCAGATTAATCTCATGGCATACAGTAAAATGGTAACATGATCTCATCGCGGCGAGATACAAGCGGGTGAGGACGACGGGTGGTGTTACAGCCATTTGGACTCCCAATCAGGCAAGTGAAATCAATAGGCCCTTTGATTGGTCGAAAGTAAGGAGGGATTTTCTGCAGCACTCTAACAACAACATCTGGTTGGCAGTGGACAGCGGTGGTGAGTGAAGAGAAGGAAAAGGACTGAAAGGCGAGATGAAGAGTGCTAAACTCATACATGGGAGAGACGAGCTGAAGCCAGAACAGGGTGTCATTATGACATGCGTAATCGGAGCACTCTGGTTCTGCCCCTGTGTGTTCTAGTGAAGCCCCAGAGCTCTATCACAGCTGAGGCCTGGCTCTCATATTCACAGCGCCTTGTAGTCTGCCTGACAATCACCTCTGTCTCTGGAGCGACCTCAGAAAGATGTCCGCACGGACTCCTCGTTCATAGTGCAAGAGCAAGACTTTCAGGTCACTTATTCAGCCTCACTTGATCTGTCTCACTATGTCGGTGTCAGGTGGAAAGACCATCCCTTAACCTCAAGGTCACGGTTCTGTCTTAGCTGCAGCCATCTGTACTTGTCGGGATAATGAACACACAACCTTTTCATACATCGCAAATTGCTCTGGAAAAAAACATCAGCTAATTGTTTAAAATGTAGAAATCTTTCCCCTTCCACTAAAAACAGACACACACACACATCTTGGCAAAACTGAGCCTACCATACGGGCTGCAAACAAAGCATTGTGACCGTCAGGTTGTGGTGAAGTGATCGCCTTTCAAAGTGACTCTCACTGCCTGTGCCCTCCACCTCCTTTCCCTGTTGTAACCTAAGAGCCCCGAGGAGTGCCAGGTTACTGGGATTCTCTCTCTTTGGCGCCACGCTGTTTAGTGACCACGCACATACTGTGAGGCCTGTGATTAAGCTTGCCCTGTGTATGTGTGAATGTGTGTGCGCACACATTTTCCAATCCTAAGTTAAATGGCATTTAAAAATAATTGCTGCTTTTTCATTTAGCCAACACAGAGTACCACATGGGTGGGTTTGCCACACAGAACAATGCAATGGGATTTAGAAAGTTTGTGCAAATACATTTGGATTCAGCTTGGTATACTATCAAGTTAATGCTCTGGTGCAGTAAATCCCACCCACTGGCTGCTTGTGGCATTTCTTCTTTGGAAACAAGGTACAGTAGTTCCCTCCCTTCTGCAGTAACATCAGATAGAAAGTTAGTGAAAGCAATGCTATCTTTACTTTGCCTCGCCTTGAAACAGAATCTCTCACCTCCATCCTCTACTTATTCTGATCACGGATTCGTAGGCACCGCCTCTTCAGAGCTGGCTCCATGTCTCCAGCACTGGGCATATTAGCAGGGCTCCGGAGGCTACCCTTGTCCCTGAGTTTGGGCAAGAGCAGTGGGGTGGTGGTCCCACCTGTCTTTGGCGCTGTTGGCAGGGCATAGGCATGGTCCTCATCAGGAACATGGGGGTCCTCTCCTACATCCCCAACTACTGCTAAGGGCTCCTCTGTCTGACTGACTGGGCCCTCAACCCGAACTGGACCAACAACAGAGCACTTATTCTCTTTGATAGCTTCCAGCTCACTAAGTCCAGGGTCAGAGGGTGGTGCTGGTATTCTCTGGGGTAAGGAGGAGTCCGGACTAGCAGGTGAGGGGGACATCCCATTTGGACTGGGGTCCTGAGATGTCAGGGCAGAGGGCGTAGCATCGTATGGATGGCTGCTCTCAGTGGGGCTGGGCGGGGTGTTCGAAGATGGAGTGTGGGAGTCCTGGTGATGGTAGACAGTGTCAGGTGAGGGGCACTTTGATAGAGGAGGGGTGGGTCTGATGATGTCGTGGAGCCCTGATCTGGTACCCTGCCCTGTTCCTGACTCCCCCAACCCTGATAGATCCACCACTCCATTGGCAATGGGCCCCAGCTTCACTTGGGTCCTTTGAAGAACCCTCTGGATGACTTGTCGCTCGGACTGCTGCTGCTTATAGTCTGTCAGCCCCTCTGACTCTGGGGCTGAGCAGGGGGAGTCGTTGTAGCATGCTCTGGGGGAGGATGATTCACTGTGGGGTGTGGATGTTGGAGATGGGAATAACCTCTCTTTTTTAACCCAATCTGTGTCCCTTGTGCTGGGGTCAGTTGGTGAGGGGAGACCTTGATTAAAGGTCAGTTTGTTGGCTCCCAATCTGCTGTCCCCTTCTGCGATCCCTGGAGATGACAGCCTAGTAGCCCTGGATCTACCCCTGTCTGGCCCCTCTGGCACAGGCTGGATAACACCACTGTGACTTGGAGTTTCTAGGGTTGACTTAGAAGGGACTGGAATGGGGATAGGAATGGGTATGGGGACAGGAAGTGGGACAATGATGGGATAAGGCACCAGGACAGTAGGTTGGGGCAGAAGAGGGCTAAAAGAAGGGATGCCATAGTTCATCATGTGGGGCATTGGAACAGGGCCTCTTGGCATCATGTTCAGGGGAGGAGAGTGCAGGCCAGGGAAGTAGGCTCCTGGGAAAGGATGCATCATTCCTGGCGGATTCATGGAAGAGGAGGTTGGAGGCTGCAGGTGAGGAGAGTGAGGAGGTCTGTGGATAGGGCTGGAAGGGGGTCCTGGGTGTCTCTGGGGGTTGGCAAGGGGGCTTTTCAGGCCCTGAGCGTGAAGAGGAGGTCTGATGAAGGGCATAGGCATTTGAGATACCTGCTGGTGTTCCAGAGTGGGACGAGGATGAGGTGGAGGATGTAAGGGAGTAGGGTGAGGTGACACTTCCACAGCAGGGGGATGTGGAAGAGGCTGGATGGGTCTCTCCAGCGTCCTCAGCCCAGAGACAGCCACCCTGGAATTACAAGCCTCTGAGGGGGAGATGGAGGTGGATTCTGCTGATGCATGGTTCGCTGTAGGGCCTTTAGGCGAAAGGTTTCTATGACGAGCTTCTGCAGCACCGCTGCTGCTGCTCCAAGACTCAGGAGTGAGAAGCTTCTGTCCAGTCACAATGCTGTCCGCCCTCCCCTCCTGGCTGGGTCTGCTCGGGCTGGAGCTGGTGAGAGCAGCGCGGGCTTCTCGGTAGAAAACATCCATCTTGTACTGGTTCAGACACTTGGTGCTGCAGAACTGGAGTCGCTCCTCGCCAGACCCGAAGTCCAGGTATTCTTTAGTGTGACGGACATGCTTGCACCAATCACACACCTGTGGCACAGGGGAGAGAGACTGTGGGGGGTTATTGAAGTGATGGATCCCAGCTATAAACTTTTACGGACAAGTACACCCAAAAATTAAAATTCAGTCATTATCTATGATTATCTACATGTTGATGGAAAGTCAGGGAAAGTGTGAAAACATTTCTGGAGCTTTAGAGCTAAACAGCATTGCAGAATTGGGTGTAAATATTGTCTTTTCAAATCAATTTGGGATCTTTGGACTTCTGGAGTCATGGATTAAACAAGATGAGCTGTATGGAGCCATTTTGTGTGGTTATTTTTTGTTTACTGTTTTTTTTTTTTTACGTTTTTGAACAAGCTCTCATCTACATTAGATGTTTGCTAAAACGGTATTTTTCTGTGAAGTTCCAGAAATGTTTTGTGGACTCAAAACTTCCCCTGAGTTTCATGGGTTAGCGCGAGTTACCCTGTTGCCTGAGGGTAATTAGATAATCACTGAATTTTTGTTTTAGGGTGAACTGTTCCTTTAAGACTTTTGTACAAATATACAGCAATACGAGACAGGCTGACTTCATCCCAACCTCTTAAGGTGAGAAGACCGCAAACTACATGAGCACAAAACTGTTTTAATCTTGTAATTTTATAGCATATTCATGATAATACTTTGCATTGGAAAACAAAAGATACATTGATAGTGTCCTCTTACTCTGACATTGCTGTTTATCTTCAACACCAGTCTGGGCGAGTCCTCTGTGTGAGGGTGCTGAGGGGATCTCTCACCGTGGAGGTCTTCATCTCTGGCCTGACAGGGGAAAACCCACAGACACACATGACATGAACCCCTGTGAGGCAGCTTGTCAGACCTGAGTTCACACTACTTTTGATGGATCCATTCTCCGATTCGTTATGATGCCATACTGGAATCATTCTGTGGTCATTAAACCAAATTTGAGCTTCTCGTATAACAAGTGCAAAAAATAGCTTCAAATGAATTGCCTTGTCATCAAGATTAGAAGACAGTTTGAGCGTTATGTGTGGCACCAAAGACTAAAAGGTCAGTACAACAAAGGGAAATCACTAGTGTTGTGAAACAGATACAACTCTACAACTGAGCAGAGAGATAATGCAGGTGATGTATTGTCATATTATCAATGGCCTTGACATTATTAATATAGAAAATTCCTCTTGATTCATGTAAGCTGATCTTGTGTGGATTTGAGTGCTCCCCCTTCTCTGTGACCCATCGAGTCGTGTTGAGTTACGAAACATGAGGCAGCTGAAGGTAAGGTATGCACTGAAAGTGGACACCTCGCCCCAGGCCTCCTGGCTTTCCTCTCAGACAAGCAGCGACAAGCCAACGGCAATGCTTTCTTCCCTGCCTACGAAAAACTAGAGGGCTTGTTGCACACAATCTGTTCAGCCCCTTCTTTTTGTCTCCGTTGTCTTGTGAATATACCTACCACAGTATAAAAAACAGTGAGGGTGAAAGGGGATACAGTTGCCTGTCACGGCGCACCTCTAAAGAGGGTATATCGGTGTTGTAATGGAAGGTGAAAAATCATGGCAATGTGCATCGGAGCGGTTCACCAGAGTTGCAGCTTTCCTGTCCTCCAGACCAAAGCCACTTAATGGCCGGCCCCTCCTCCATTAACGAGAAACTGATACTAAGTGTCCTCTACAAACTTTGACCTCCCACCCACCATTCTTATACTGGCTTCTCAATAATAACCAGAAAGCGTGTTCTCGGAGATCGCCCCTCTCTAAATTCCTGTAAATTAATCTGTCAGTTATGACCTCATAAGTATCTGTTTCGGAAGGTCCGTTTACCTGACAGAAACCACCTGATGCTTGCTTCTCCTGTATATGGAGAGTGACACAGATGGCACAAGCTGTCCATGAACAGAATCTCTGTGTGTGTGTGCAATTTACTGAACGCCCACCAAAGTAGGGAGAAGCCATAACTAAATGTTTATGACTCCTCACAGTGATTGCTGATATGTCCTGTATACATATTTCCTTTACCACTCACCTTATTGCGTTTGAAGTAGGCCCGTCTGCAGGCGGCAAAGCACTTCTCACTGCAGAAGCTCTTAAGCTCCGAACCCATACATAGGGAGTAGCGTTTCACCCCTTCCTTCTGGCACCAAACACACACTATCTGCACATTCTGCACATCTTCCACTGCGGGAGAAAAGCAGTAAAAAAAAGTTCAAGAGTGCAGCTTTGCTAAAACAACTCAGTTCCAAACGATGTTTTCGTGGCTGTGGGGTTTAGAGAATCTTTTGAAGAGTGTTGGTGCTGATTTTCTGGAGGATTTCAACAGTGATATCAGAAGTCTTTACCTCTCAATATCTGTGAAGAGTTGAAGCTAAGTTCAAGGGACCAATAGTTACTCAATCTCACTGGAACTCAGGTGACATGATCAAGTTTTCAATTTTTTTAAATGTTTATTTATATAGTTTTTATCAATTGTGCTCTTTTTGATTCAGAACTGTTAGCCAATTATCTATGTGAGTATCTTAGTATGTACCTTAGTGTGAATTAATTAAAGAAGTCTAAGGGCAATTTCTTTCACAGAGTCTACAGAGCCCGCCGGTTCTAGGGTAAGGGTTATCAGCACCACCACTTTATGCACTTTTCCACAAAATTAGCTCTGGTTTTAAAGATTTCTGGTGCCTTGGTGCTATCTAGCAAACCAGCCAACACTCCCACCAATTTTGGGTGCAACCATTGTAACCATGGATGTGTGATTAACCCCGTTAAAGTCCGCAGTGGATTTTTATAGCTCCCTTAACAGCACTTGAAATACCAGCTGATCAATGCATTTGCATTATATGTTATCATCTTTGCCAACCCTAAAGGAAAAATAAACATGTGAACTCAAAAGTTTTGATTTTAACATGTGTAGCCACATGCTTTGGCAGTTTTTACAGCAAGTTTAGTGTTTCGACGTCCAACAGAAAAAAAATCGGTGTGGCTTTTCCTTGACATACTAAATATAGCTGTTGGTCATTAGTTGCACAATGAGTCAAACTAAAGCAACTATTTTTTGGTTCCACCTGCAACATAAACTTGTTGACATCAAGCGGCTGTCTTATTGAATTAACTATTGCTTTAGCAACATGAATCTCTGGACAGACAACAAACCAAACACAAATGACTGTTTACGTGTCTTTTCTGAATGTTTAGGGGCCATGAGGAGACTTCTGAAACCAGTAATTGCTCAATCCACATAGCTGAACCTGCACTCTGACTTTTCCCATATAAACATAACACAAGTCATGCGTTATGTGTGCATGTGTGAATCTGGGAGCAGGGCTGCTATAAGCTAAAATATCTTCATGCGTTGTCCCGTGGCACACTACCTGCTGATGGTTTTATAAGGGGGACGATGACCGGGGCACCCTTGTGCTCTTTCGGGGTGGTCAGGGATAAACTAGTTGAGGAAGAGGAGGGTGAGGAGGAGGAGGGGACGCCCGAGGACTCTCTCTCTCCGCTCTTCATGGCGAGGACCGAGTGACTGACTTTGGCGTCCAGGCTCTTGGGTTTTGGCAATGAGTTTTCTGAAAGACACAAAAAACGAACTGTGATGCAAATGACCCGGAGTTTTCACGTAACACAATCGCATAATGTGTCAGCACTGACACTGTTATAGCTCTTGCATCGATGCCAAACGTACTCCTAAACAATAGATGTATCTGAATGAATGAAACATGAGAAGAGTATGTCTAGCTCATTCGATCAGTGACTCAGTGTCTGCACCCCGACCTGCAGAACCTGTTGGTGTAAACTCAAGAGCGCTCCGGCACTTCCCCTCACCTTTTAGCACCGACACGTGCTGACGCCTCTCTCTGTAGTTTCGGATCTCGTTGGCCTCTGACTCTCTGAGATCCACCTTGTCGTAGCCGTACCATCCCAGCAGCTCGTTCATGGTGCTTTCTGCAAACGTCTGCACGGGAAAAAGGCAGAAAACAAATCGCTAATTAACCTTCCATGTAAAGGGATAGGGTAACTGAGCCACGGCCTGCCTGCAAATGGCAAATTGTGAGCGTACATGTCCTGGGTTGTTAGTGGAACTTTTTATCCTATGTTAAACATAATCAGACCTCCCTACTCTGAATCAATGCGAGGGATTCTTTCTCAGCCCCAGCCCCGGTCGGAGAAATGAATACGGGCACAGTGGAGTACAGTATGACGCTTTTTTCCATGATGTGTTCAAGTTGTTTACCCTTGCTAAATCTGAGACGGAAAGGTTTAAAACCTAACACCAGTGTGAAATCTATGAATCATCCTTTGTTTATCTCTTTTAATTGGAAAAAAGAGGGAGAAAAGAAAACTGTTCTCCACAGATGGGATGTGTGGTCCCTTCTTTTTTTTTTTTATTACGACCAGATGAAAAAAAAAAAAGCACAAAGGTCTCTCTCTTTATCCACCCACCTCTCTCTCTCTCCCTCTCTCTTTCTGTGGCTTTGGGAGAACCGGATTGGAGGAGAAACCCGATCCGGAACGGGCAGAAATCAGAGCGGGACACCCTACACCACGGCGAGGTCCCACGGTTCTCGGAAATGCCCCACTCCTCTCCCTTCGTCTCTCTCCACTGTCCACCACTCTCTCTCTCTCTCTCTCTCTCTCTCTCTCACTCTCCTTTCCCCTGTCCCTCCCCTTGTCTCTCTTCCTCTCTGCTGCCCTCCCTCACCTCCCATCTTCACCATCCTCCCCTCCACTCCAGCACCTTCTAGGCCTGACACCCGACACAGCGCCGCCTCTCAGGTTTCACCCTTTTCCAGCATAGCCAGCCTGCTGTGGTGGTGTTGTAGTGCTGTAGTACTGACTGCACATTCTTTCCCCTGCTTTCCTCACTCCGACCTCTGCTCTGCACTAGGGCCTCCAAGAAATGGATCTCTCCCCTCGCTTGCTCACTTTCCTGCCGTGTATGTGTGTGCGTCTGGGAGAGTGTGTGGGTGAGTGGTATCATATCCAGCTAAATATGCCTAACGATGATTAAAGTTAAGTATCCGGTGTCTGGTGCTGCGCTCGGGGCTGACGTGGAGGGAGTAGGTCCGAATGTGGTGTTGAAACAGATGTATTACAGAGACAACACTCGGCTGGACCTCAGCTGAGCTCGAAAATCTGTTCCCCTGCCTGCCTGCCTTCCTGTCTGTCTCTTTTTTTTCCCCCTCTCTGTGTCTTTCATTTGCCCTTTCATCATTTGACTACAGATTTTTTTTTTTTAAAAGGTGCACCCAAAATGGGCCATAAAGGAATTTAACATTAAAGGGGCACTGTGTAGTTTTTGAAGGGGAAATTAAAACTCAGATTTTTAATATTAACGACATTAATGAGGCAGTAATATAAACATATTACCCTGTGAGGCGCTTTGAGTACTCAGAAAAGCGCCATACAAATCCAATCCATTATTAATATTATTTATATATGTTTTTTTTCCTCATGACTGAATAAACAAGCTTTTTTCAGCGGAAAATAGTTAGTGGAGCACTGCTTAAAGCTGGAAAGGTGACAGGGTCCACCACATGTAAACAAAGCAAAACAGTGAAATTGGGTTGTCCTTGAAGGTCAGTTTGTTTATTCAGTTTATTCAGTCGTGTAAGTTTCCTTTTAACGCGCACATCTCCAGGACTGTTTCACATCACGTAACCTTGCAGGAGGGCTACACTCCTGTCTCATTTAAGTCTTTCTGTGTTCTTGTTAACGAAAGACGTGCAGCTTTTCTCTCTCTTTTTTTTTTTTTATTTCACCCACCCCTCCACTTCCCACAATGTTGTTTTTGTTTCCTTTTGGCAGTTCAGACAAACATCTGCTTTGTGAGAGTGACAAGCCATATCCCAAACCGCAGAGAGAGTTGCAGCCAAAGGCAACAAACCGGGGCCGACCCTGAGATCCAGCCCGGGCCGGGCTCACATCAAGCAGGGATTGCGTTTCACGTGTTTTGATTAAAATTAGTTAAGTTGTAACACTACACCTCCCCTGGATATCAAGCGCTCACAATCCAAACCACTTACACAGAAAGACCACATTTCCTCTCTCTCACGAAAAGGCCAGAATCTCCTCCTCCCCCGTAAAAAAAAACTGCTTGTCTTTTTAGATTTCTGAGCTGCTGCTTGAAGGAGGTTCAGATATCCCTTACCACCGCAGTCAACGCTCTCAGATAGCCTGTGTCCAAACCCAAACAAAGCAGACAATCCATGGATTAGTTTCCATGCAGTAACGGGCTCATAATGGTGGGAGGGAGTCACGTCTGTTACTGTGATTTCACTCAGTGTTGCCTTTTAAAAATCAAGCAACAGAGGGCAGATTCTTTTTCATCCTTTAATTAAAATCCTGTGATAGAGCTTTAGTGTTTGAGCGTGAGGCTGAGGTTGAGCTATTTACGGGATATAAATACCCCCTCTTCTTCTTTTGGAAGGAGTGAGGGCAAGCCTCTGTGGTGGAGCAAGTGTGCGCACCGAGAGAGAGCGGGGAAGAAGTGACGCACATCTGGATCTCCGCTGGACATTAGTGTCCGGCCACAGCTGGCCTGACATGGCGTCAGGAGAAGGCGAAGGCCAACCTAGTCTTCCTCACTGCAAACATGGAGCCTATAATTAAAACGTCCTGTGACAGTGTGCGTCACATTTTGAGTTTATATTTATATCTTTTAAAAATAAAAATAATACATCTTTTACGTTTTGGTTTGTTGTGCAAACTTTACAAAAAAAAATAAAAATTTCAACTTAAACTTTATAAATATTTAACACAATTGTGTAATAGTTTGCGTAAAAGACACAAGCAGAGCATTCATTCACAATAAAGAGTATGTGATTATTGGCAGCACTGATTCGTGCGCAGTTGACTCACAGCAGGGAGACTTTGTGTGCGTAAAGAAGTTCACTCGGTCAATAACAAAAAAGACAAACTCACCTTCATCTCCTGGTTGATCTCCCTCTTTACGGGGTGCGCAGGTTTCCTGCTGCGTTTATTTTCCGGTGGTCTCCCTTTCTCCATCTCTGGCATAGTCCTGGTTCTGGCTGGATCCGATCCGGATCAGTGTCGCCGCGCGTCCAGCCGGAAGTGTTTCTGTTTTTATTCGCGGAGTGGCTCCGAGTGAAAGCTGTCACTCCCGGTGACAGCGGCTGTCATTCCCGGCCGTCTGAGTCCCTCATCTAGGGCTTCACACCATACGAGTCCACTGAACACGCGTGCGCTCCAGGCTGGAGGCTCCGCCGCCGAACAATCAGCGCTCTCTCCCCTCCGACACCGTCAACACCTGGCGGCGACGACAACAGAGCATCCGGTGGGGACTTTCAGAGTAAAGTGACGTGTTTTTAGAATAGCAAAACCAATAATCAACAACTTATGTAGGAACTATTTTTTTGTTGTTTTACTGATGATTGCCTTATCTAGATCATATTTTCAAAGTACTTTCGTTTGCTCTATATATTTGATAAGTTTAATTATCTGTTTATTTTATCATTAACGTATTTTGTGTAACAAGTATTTTGTTTGTTGTCGGGGCACCTGAGTTTACACATAGGGCCAGCTCCATTTTTTGTTTACCAAAGCATGAGAGGGATGCAGCAAGTCACGATTTCTTTGTTTCTTGTGTTTGCTTGCTTGGATTTGAAGAACTAAACATAAGGAGCTATGACACTTTGCATGGACAGCAGGCTTATTTTGCCTGTATTCATTACATATACACAGAGGGGCATGATTTTGATATTTTTGGATAAATGACCACTTCAACGTCATTATGTCTTAAAGGTGTAACTTGCAAGTAAAGTTTATTTTTGAGTTTTATATCCAATGAAATCAAAAATCTACTTTTCTTACAAGATGCACCTTTAAAACCAAATAGAACTGCTTTATTGATTTGAAGATTTGTGGTCAACAGGTATCACAGGTTATATCTTAAAACCTTCGAAATTATAACTTTGTTGATGTGAGACTTTTTTTTTTCCTTTCAACAAACTGATGGTGAACTCCACTTTGATATAAACCTGAGAAAAACTATCCACTAACACGACCCTGATCACAACTTTACTGGATATGCTCATCTTAGACAAATGTAACAGCAGTTATGAAAGAGAGAGAAACACACAAGTCGGCCTATCGCTTAAAAAAATCCCTTTAACAACATTAATACTGTAATCTACACATCAAAAAGAGGGCAAATGTAGCTGAACCTCTCTGCTCTGTAATGCCCTTTTGACACGCACATTTCCGCTTCTATTTTAAAAGCAAGGTCCTCTCGCTTCCTGTCTCGTTTGTGCTCTCCCTGTGCAGCTTAACTGTGCCTTCTCCAGTGAGGGAGGGGAAGGGAAGAGAAGGGAGGGCCCTCTCAGTTGCTGTAACCCAACACCTGGCGCCCACCCCTCCCAAATCTCAACAGATACATTTCATAAGGAATGCAAAGACTGTGTTTTATCTGCGGGGACACAGTACCAACACTGTACAAATACTCTTGTCCTAAAATAAAGAGATGAAAAGAGCACGGTGAGTTAAATGATACCATGGCAGAATGCACGGGGCTTTCTCAAATGGCAACTGTTTGATCAGTGCCTGTGTGTGTGTGTCTGTGTGTGTCTGTGACTGTGTGCGTGTACTGCACATAAAACACCTGAAATGTCTACGTTTGGCCCTTGAGCTTCCCTTTGCCTGAGGAAGAGTACCACATGCCTGCAGGGATTCACATGTGCGGGTGATGTGTGTTTGAACATAAACATTCGTCCCATGTTATTCTTGATGGTAAAGGCCAGAGGCTTTATTGCAGTATCATGTTTCCAGGCTGGTGATGGAAAGATGGAGACGATCAGGTTGCATCGAGCACCATAAACAAACCTCAATGTTATTTCAGACAAGTTGGACAACTTTATTTTACTATTTTACTACTATTTTAAAACTATATTACTTTTTATTGCTAAGTTTATATAGTTTTTTTTTTATCTTAAACTCCCAAGTTTAAGTAGCATCAGGTTCACAATACCACTGTGAGGAATTTATGTGATAAAGTTAAATAAATATGGAGGGAAACTGAACTTAATTGTCTCTACTGCATCCTTAAACCACCCATCAAATTCCAAAACTCCATACAAACGAAGGTCGCTAACTGCTGCTAACTGTAGCTGCCGTTACATAGCTCGTTTAGCAACGCAGCTACTGGACAGTAGGAGGAGGGGGGTTAGCTTGTTAGCATGCTAACTTCAGTTTATATCTCGACAACACACTTAGATGTCTTTTACATAATATAAGAACTCAGGTTTCTTCACATTCTGTTGATAATTTTAGTTCATTTTTGTGTGTATTCAACTCTTACCTCCTTTAAATGTTGCTTTCGTAGAACTTTCACTGAACCACTCGCAGACAGACAGTCAGGTAGACAGACAGGCGGGAACAGGAGGCCTGTTTCAGAACCTCTCTCCTCCCCGTCTCCAGCCGTCCTCGTTTTGCTCTGGTTGGAGGAATCCAGGGACCACGCTCGTGTAAACAGAAACCCGATCCAGTGCGCAGGGCTTGGGTTTCGGCCCCTCGTACACCCGCTGATGATACCCGATCCGGCCTGGCTTTGGGAACAGGGCTTATCTGATGCCTCACAAAAGGCCCCTCTCTCCGGCTCTCCATAACAGCGCACATCTGGTGCCTCTGCAGGGAGCACTGTCCCTGCTCTGGGTTCCTCTGGGGGGGGGGGGGGGAGAGTGGGGATAAGACTCAGAAATCCACTTACACAAATGATTGACTATTTATAGGTCTAAAGTTACAATCCCCCAACATCTGGACCAAATGATAAAATTGGCCACTTTGTCCATCATTATTTGCATTATTGTCCACAGAGCGAACATACCCTGTCAATTTAAAAGATGACTGAATATGGTTGTAGTCTGAGCAAACACTATGATCTCCTGTGGTTTACAGTTATGTGTTTTCTCCATTAGGGGGCAATGTCCACCCATCGGTTCTGAATAGTTGTGCCAATGAATATAGCCCTGTGTTTTCCCTGTATCGAATTACATGCAGATACAGTCATGATGAGGGCAGCTGTGTTTCTGGTGCAGTGATTAAATGGATTGAGCCGGAGCGTAAAAAAACAATTTTAACTGCAAATGCATTTTACATTTTACAACAATATCTTTGACACTTGCACCCATAAAACACCAAAATAAACACCATAAACTTAAATCAGAATATAACCAGAATAAAACGTCGCAAGTTAAAGGTGCAGTTTGTAGTTTTGGGGATGAACATTTTAATCAGGAGACAAAGATCTTCATTGACTGATTTTTTTAAATGCCATAACAAACTAAATAAACAAACTCTCTACGTGTTCATGACTGAATAAACTGAATAAACAAAATGATCTTAAAGGACAACAACATTTCATACTGTTCAACTTTGATCAGTGGCTGACCCTGCCACCTTTCTAGCTTCAAACAGTGTTCTGGGGCCTTATTTTCCTCTGAGAGCAGCTTCAGTTAAGGAAAAAAAATGTTTCTGAATTTGCATTATTACCATTATGTATTGTATTACTACCATTATTATTATTATCAGTTTGAATGTTCAGTAGCCCATAGGCCCTCTAACAGTGGCAGACTCTGAGGGGCAGGGGTGAAACAAAAATGAAAAGGGCACCCTGGAGGCCACTTAATCACATTTTCAGGCACAATGGGTCACAGTAGAGGTCACTTTGTTGTCTTTTATGTATCATACAGGCATCCAAAAGGTCACATTGTGGTATTTATCCCTCACCACCACCACCAGCCTGCACCCCCCTCCTTCCCTTTGGGCTTATCTGTTTATTTATGTATATTTGTTTCTTATCTCATCTTTCTTTTAACATGTAGGTTGTTCTTGAATGTTTACGTCAACTAACTGGCACTCTAGCACAACTGAATTATAATGTCTACACCACACAAGTTACTTCAGGTGCAAATCATTTACTGCCAGGTTACAAATGTTGTGTAGCTATCTGACTCAGCTTACATAACCGAGGTTCGTGTTAATCTGCTATAGCATGACTGATTTTGGTCTTTGGAACACAGTTTATGATACTAGTAAAAAGCTAATGAGCAGACTGCATTGCGGACGTATGACTTAAGCGTCACAACTACACAATTGCAATATTAGTTTTCTGTAAACGGATCAATCAACAAGTTGTTAAATTAGAGTTAGAATAATTTGCAACTAAAGTCAGACATATGTATGAGTAGATGAGTCTGCAGCTCGGTGTTTTAATGCCCCTGACAACCTCTGTAGTCTCATTTAGCCATCACTAGCGCTTTATTAATTAAATTGCGGGACATTTTATGATGTATTTTATGTCTTAGAAGAAAACATGTAAATGTCTGAAGCCTGTCGTGATCACAGACTATATTTCAGGCTTTTAACTGAAAACCCATTCTCAAAACCCATTGACTCTGAGACATGTGAGGAGGATGTGCAGCGATGCTAACTGATTTCCGGGTTTTAAGACTAAAATTAGATCTCATTCTAAACTGTATAAACTCCAGTTACTTTATCTGAAACACACACATGGTTGCTCATATTCAGACATATTTGACAACAGACCAAAACTTACCTTTACAAAAACATACAAGCCTCTCGCACTTCATTTTGTGAGTCGAGCTAGCTTGTGATGCTAGAGCTACTTCCTATTGACCGAGCTGATTGCTTCTGCCCAGGCAGCTGCTTTAGCGAGATGTTTCAGGGACCGATTTACACATCCCTGAAGTCTTTAAAGGCTGAAAAAAAATGGTGAATGACTTTTCAGCAAATTAGTAGGAAGATGTGATGGACTATTATGGAGCATGTATCCGGTGCGTGCGCCCCCCCCCCCTCCCGGACACTAGGTGTCGCTGTTGCCACACTTTTAGCTGAAGCCTGACAAGAGAGAACGTTCAACAGGTTGTATAAACTTTCCAGTTTGCCTCTTTTTTTCTTTTCTTTTTTAAAATACAGTTCATTGACTTTATGTGACCTTCTTGTCATCAGATTGTGAGTTTCACCATGTGTGACAGCTCATCCTGAAACAAGCAGCCGTTGTTGGCCAAATAACGGTGGGAAACAGTGTGGGTGTTATTCGGTGTCAAGTGTGTCATCCTCACGCCGTTCAGCAAGGCATTTTAAACAATCCCGGAACGTAATTTTATAGGAGCGAAAAAGTGGGGGAGATGTAGGACCGAAGTGGAGCATGCGCGCTCAGCCGGCTTGTCAAATCATCAATACATTAAACCCAAAAGTGTGCCATCGAACGCCGTCGCTGAAATTCCTGCGGTCAAACCACCTTTCCGCGGAGCTGTATCACATTTCTGTATAACCCCTCGTATTTCCACCATGCCCGGCACTCTCGTCAGGACCCTACAGGCTACGTCACAGAGCTGCAGCTTGTATAAAAAGCTCCGTCTGATGCCAGCAACCACATTAGAGAGAAGCTGCGTCTGTGGGCATCCTTCCTCCACCTGGCCAAAAAAAAATTACTGCAAAAACTAAACAACATGTCCAAAATGACGATCGTTCAGCTCGGAGTGCTTGTGTTCGTCATATGTTTATCAACAGAGGTAAGGAGGCATTTTATTATGTTTTGTTGTTGTTGTTTGGGGTTTTTTTTTAAGCTGTGAAATTGATGAGGTTGGATTTCTTTATCGGATCTTTACGCGCCGCGGACCGGGGAGTTAACAGTGCGCCGATGGGGTTTATTTGACTTCACTGACGTTTGTAGACGCTTATAATCGACTGGTCTGATTTACATCAGGCTGGACGTGAAGCTCTCCTGAGAAATTAACGTGATCCTGAATTCTAGTCAGTCGATTGTTTTCTTTCCTCCAATTTTGGTCCGTGTCTGTATTTAAACCCCCTGCCCTTCCAGCCACAATATGTTTTTCACGTTTATGTATTCATTTATTTATCTATTTATTTATTTTCACCTCATGATGAGCTCACGCTGTAGCAGAATTAATGATTCAGGTGGAGTGTATTGTCTACCTGTGCAAAGGTGGGGAGAGAATCTAAAGTTTCTTGCCGGTGCGCTGTGCCAAACGAAACCTGACACACCAGAGATGAAAATTAGGTCGCTCTTAAGTTTTTTTTTTCTTTTTTTTTGTGTGTAAGAAAGGTTGTATCATTGCCTGAGTGGTTAAAAATAGGTGTGTAAAAATCAATAATCTAAAGCTTGGTCAAACATATTTTAGTGTATACTGTTTAATGATCAGTGTGCCAAATGAAAGTTTTGTTCTGGTAGATTTCTTGCTGTGAAACTTCAATAGTTAATTTGGATTGTATTTAAATAAATCTGTACTTTTGTAATGAGTGTATTTAAAAAAAAAAACAAAAAAAAAAAACAACTAGCAGTAGCTTTGTTACAGAGTCCTCATCCCTCCATCCCTCCTCCTCTTCCTCCCTACAGCAGGTGGCCTCCTCAAACCAAACAGAAGCCATGGCAGCAAACTCGACCTCCAACCCCAACGCCACCACCATGGCCACAGGCACCTTCAGCAGTTCGGCCAACTCCACCTCCCCCACCGCGGCAGGTGTCTCGCTGCACCCAGGCACCTTCTCCTTCCTGATCCCCGTCATCATGGCAGCCTCTCTCCTGCAGCGCTACTGTTGAAGCCCCGGACCTCCACATGCCCCCCTCTTCTCTGCCTCGTCCTCCTCCTTCTCCTCCTCATCCTCCTTCAATTACCCCACCCAGTCCAGCCTCACTCCTCTCCCCCTTCACTGCACAGAGACCACGAGACTAACATGGATGGCCTCCACAACCTTCTTTTTTGTCCTCCTTAAGTAATGATTAAAAAGAAAAATATGTAATTCAAGACATTTCTTTCAATAAAAGGGGGGTTTAAATCTTCAAGCTGGAGATCGTCACCCAGACCCCATCAGCCCCTCCGCGCATGGAATCAAAAGGAACGGGCGGTTCACCCAGTTTCCCTTTTGGCTTGCGTTTCCATAGTCACGCCATCACATTTTGGAGATGCTCAGGGCTGCAGTTGTCATGTCACATGTCTTGATTGAAATGCGGACCACTTGAGTGTGTACAGAGGTTCTTTCTGTGGCTTCACATCCACCTGGCAATCAATATCCGAATGGTTTTTGTCTGTTAAGTGAAGTTTGGCACATACAGTAGGGGATTTAAAACACAAACAAAGAAGCCAGATGACATTCTTAGTTGGGTTTTTTTTTTTTTTTTTTTCATAATTTGGCTTTCCGGTCTTTTTTATTAGAAATGTCAAAGAGATGTATGTAGCAAATAAGTTGCCGCAGGATTTGTGTCAGTTTTGCCTTGTGATTTTTAAAGAGTTGTGGTCTTTTACAATGAGGGTTTGATTGACACCTTTCCCCGCCCCACCCCCCTCCATGGGTTAGACCCAGGAAATGACTGTATGTGTAACCATTATGGGAAGGGTTGATGTTAGATTTATATCCCCCCCCCCCATAGTTTATATTTTGTATAAATGGAAATGTACTGTTTATTAGTTTGGGTATAAGATAATGGAAGAAATGTACAATAAATAATGAAAATTGACAACTGTAATTGCTTCTTTGATTCCTGTTTTGTCCGACAGTTGCTGTAAATGCTGATCTTTCCACCGAAACACTTTCTAGTCTTTGATAATCTTGTTCTTCCGCCTTCCAAATTTGTATGGATCTCAGTCCATCATAACATCCCGATAGTTGATGTAAAGGGTGTGGCGGTGATGTTGTATTCATCATTACTGAGCTGCCAGGCAGTCTAGACAGGCAACCACTACGATTCAGGCCAGAGATGGACTCAGCATTCCCTGATGATGCCCCCACTGATCTCCTCTGGACCGGTGCCAGAGCTGCACTGACTGGATAAGAAACAGCACCAGCCTCTGTGGCATCCTAGTGATGTGCAAAGTCCAAATAAGCCTTTAGCTCCTCATGATCCTTCATTTTGACGCTACACGTGGAGAAAAAAAACACGCCTTGTTAGAGGCTGCTAGCATGCAGAAACCTGTAAGTCAGGAGTTTGAATTCCTATTAGTTATATCTTCCAATTACCGGAGGAATACAGATAAGTTTAGACAGGGCCCCTAAGGGAACGCAGTGTCATGTTTGATTAGGTTTTCAAACAGGTTTTGGCTGTTACTCGACACTGTCTAGTCCTGTCTATGTGCAGTGCCTAATTCTTCAACTGCTGCAGAGCATGGGAAAGTTTCTGTAGACACACACCCTAATATCAATTAAACTTGGATTGGATTACAGATTAAATTATGTCTTCAGGAGATGAGTTGTCTTTAGAATAGAATATACACCACTGAGAAAGGCATTAAGGTACAATAAGTTATTCTAATATTTTTACATGCAGAATAATACAGAGGAATTATTTAATGGTGCTCTTGTCTCCCCTCTGTTTGTGTTTAGTGTAAATGTATGCTGTGTTTTTAACCACTGATCAAACAAGAAGTCATGTAAAACTGGCCAAGAGAAGTAAAGCTACAATATGTGTGTGTTTGGGGGATCACTGTGCTGTGATGGGACAGTGAGTAGCGTGCAGCTCGGAAATGCCTCAGCAACAGTAAATCCAGCCTCACGACTCATTAGCCCAGCCTATTGTCTCTCGATCCTCTCTGCACTATTAACCTCTCCCCCGCACATCGCCATACCCCCTCCCCCCCTTTAAACATCCCTTTTTCCAGATCAATCCATTTACTGTCCTCCACCAGTCTGGTCTAAAGAGTACTGTTTAGATGAGGGTTTTCAAAAATGATGAAGGGTGTTCTTTTCCTGAAAACATGATTTACAGAGAGAGAATTTCACGTCTAGGAGATAAAAAAAATCTCGTTTAATTTTCTCACTGTGGTAAACAACCTCAGGTTATGAAACCACTGACTCCAGGTATATAGAACACACAATTTAAAAGCAGTCTTTCTTGTATCACTGCTAACCTAATGACCCTAATGGCCAGTCCTGAGAGAGGACTTTAAAGGGGTTCTATGTAGTTGCAAACTGTCAATATTTGCAATATTAATGAGGTGATAATACAAACTCAGAAATACTTATTTTTCCCATAACTGAATAAACAAGCTGTTCTCAGAGGAAAATAATGTCCCCAGTACACTGTTTGATGTTAGAAAGGTGGCAGGGTCTGCCACATACAAACAGATTAAAACAGTATGAAGCTGTGTCATCAGTTTGTTTAGGCATAAATAAATCTGCCCATGACGATCTTTCCCTTCTTATTACAATCTCCTCCCCAATACATAGTTCACCTTTAATTCAGTTAAAAGAGCACTATTTAATAATTGTATTCTCAATACATTCAAAATTGTTGTAATTTTATCAAGAGAATGTGAATAAAATGTCTGACATTATGACATCTATGTATTGCATTCCAAAGATGTGTTCTCGCTAGCCCCAACCAGTTCTAGTCCACAGCCCCAGCACTAGTGGTGTAAACATCAACATTCCCCCGTTTCTGCTAGCTGCACAGCTAACTGAGCTAAGGTTTGCAGCAGTTAGCAGTCACACTTGCAACATGCTGCCCCCTATTCGTTCGGAATATGAATTCAACAGGTGGTCAGTTCTGACATATTGAACATTTAAAAAAGGAACTTGACTAAAGGAAGGAAAAGGAAAAACTTCCAAAATATAGTCGGAAGTATACTTGACCACACATCATTCCATAAATAGAGAGGGCCAACTCAACTCTTTGGTATGAAATGGTAATATAGTAATTCACTGTGCCAAACAAACAATGTGAAATCTAGGGGTTTAAGAGTGTATGTGGCTTCATGTGTACAATCATCACAGCAGAAGGAAAGGTTTCTTTGTTGAACCCTCTGTGTACAGAACGGATGAGCATCGCTCCTACACAGGATGTCCATTTAAATATAATGTTTGCTCAGAGATTCTCCTTTTTCATTCTACAGGAGGTGGGGAATACACCATGTCACCACGTCAATAATCCACTTCACTTATCCTGTAAAACACTGAATGTAAAGGTAGTGTTTGTGCAGGGTTGTGTCGCATTGTGGTAATGAATTGTCTTGTACAAACTGTATTATCATTACAATCTGCTCATCCCTTGTATATTTGGAGATAAGGCCCACCACTCCACAGAACAGCAAATATTACATCTAAATAGATTTGCTCAGAAATATTATGTCAGTAGATAACTACGTCGTCAGCGTATGTAGAAGTTTTTAAACAAAGAAGCCAATAATCTGTTACCTTGCCAGACACACTTGTGGCCAAACCATAGTGGTTTAACCAAGTACTTACTTACTATTGGTACGGTTTAGGTGTGATGATCAGCGAAAGTGACCGTTCATTTGATAGCAACAATGGCAGCTCCTACAGAGGTTAGCTTAGTGCTCATATTGCATCTGTTGTATCACAGCTAGAGAGTATATTCAATTTAAAGAAGAGCAAAATACGACAATGAAAGCCTTTCTCGAGGGAGGAGATGTTTTTTGCTCTTCTGGCTCTTCATTGGCTTGCAGCAAGTTAGCCCTTGACAATTCTTCCAGTCACCTGCCTTGAATATTTTTTCAAAGTACCTGCCATTTTTCAGTTTCTAAGAGTGACCTCCAATCATCCCAAGAAACATGAGTAGATTGCCATAAGATGTATCATAATAATTTAAGGATATGTTTATTACTTGATGACTATTACAACCAACTATCTCAAACCATGTAGAAACCACCCCTTTTGGGGCTATTTGCATGTCAGCATTAGCATTGGTGTTTTGTTAAATTTAGACTGAAAGAGTAGAGGTTTGGCTGAAATGATTATTAAAACTGAAATTTCACCTGACTACATTATTTACTTCAACTCAATGCATGACCCTTTGCTGTCATACCACAGAAGACTTGGGTACCGGCAGTTTCACGCAACTTATCAGATATTCACTCATGGCTTATTATGCTAAGGGTGCTTAAAAATGAGGATCCATCAGTTCTGATGCTAATATGACTTTAAATGAGACAGGCCTTGAATTGTCAATAACATTTTTTTTTATAAGATTGCCTGCAGCAATAAAAAGGCCTACAGACAAAGCCAATCGTCATTTGACCAGTTATTTAACTATGAACTCTATTTACATGAGCCAAAGAAGAGTTGGTTTTGTTTTAATGCCACGCTCCTCCAAACCACATAAGGATAGCAGTTTGTTCTCACAGCATAACATTCAGTAAAGCACTTCATTGATTCAAATGTGCGTCAGTTAACTTGGTTTTCACCATCCTGTTTCCTGATGCAGGTCTCAGATGTCTGACGTTTTCTTCCATTGCTGCTACTTTCCTCTCTTTAGGTGATTCTCAGAGTTAAAATGAGAAAATGTTTCTTGACGAGATTCTTAGTTTATTAGTTTTGACCACAAATGGAAACATTAACATAATGTACTTCCCATCACTCAAAGAGTTGTGGGTATTCATACAATTGATGACGTTTTGTAATAGGTTTGTAATTATCCACCGTTTCTAGTCCTCTCTGATTATTCTGAATAAGACAGAATTGCAACTTCCAGTAACATCAGCCGCATCAGTTCCTGTGTGCCAGATTTTTTTTTTCTTCCTGGAAAGACTCATTAGACAGGATGTTAGACATGACAGCAACTCTATAAGCTTTCATGATTGAAGGTAAGTCGCTATTATGTTACATCAACTGGCAATGAAAGTCAAATAATAGGTCATGGAAAAAAAGTCTTCCAAACAATAAATGGAAGCTTGTTTATATTTTAGCATCAAAAGAAGAAGGGTAAAAAACACTAATTCCTGTGAGTTTTACCTCCTTTCTCCTGACTGACAGTTTACCTCCACATCCATACTATCGCCATAACCCCCAATCATATAGTCACCTCTCCTCTGGTGTGAGGTGTGACACCCAACAGACCTTTAATCATTGATTGTCTTCATGAATTATTCAGACGGCGGCCAGTGTTGCGTGAACAATGTCACACACGTATAATGCTCTACTCTCAACCCACATGGACACCCTTGTCTTGAGGCCCCTTTCATACCTTGCTTTGTGTGAAAGCAAGTGGTCCGATCACATGGTCGTTATTCATACGTTGTGTTGTGAAATAGGAGAGAGGTGTTTGTCTGATCACGTTCACTGTTGCTCTGTGACTATAATAATATAATTAGAAGTGTGTCTTTTTGTGTTGCGGTAGATACAGTGGTCCCGTTTACGTCAATAAGTGCTAATGCCGTCCGACCTGTGTCAAGTTTCAGCACTGTAGCAAGACACAACTCACTACATGGTTGCTAAGGAACAATAAAGAAGCTTTTTGAATTATTAATCTGTCTATTTCACAGGCATATAAGGTTACCTATGTAGTCTTATTTTTACTCCAAAAATTCAAGCTGAGCTTTTCTAAGGGAGATTTTAGCTTCTGCTCTATGCAGGAGTTTGTTCTGGTCTCATGAATTATCCAGTTCACACCTCAGACAAATGTGAGGCTCGGTGTCACACCTGCCCAACACTGTGCTTGTTGCCTAGTGCCCATTACCTCCTCTGCGCTAGCTGATTCATAGATGGGAGGAGATGAAAAGTAAAAAAAGGTTTGGGTCTCTGACTGAAGCTAACAGCAGCTGCTCACACACTATACTCCCGGTACATTCTGTACAGCTCAACTAACCTTTAATTTGCTCAGTAGTGAGTAAACAAGACAACAGGTAGCAGCGGCAGTGGGCTGCTTCAAAACAACCTATTCTTGGGAACATATTAGTGAAGATACTGCTGTGTACTGTATACACAGGAGCTTCAGTGTCTGTACAGGAGACATACTGTAATTCAGACTGCATAGGGGGATTATATAATGGTACAGCTTAGTCATTTTTCACCCTTCACAGAGCATTTATACGTCGTAGCTAATGGTTTCCTTAATAGTTCATAAAAAGTGCAATATGTAAGAATTGTTAACCTTTCCATTTAAACAAATAAGAGCAGAGTAACCACTATCTGCTGCTACCTGTAGCAGATGTTAGCTAGTAAGCTCTGTTAACCATGTAGCTAGTGGTCGTATTAGCTGACTCTGCCAAGGCTGGGAGCTCGGAGCACCAATTGATTATCAGTGTTTTTAGTATTGGATCGTAGCCTCTTTTGGCACATGTGGCTATAGAGGCAAGCTAGTTAGCATGCTAACTTCAATTGATGCCCCTGTAACACAATACGAAGACATCTTTGAAATAATGTCAAAACTGTAATTTCTACACATTCCGTGGTCAATTTAAGTTCATTTTTGAATATTTTGAAACAAAAGTACATATTACATCTTGTACATTCAAGAACGTAATAACATCATATAGATAATTTCCAGTAAGAAAGAAGAAGGAACAATTATGACATCTTGTAGTTTTCACACTTTCTAACTAGGATGGCATTCAGTAGAGCACATTTCTCCAGTAAGGCCTGAGAAATTAATGAAAATGTTGAAAACCTAACTAACTAAGGAAATGAGAAAATACATACAGAGTGCAGGGTGTCTGCAAATTTACACACCACCACACATTTCTTGTGGGTCATAAGTGATGACTGTCAGGGATTGTTTTTGAATGAGACTATACATTGTTTCTTTCAGGAAACTCCTGCACCGACATTTTATCATTTGAATGATATGGAAATATAATGTAATTCTTGGAGATTCAAATTAAACATTTGGGGAAGTGGGTCTGAGCGCATTTCTCCACTAAGGCCCAACGGTCTCCTTTTGTACTTACTCATAGACACCTGCCACCTCATCACTCCTGATTTTTTTCACCAAGATCCACAGATTATTCCCTGAGAAACTGACGAAAATGTAAAAAAAACTCCTGTCTTGTAATGTTAAAGAAAGTGAGAAAGAATTCCTGGATCAATTCCTTTACTTGGATCTGCACCAAAAGTTAATGGGGTCTATTCTGGGCTGAGACCCATCTTCCATCCAAGTTTCGTGGAAATCCAGTGAACAGTAATTGTGTAATCCTGCTCACAAACCAACAAACAGACACAGGTGACAACGCAATCTGCTGTGCGGTTAAAATAACACTGAATAGATCTGTTACAGTAAGCCATTGGTAAGAACAACTTTTTTTCCAGAGGGTGAATGGTCTATTAGTGGGCCTGGAAAAGTTTCCTGCTGAAGGATAATCATCTTCCAGATAAATGATTCACCCAAAAGTTATTCTTATTAATGGCTGATAACGTATGAGTAATGTTTAATTGAATCATTTTTTTGACTATAAAGTCTTTAGTTACAATGTGTAAACCCCGGACAAAGAAATCTTTTCAAAAACCCATCTGGTCAAGACTGAACATTCATCGAGTTTGAACTGAAATGGCCTTGGTCTTATTCAGCGTGTGTGAATGACCTGGAAATAAAGTGGTAAAGTTCACCCAAAATGGACACACAACAAGGAGAGCTGAAGGAGGTGAGGTAACTTCAAAACACTTGTGTTTTTTAAAAGACCCAAAGTCATTCAAATCACTCCAAGTCCTGCCGCTGAGGAACCAAATGTGCTGTTGCCCAACACACCAGAGATCAGCAAAACCACCTTCTGAGTTTGTTTACTGGAGGACGAAGACGATTTACTCAAATTTGCATTTTTGCACACCCCTGTCTCACATTTGCAAGATTTCCATTGAAGTTAAGTCATTGTCATTATAGTTATCTTTTAGTGCCAAACCATTTATTCAATAGTAGATGGTCATTTTAATAATGTTGTCCTCATCATCAACTTTTCTTTTATGTAAACCACACTTCCTGAATTAAGGCATACTTGAGATTCTGATAATGATAAACAAAAATGCCTATTTAAAACCTATTGTTTGAATGTGTTGCACTCTAACACTGCTGCTGCTAGCAGTCCCATCACTCTTCATATGCTGTACATCTGAGGAGGTTCATCAATCAATCATTTGATTTGATCCTAAAAGCTTTCAGTGTAAATTCTCTGAGGTTTTCAGAGCTGCAACAGTGATGAACTTTGTGGTGATGACATTATATTGACCCTATCTCACTTCATCACTTTTCAACCCTGTTTATGGAAATCATCTGTTCCTGTCTGCATTTGACTTTCATGACTAGACTGAAACAAGCTGTCGCCTTTCTTGTCTGCGGGGACATTTTTCGTCGTCTCTCTGGTCTTATCATAAAGTTTACAGCCGGCAAAAGATAATTCAGCCAGCAAGAGCACTCACTTTGCATAATTTGGATCTATTGCGCTTATCAATAAAAGAAATGAATTGAATTAAATCAAAATTACCTGATTTATTTTCTGTTCGGATGACTAGGTTTGGCTAAATTAGACTGTGACCGACAATTACTTGGGCAAATTTGTAATAGAGAAAAGGTTAAAAACATTGATAGAAATTTAAACAGAGATTTCTCAATCAAATCTTGCAAAAAAATAAGAAATAATATAAAAACGAACCAAAAAACCCCACAGAAATATGAAAAGAAAACCTTTAATAACTGACGAAATTAAGCTCCATATTAACGACTTCATTCAGCAATACAAATATTTGTTGATGGACCAGATGAGCATTTAATAGCTGAGGAGAGCATGGGATGTTATCTCATCGCTGCATGCACAGCTCATCCTGAGACATAAATGAGAGCCTGGATCATTGTACACTAATTGCATTTATTGTGGCACCAAGTTGGTCAGACTCCTGCTTCTTTCTTCACCTCCTCTAACGCAGGTTCCTGCTTTTCCTCACTCTGATCTGACAGCTCCTGTCTTTCTTCAATTTGATTTTTTACTGGATGATTCGGCTGACAAACGAGAGGCAAGTGCAGAGGAATAAAACTGGTACAGAAGAAAGGCCGTCAATTGACCACAGTGATTTCATTTAAAAAAAAAAAAAACAGTAATCTGTAATAACTGTTGAAGATGTTTTTTAGACACACTGGCGGTATCTGGTTTGATTTCAGCCTTTAAAGGAACAGGTCACCCAACAATAAAAATTCAGTCATTATCTAGTTGCCCTCATGCTGTAGTCTGTAGTCTGCACAACCTCTCTGGAACGTCACAGCAAAACTCTGGAGGAGTTAAAGTATATAAATACAGAGGCAAATTAAAGCAGAAACATCAAATAATATGTATATGTAAATGAATGGCTACATTTATTTTTTATCATAATTTTTGGTGCATTAAATGGCATAATCATATTCAAAACAGTGTCACTAAGCTAAAAGCTTGAAGTTAAGAGAGTGCAATAGCCAGTTGTTTTTGTAACCTTTTCCAAACCAGTCCCCATCTACTTCAGTTGTTTAGGGAGAATGCTGTGCCTCTGTTTTGCTGCGAAGCCCCAGACATGTTTTGCAGACCACGAAACTTCATCAGACTTTCCATCGACATGACAGCAAGTAGATAATGACCGCCTTTTCATTTTTGTTTGAACTGCTCCTTTAACAATTCCATATCTGTTGGTACACATTGCCCTGTTTACATGTCAAGTGATTGATGGCTGGTTGTTTTTCATTTGATTACAGCGGATTCTGCTGTGCCTGGAAGCAACACTGTGTACACAGCATAGAAATGTCAAAGGCAAAACTGCGGAATACATCACCAACAACAATTCTTCAGTCATTTGTACTATGAAATAAAATCAATCGTAAATGAATCAGAAAAGGGGGCTCCAAGGAATGCTACAGTAATATAGCGTCCTAAAATAGAGGAAGGAAAAGGGAAACAAACAGGCAAATTCAGCTGAAAGATCCTTCTGCCAGATGGTCAGCTGTACTTCTGTCTCCGCCGTTCCCCTGTCAGGGAGCTTGTTGCTTTTGAGGCACAATGAGGCTCCCCTTCGCTGTTTCAACAGACAGCTAAAGTGGATCAATTGGCGTCGATGGAGGCAGACCTCTATTAGGTTGCTTCGTTTCTTCCATTTTTCACTGATCACATGTTGCTCATCAATTAGGTGCATAAACGGATCCTCTGTCCCTGTCTGCAGTTTCAACCAATTCGTGTCACGAGGCTGCGGTCGCCGTGGAAACCAAACAATGGCGAGATGTTTGACACCAATCCTGGAAAACTGTCCTGCTCGCCAAATGTGCCCTTGCCATAAGTCACACGCAGATGACGGGTATTTTGTGTGCTTTATTCTCTTTGCTATACAGAAGCAATGGCCCCTGTGCTATCAGACAGGCAGGGGCTTTAACTGAGTACATTTCACGTTCAATCTGATAGCAGCCAGGGATTAATATTTACTGTGCTGTCATGCATAGACCCGTCTCTTTGTGTGCCTTGCGTGACCTGTTTAACATGACAGGAGTGAGAGCCCATTGAGCTAACCTGATTTCTTAAGCAAATCAGGCTGTATCCCAGATGTACAGCACCACTGTCCCCGCCGTCGGTGGCTACCAAACTCAGAGTGTCCTCCGAGAGCGGCTGTGATCTAACTAACTACATATCTAGGACAGACCATCCTCCCCTCGCTGTCTAACCTTTTGGAAGGCCACCTGATGCCACCTGTTTGCTGGGAATAGCTTCCACCCACTGTGTGTCGAAAGACGGCTATACGAGACATCCCGGCCAGAAACCTATAATGTACACATTAACTAATCCTGCACACAATGACTGTTGAATACACTGATGCATGAGAGAGAGAGAGAGAGAGAGAGAGAGAGAGAGAGAGAGAGAGTGCCTCAGTACCATCTGGTCAATGAGGCGACGGAGAATCAATGCTTTTTCTTCGAGCTGCACTCGCCTGTCAGAAACATCTGACAGATTGAAAGCTGGACGCAGAAATTTCACACACTCAAAAGGGTTTTTTTTTCCTGCCAGGATTCTCAGAGTATCTCATTAGAAGCAACTGAAATGTGGGCTTTTAGATCGTCCAGTGTTAAATCCCTTCAATTTTTTAACTTTTCGCAGCTAAAAAAAAAGAATTATGTTGCGTCTGGCTAAAGTATTTTAAACCAGTCTTATCATTTGAAGCGGATATTGACCACCACAGATGCTTGTGATGTCGAATGTAACCGTTTTGTGTCAGAATTATCCAAAGCGCAGAATCTAGAGCTGTTCTATTCCGTCATTGTGGCAACAATCTCTTAATGATGAAACAGCCAGAGCCACCAAATGATTTTGTAAAGTCACACCGGTGGCATGATTATTTGTGGAGATCTTCTAACAGGCTCTTTTATTTCTGATATATTTTATATGACAAACCTGCTCCACATGTGCGTGACAGAGACAGAGAGAGTCTACCGTCTGTCTTTTAACATCATTACTTGCTGTCACCTGCTCTGTGATGTCTGAGGTGAACTGTGAGTCACATCGCTTGTGCCGGAAGCAAAGAGAATCGACCACAATTTCCAAAGCGGAGGCCAATAGGAAAGTTTGGCCAGACAACATGCTGACTCTGCTGCTGTTGAATGAAGTGAGGATTTCCACTTCCCACAAACCTTGTTTATTTGCTATTGAACATCTACAAACTCTTTTGTACATTTTTTACAAGGTCAGCCACTAATTTGCATTGTAAATAGAAGACAGTAAGTTTATTCCAGTTCAATTTAAATCCATAGGTTAAAAACCAGGATTAACCCACATCTATATGGCGCACACGGCGTCACCATAAGTTTGGCATTATGGTCATTTCCATCTGTTTTTTTTTTATGGCCACAAATGACCATATTCTGACTGAGAACCTGCTAACACGCCGTGTTTGATTATCTTTTTATACTCTCAATGGGAAGATAATTTACAAAACAAACATCACGCTCCATTGAAAAAGCATTGAAACCACTAATTAAGGTCCTTAAACTCATTAGGAAACTGTTTACTGAGGAAATAAATCAAGTGAGATGTAGAGTTATTTTTCCTTAAGCCTATGTACCATATGAAATTTGAACATGTGTTCGTCTGAACAAATCTAGTAAGCTTTGCTTTGCCAAAGGCTGGAAACAGGAGGAAACAGCTAGTCTCTGACCAAAGGTAACAAAATCCTCTGACCACACTGTGTGTCTAATTTGATTAGTGGTCAATGGTCTCTCCAGGAAGTCACTGCACCGGAAAAAGAAATAGTCACATAACCTTCTATAAAAACATTGATTGTTGTTTTTATTTAATTATATATTTAAGTTATAACATATGAATTCAATTTGAAGGTGCCTGTGGGTGGATTTTGTTATGTTTGGACTGAGTCAGCTAGCTAGCTGCCTGTAGTATGTAAGTATATTGTATAAATGCTGTTATGTGGAAAAATATTTTCAATTCTTCTTTCACAATAACCAAATTTTTAAGGCTGAACTGGATATCAACTACAGCTTTGCTTTCTGTTGACAGCGACATTTCACACCCACTGCACGCAGCATATGCGATGAGTGAATTTTAATAGCAAATGGGATTTCAGACAAGAGTGTTTTTGTGGATTGAAAAAAATAAAAAGACAAATAAAGGATGGAGGCTGATGCTGTTCAGTGGGCTATGAAAACCTGGTGACGATATGCAATGTTTGAGATGGAACACAATCCCACAAGGTGCCTCATTATATCATACGCCCATCGACTACTGTATGCTAGAAAGCGTGCCTCTAGAATGGACGGAGCAGAGTCTTGCCTTGATGATATCTCATTAGCAGCCTGTCAGCCTCGACTCAGAGCCCCTCCACACCTCCTCCCGGCACTCTCGTCGTCCTACACTCCACCAGCAGGCACTGACATTTGTATAATGAATGTGATTCATTTATCAGACGGCTGCCCAATTAAGTGTGAGACACTGTGGACCGCGGAGATAGTTTAGTCGTATCCGTGTAAGTGCAACAATCTTTTGGTGAGAGAGCGGTGTGGTGGATGTTTCATCTCTGCAGGTGTAAAGTCAGAATGGTAATCAAATCATTTGTGACCGATGCTGAGTAAATGTGCGAGTTATTTCAATCAGAACAAGGTGCAAGCAGTTGGTTTATCACAATTTTTGATGTGAACAGTAATGCTTGGAATTCGATGAGGACATTCAGCTTGAAAGATATGCTCATCAGTATGATATTTAAAAGAAAAAAGGGTGAATTTGTGCTACATGTCATCCTTCAACAACGACCATAAAACATTTCATGTATACTTTGTCCTCGTTCTCCCCCCCGGACATATGAAACTACCTCTAGCAGCTGATCAGCATAGCTTAGCATAAAGACTTGAAAAAGGGGAAAAAGCTAGCATTAAATCTCTAAAGCTCACTGAACAACATTTTATATATAATTTTTTAACCTGTACAAATGAATTAAGCCAACAAGTAATAACATGTTAGCAAATCAGCCTTTGAGGTGCTGGTAGGATGATTTCGTCACTTCCGAATGAAAACCTGACTTGCTATTTGTGGGGCTGTTGGCTTTCATATGTATATATACATATTCATATTAACAACTGAGTCTGTTTACCTGTAAACACTGTATTTTAATACTGTCTATTTATGCACCCAACCTCAACAAAACAATACTTTGACACTTTATCTAAATGTATATATAATGCACATTTTTTGCCTCCTGTAAATACAATGCACACAACATATTGTCCTTTCTATATTTTTTTTGTATATTTTATTTCTCTCTTATTCAAATCTTTTATAGTATTCCTTAGTATTCTAAGTCCTGTACTTATTGTATGTCTGTATGTCTGTATGTCTGTTCACCTACTACTGTGACGAGTAAATTTCCCCGATGTGGGATAAATAAATGTCTAAAGTCTAAAGTCTAGCTTCATGTTTAATGTATAGATCAGAGGTGGACAAAGTCTCTTTATCCTTTTTTCGCCCCTGCCTCTCAAACATCCGGGGTTCACTGCTGGCATAGATATAACCCTCTCATCTAACAAATAAGTGTAGTTCCCAAAATGTCAAACTATTGCTTTAAGTGTTGCAGCTTTGGACATTGCTCCTGGTAATTACGACAAAAAACTTGGCTGCACTTCAGATCCGGTGGAAACATTCCTTGCTCAGGTAATGAAGTATTAACCTCTTGTAAACGAATGCTTTCTCACTGTTTGTGAACAAACCCAGACTACCTGTGTTTATCTTTGGCTGTCTGGCTTATGTTGTTAAATGGGGGCTTTGCATATGGCAGGGATGCCAACGAGCAGGACTCTTCAAAGGAGCTGTTGTGGCTGCATTTATTGGCATGTGCTGTATTTATGGGACTCTATGCAGTTTGAATTCTTAGTTGGAACGATAGTAGAAACAAAATAAATCAGACCGTTTACAGTGGAAGTTTGTATCAGTGATTGTTTATGTTCTGGCAATTATTAATTATGCAGGCATAGATATAAAATGTGTGTGTGTGTGTGTGTGTGTGTGTGTGTGTGTGTGTGTGTGTGTGTGTGTGTGTGTGTAGATGACCTTCCCTTTTTTAAAGGTGTTCTTATATTTTAATAGGATTAAAAGGTTAAGGGTACGAATAAGGTTTAGATTCAGATCAGTGCGAGGTTGTGGGTTTCAGTCTTCACAGTGAAGGTTTATGGGCTGAGAGGCCATCAGCAGTAGTACAAATGTGTGTGTTTTTGTGTATGTATTTGTGTGTGTCCGTTTAAAAAGAACAACTTTATAAGAGGATGATGGAAAACATTTTCATTTGCAAATGCAAATCATTGCGCTGATATAATCAGTATAGCTTTTGAAAATGATCTCTAATTTACATAGAATTTACATGTGTTGACACCCCACACGGCCTCTATAGTAAATAACTCTTCTGTAGGTGTATTTGAGCTCTTGTAATGTCAAATATCAAAATGATTAAGCATTTTTTTTTTTTTGCAGGAAATAAAGCTGATGTAGTTTGTTTGAGTTGAAAGTCACGCTAAAGTGCAATGGCAGCCGTTAGAAAACACTAGAAACAACATTGTCCAAGAGGAAACTGTTGGAAAAACTTTGTGTTTCTAGGTAAATCCTCTTTGATGTAAATCAATTTTGGGATTTGTTCTAGTTTCTGTCTTTTAACTTCAGCTGGGTCAGTTTGTGTGCCCACGAAGTTGATGCAAATTTCAAAAAAAAGAAAAAGAAAAAGAAAGGAATAAACAAACTGCAAACTAGATAAATAAATGTTCTTTTTGACTAAATGTCTATTGTGTGTGTGCCGTTGTGTGTGTCTGTGTGATGGCAATTACTCTGACGTCAGCATTTACAGTATAGTTCTTTCTAATCCCTAAAATAAACAGAGGCTGAATGATGCATTATATTTTCCCTGCTGTCATTGCAGCGTGGAGGAAGCCTGTATAGATAAGATGCTATCTGTGAGATGAACTGCAGAGCACACTGCATTTCCTGTTTCACTAGCGCGGACGGGCTGTGGTGTGTGTGTGTGTGTGTGTGTGTGTGTGTGTG
Source organism: Diplodus puntazzo (assembly GCA_963678695.2). Classification (NCBI taxonomy): domain Eukaryota; kingdom Metazoa; phylum Chordata; class Actinopteri; order Spariformes; family Sparidae; genus Diplodus; species Diplodus puntazzo. The sequence continues at coordinate 16,008,419 of OZ023172.1, forward strand.
TGTGTGTGTGTGTGTGTGTGTGTGTGTGTGTGTGTGTGTGTGCGTGTGTGTGTGTAGATGCCCTAGGACTAGAACAGGAGGACATACATAGTTCGCAGTGACAAAGTTCTCCTTTTATTTAGCTTAACAAGGCTTCACATGCTACATACCTCGCCGCTGACTAGCAGCATTGTGTGCATCAAACTAAAGGTCCATAAGTATCGACGACATCATATGTTGTAATCACTTTTTTATTGCCCATATGTGAGCAGATTTGATCATGACTTGACATATAACACCTTCTCCCTCTCTCTCGTCTGCCTACACAAGCCCAAGGACAATGTGTTTAAAGCCACTGGACTGTGGATTTCCTTGTGAAGGACTGTGAAGGTTGGACTTTCCACAACAGCAGAAAGGGTGTGACTTTATGCATGTTCTCGAGGGCCTCGCTCTGCTCCGATAACAAACAGCAACTGTAGTTCAGAAATGGGGTCCGCCAATGTAAACTAACGACCGGCTCCAAGGACAACACAGAACATCCACGAAGCCCCTTTAATATTGAAATCTTTTTCGACTGACATGCATGCTAAAAACTTGTATTATCTATATTCTAATAATGTTTTAAAAAAAGTTCATTTACATTTGAACATAACAGATCTAATTTGCATGTATTTAAATATAAGTAGGGTGCAATAGACTTTATTTCCTGCTTCCCCGTGCCTTTAAACCCCTCTAGCCAGGTGAGTGACCGCTTTATCTCAGGGCATTGGGAAATGAAAACATTTGACATGGACCTTTACAGCATGTTATGTCTGAGAGCATGTATTTAAAATATAAGGCCATAAACCTATGTTATAAAATAAATAATTCAAGCCTGTAATGTCATATCATCAATTATGTATGAGTACACATAAACTTAGTAGCCTGGTGTGTACATCCATGTCATATAAAGTGATAATGATCGTCTTCTTCTTCTTCTTTCTAGATGCAATGTGTTTTATGTGTCTTTTATGTGCATTTGATGTTTATTTATTTGTACTTTATGTATTTTTGCACCATCAAAAGACAAATTTCCATTATTGCCCGCATTAATGGATGATAACATTTTGGAATCTTGAATCCTAAATCTTCTTCTTCTTCCTTTAAATTTTCTCTTTGTTTTTCTTCTTACTATTATTATTATTGTTATTTGTATTACTATCATACAAATAATAATAATAATAATAATAATGAGGTATATTGATATTATATTATACAATTATATTATCATTCATATTATTATTATTGTTTAGATCACACATTCTTCAGCTAAAACACAACAATATATGAGTTTATGTTGCAGGGAGAAAATGAAAAGCAAGTTAATTTGACATTTTTTTAAATTCATTTTTATTTGTAGTTGTCCATGCACAGTATTAATCAATAATGTTGCCATTTGCTGAGTTGTACCAGAGTTAGCTTGAAGTTAATTTACATCTGCTGTCCCTTGGCAGGTAATAATTTAATTAACCAAAAAGGGTGACATACATAGAGATGGATACAGAAACCTTTGGGTTTGCTTTAGATTCCCCTCCATCACGGTCAGCATCCACTGCACTTGTGTCTGACCCACTCGAGAAAAACTAGGGCAGTAACCAAGGAGAGAAACCAATCATTCATTCTAAAAATATAAACTCAGAGCCCAGCTGGAGAGAGGTGGTGGTGCGCAGCCCTGCTTTCTTTCTGCATGTTGTGGCTCAGAAGGAGCTGCGTATAACAAACAAGGCCTACGTGATCATTATCCAAGCAGTGACTGGCCATTCATGCCCAGCCTCACGGCAGGCTCACTGTTCAGCCGTGGTGTGCCCAGCGTCTGGAGATTTGCCTGCTAATTGGTTGGTTTGACGCTGGGAATAACTCATATGCAGAGGGTTGAATGTATGGGGAACCATCGTGACTCAGATAAGGAGCTTTGCTGTCAGACATTTTATATGAGAGAGTGTTAATGTCTCCTTATTGATAGCCCTTTCTGCAAGACCACTAAATGAAATTAGATCAAAGCCGTATATTTTTTTTTAGAGCAACCGTGTGATTTGGGCCACAGGTCCCAAGATGGAAAGGAGGCCTAGAAAAGCCACATATGGCGTTTCTGGGAAAGAATGACCCTCCTTAAAAACATTCGAGTCAGACGCAGCTCTCACAGTCTGACCCGATCTTGTTTTGTGTAGCTGGTCAACAAAAAGTGGTTATTTTTGTAGAGCGCTGTCGGAAAAATGACACCCTCTGCTCTCTGTAACATAGAATTGAAGTTTATTTGAGCAGCAGCCAGGGGGATAATTCATTAGACAGACCCTCTGTAATGAGCCAGCATAGACAAAGCACCCAATTTCCACTGTGTCCTCTTTCCCCTGGGAGCTGTGATCATAATGACAGTGCTGTTTGTTGCCTGGTTTCATGCTGAATCATGATCACACAACCAGGCCCCCTGTTCTCACTCCTCTCCCTTCGGTCTCTGGAAGAAGAGAACATCAGTTCCGCTCGCAGATTATATCATTTGCATGAGACAAGTGTGATTTGTTATATTTAATTATTTCGCTATTTGGATGACATGAGCTCCATCTTTGAGATCTACTGACGGGAGGCCGCAAATCTCTTGTAGCAGCAGTCCTGCCATCAGTGATCTATGTGTAATGTTCAACAGCTGGTCAGCTGTTTTAGTATAAGCCCACTTAAAGCGTCATTACTCTGAGTTTAAGAATGAAAAGGGTCAACAGGGCTAAGCTGTGGTTTCTGCATCGACAGGGCTTCTTGTTCGTGACCCCATATCCCAAATAAATCATAAACACATTATTTGCTAATGCCATTTAGGCATAAACTGTAAATCAGCATCACTTAAACATGAAACCAAACCCCAATGAACCCCCTGTGTATTGGTAAACATAAACAGATAATGTTTTCTACCCATTTCCCTTTGGTTTTCTTTGCTCATCTACGCCCCGTCCATTAAGCCTGTGCTACGCGGGCATGCGTTCCAGCCAGTTGTCTACAGCTGATGGAGCACTCAGCAGTCACTTTACTGTTGAGTGGGCCTCTCAAGCATATTAGTTTATCATTTTTTCATGTACACTTGCATTTTTATGATAATAGACTATCATTGCTACATAATGGATTTTTGTGTTTGAGCCTTAATGGAGCCAGAGCAATTCTGTTCTTCCTCCTCTGTTAAGGTTTAAGTTTGTGGATGCTTTTTTGTTATACATTTATTATAGTATATAACACATTTGTCATATACCAATTTGTTATTATCATTACTGTGTTTGATCAGTGAACAAACTTTAAAGGAGCACCGTTGTAGTTCTGGAGGACACCAAACCAGGAATTTTAATATTTACGATATTAATGAGGTAATAATACAAATATTACATACCTGAATAAACAAGCTATTCTCTGAAGAAAATAAAGTCTTTTGATGCTTTGATGAAATGTGGCAGGGTCAAGTAAAACAGTCTGTAGTCTGAGTTTGTTAGGCATAAAAAGTCAGTCAATGAAGATCTTTTTCATCTGATTAAACTTTCTTTCCCCAAACTACAGAGTGCACCTTTAACACAAATATACAGAGAGAATGGTGAAATATTAAATTCAGTATAGCATTGCACCAGATTTCTATCCCATTCATTGGAAAAATAGATTATGTATTTGGTCAAATCAACAAGTCAAAACAAGTCAAATCAACAAAACTTAAAAAAAGGTATGTCCTTTTAGTTTCAATAGTAGATAGACAGACAAAAAGATAGATAGATAAATAGACAGACAGACAGACAGACAGACAGACAGACAGACTGATAGATTGATAGATATATAACACGAAAAAACAATTGCGATTGGACATAATTAAATACATTAATCAGGAAGTCTGTGTGGTAAACTATAACATCATAAGACGGAAAAAAGTGACCATCTATTTACATGCATCATGTAAGAGAAATATCAAATGTCTCTTATGAAAGAGAGTATGCCTGTCTTGTCAATATCCTACGTCAGAGTCAGTCTCTTACGCCATTGGTCAGAATATTTAGGACCTAGATTCTGATTGGCTTTCGTCATAAGTTCAGAGGGTAGCTTGTTATGTAGCCTTGTAGCTGAGAGAGAGGTGTGTTATCTGCTCATTTTTCTTACAGTGATTGTTATTTCACCCTAATGTGACCGTCGATAATTTACTTAACGTGCACAAATGCGTCGTCGCTTATGTTTTCGACCTGTTATGTACACTTGTGCGCGTGCTTTGACCGCTAACGACCTGCACATGTTAGCTCGATAGCTAGCTGAGCTAGCTAACTTCAGACAAGTGTTCTTCTAAATGACATATCGGATTAAAAACTGACCTCTCAGGTACAGCCAGCCGAGGGTACGATTTCAATGGGTTCTGTCAGAGCAATGGCATCAACGAGGCTCCTGTGCTTGTTCAACGCGAAAGCTGCAGGCTCGACCAAAACATTAGCCAGAGCAGGTTGGAGGAGTGTGTGCTCCAGGAGGAATGTCTGCAGTTCACCTTCAAGACTACAGAGCTGCATGTCAGCGTGGGTCATTGATCAGTATGGCACTAATGAGGTTTTGAAGTACTCAGAAGACATCAACGTCCCCACTATCAATTCTCCCAGTGAGGTGATGATTAAGGTCCATGCAGCTAGTCTCAACCCTCTTGATATATCTATGAGGGGTAAGTGCTGGACTAAAATTCATTAAGGCATTATAAACATCACAGTCAGTGAGTTTTTATCACCATACCTGCTCTCTCTCTCCGTTTTCAGGTGGTTACGGGGCCAAGCTGCTTAAATTAAGAAGGGATCCAATGTCTGTGATGGACAATGATAGTGAGTTCCCTTTGATTCTGGGTCGTGATGTGTCTGGTGTAGTGGTGGACTGTGGATCCGAGGTTACCCATTTTGTTCCAGGAGATGAGGTAGGAGCTGCACTGCACACCTGTCCCTAAGAAGATGTAGAACATTATACTGTGTGTGGACAATAAAAGCCTTTATTCCTGTATTTTAATTTAATTTTGCAATGCTGTAATTTAGCGCATCATCTAGAAACAAAATCAAGAAAAAGTTTTTTTATGAGATATCTAGATATCTTTTCATCATGTTGATACCAGCCATAGAAATTCAATATTGGCATAAAACAGGGCTGCTCATTGATTTGGAACACAACCTACAATGCTCTAATGCAGTGTTGCCCAACCTGGGGGTCCTGACCCTTTCAATTGGATGAAGAAAAATTGGAGGTAATGCTAGATGATCAGCAGGACAGGAACAAAGAAAGTGACTATTAATGTTCATTTTATGAATTTGTTTAGCTGTATCTCGAGTCTTTGCTTTTGTTTTTTTTTTTTTTTGTTTTTTTTTTTACAAATAATTGCCTTATTTTGCCACTTCTGGAGCATGAAACAATTCATTGGTCAACATGTTCAAAACCCACAGACATAATGGAACTAGCAATGAGAAATTGTAAGTAGACAAATAGTTGGTCTAACACACCCAAAGATGCTACATAAATTGCCACCAAGGTATACACTCACCACTTCATTGGGAGCAACTGTGCAATCTGATACAACTTCTCTGCTGTAAATTCTGCCTATGTATGGATAATAAGTTCAGTTTGGATTGATCCTGTCAGAGATATATTCATTTAACTACATATTTATTAGAGAGGTTGCAGTGGTGTTGAACTGGACTGCATTATATTGAGTGGTGTTTCTAATATTTTGTCTACCCCAGAGATGTGAGAATATTAGGAGCAGCTTTCAGTGTGATGCACTCCACCATCCACCATCCACGACAACCTCAATAATAAACATTAAGGAGAACTATTTGAGCCTACTGACCGTGTCATCTCAAACTGTTGGTACATTGTTATATTGCCCTATTGTTCACAACTACATAGTCAAGTCATTCAAAGACGTTACCTCACTAGAAAGATTGGGCTCTATCTCTGTGGTCATCATACGTTGAGACATCTGCATCCTGCATCCTGCAGATTGAAATGCAGTTATGCAAATTCAGCTTAAATGTGATTAAATAGCAGAACAATAAACCACCAAAAGTTCCACATACTAATTCTTGTTCCTGTAATCGTGTTCCATCAGTGTAAAAATATCTCAGGAAATGACTAATGATAAAAAGGGGAATGGCTGACTAAGAGCTTAATCGCTGATTAAACACATTCAGGGACTCGGAGTAGGCGGTTGAAAGGAGTCGTGTTCAGCAAGTTAAATGTCATATTTGTGTTCCAGGTGTGGGCTGCTGTTCCCCCATGGAAACAAGGCAGTCTGGCCGAATTTGTTACTCTAACGGAGTATGAGGTGAGCTATGGGGCCGATCGAAGTCTCATCACTGCAGTATGCTTTCATCATCAATTATCTGATCATCTGTAAGAGGGTTTACCAGTCAGTCCTTGTCTATCTGAGAGGGACAGTTCACGAGAAAGCAAAAAAATACACATTTTTATCTCTTACCTGTCATGCTGTTAATCAAGTTAGATTGTTTTGGTGTGAGTTCCCGAGATTCGAAGAGATCGTCCGAAGAGATGTCTGCCTTTTATCGAAATGTAATCGAGGTAGAGGGCAATCGGCATTTGGTGTTTTAAGTGCCAAAAATAAACATTTAAACTCAACACTAATGCCTCTTTCCAGAAGTTATGACCAGGTTACATAAGATAATCCACAGACCTTGTTGTGAGCTGGTTCATGTAGGAACTGTCTTCTTTCTACTGAACTTCATGGCATCGTCTTGGCTGAGCTGTAACACAAGTTAGCTCAGTGGTGCTAGGTGAGCTAGCATTATCAGTAAGCTATAAACCGTTAGTAGTTCAGTTGGTTTGCTTTGCTTCTCATTGAGTGAGGTAGTATGATCAGGGGTTGTAGTTCAGGAGACAAAAATGTGTTCCTTCATAAAACTGCTCACAACAAGATCTGTGGATTGTCTTCATGTCATGATTTATCAAAGAGACAGTACTACTGAGTTTTTTCAAATGTTTTTTTTGTTGCTTCGAGCACCACAAGCGCGTCATCGAGTTCCTTTATATTTGAGAGAAGGCAGACATTTCTACGGCTGTTATCTTCAAAACTCAACAACTCACACAGTAACAGTGTATTTATAATTTTTGGGTTGAAGTGTCTCTTCAACTTCACAGTAACTTCCCTGTCGGTATGTTTTCAAAGAAACTGAAAGAGTTGATTTAGAGCTCTTGTGTGATTCGTAAAAAAAAACAACCCAAAACCTCCTGTGCCTCCTGTTGTGTAATACTGCGGTATAAAATGCAATTAGGATTAAGTGTGTTTGTTTCACTGGAGCCACTGTTGCAGCAATTACAGAGGAACAGAAATTGCCCCTCTGTTTTCTTACCGTATTGTCCTTAATTTATTCGGCACCCTCTGAGCTAGCCGCCCTCACAGCCACTCTGCTGACTAGACTGCGCTTTTAAATTGATAATTAAGAAAAAGAATGTTGACATGTTGATACATTTCTAACTCTTGGCATTGTCTGTGTTGCTGTTTTTCCGCAGGTTTCCCACAAGCCAAAATTATTGAGTCACACAGAAGCCGCATCCATCCCCTATGTAGCCAACACTGCTCTGTCTGCGCTTGTCAATGCAGGAGGCCTTTGCAGGGACAGCTCTTCAAATAAAAGGCAAGCCTGATCTTGGATCTTGTATCGAACCCCTCTAGCCACAGTATTGGGAGAAAAAGTAAGAAGTTCCTGAATGCTATAGCGAGCTAACATTAATTAGTTCTTTAAGGTCTTGGAGTTTCTGAATGTTCTCTTTTTGTAGACCTTTAGTTTGATGAGACATCTTTTTCATTATGCTCATTTCAATGGTGAAATTGGTCTTTTTCATCCTAATTGGCATCAAAAGGGTTTTAAAACCATGCCTCTAAACCACAGACTGTAAGAATTTAGCCTGCTGTGTAATGTAATGTAATTTTCCCTCCTCCTCAAATGTAATAGCCTCCAGTGCTGCAGATTTCTTTCTTACCCCATGTGGCTTTGGTCTCTTTTAGTAGCTTCGCTCAAATGAGTCACACAGTAATTGAGTGACCCTCTGGTTGCTGCTGTTTCTCCTCCTAGAGTTTTGATCACTGGAGGGTCGGGAGGTGTTGGAACATTCTCTATTCAGGTAAGACGAGCAGTACCAGCATTTATGCCAGATTCTTTTCAACTCTGTGAAAATGTGAGGCCACTCGCTGTGTCTGTGTGTATACCTCTCTTTTCTTCCTCTTTCTGCTGCCAGTTATTAAAGGCCTGGGGCGCCCACGTAACCGTTACCTGCTCTCAGAACGCAGAGGGCCTTGTTAGAGGGCTGGGGGCCGATGAGGTGGTGGACTACACAGCAGGAGACGCGGCTGAGCAGCTAGAAATGATGGAGAAGTAAGTTTGACGGTGTGTCCTTTTAGAAGTAACCATCAAATCATACAGTATGTTGTGTGTGTGTGGTGTGAAGTGGTGAGATTCTCGCAAAGCAAATAAAAGATCAGAGCAGAATGTTCTTTATTAGCATCTGGGACTCTAATGAAGCATCATTAGAGTCGGTGCCAGTCCAATAAAGGTGCTAATGAAAAGGAATCATCCAAGAGTGCGACAAATGTGTCTGCTTCTCCCTTTTAAACACCCTCAAACGTGGTAAACATCTTCGTTTCAGCATGGCACAACTGCTCACTGACTTGCTTTCTAGTTTCCATGGAAACCAGGGCTCAAGGCCCGGGTGGACGCTGGCTCACCTCTCTCCTCGCCCCCAAAGCAGGAATTGGTTGTAAATCCTGCCTTGAGATGGAAGACAAAACACTTATTTTTCCAAAGCAAACACTTTGAATAAGGCTGTCACAATATATAGGATGATGAGACTTGAAATGCTGTTCAACCTCTCTGTATCGGTGTGACAGTCTGTGTTCGCACCCTTAGGTTTGACATGATTTTGGACAACGTGGGAGGGGAAATGGAGCAGTTGGCGATGGGCATGCTGAAGCCCTGGTCTGGGGCGAAGTACGTCACGCTGGTCACGCCGTTACTCCTCAACACTGACTCCATGGGCCTGCTGGACGGGGCATTTCATGCTGGATTCACCCTGCACAGCAAGGCCATACAGGTACACGTGAGCAAAACAGACTTTCAAAATCAACACTGAATCAAAAGTAGCCAATGCGAGACACTGTTGTTTATTTATTTTTTGGGTCTGCGATTTGTCATGGTGCCATTGGCCACTGGGCGTGAGCCACAGCTGCTCCCAAGCTGAAATGAATACTTGATCGTCAACAGCATGGAAATACATGATTATGTAATGGGTAAACACCTCTTCCAGTTGGTAGAAGTTTTTGTTTTATTTCCAGTCAGTTGATCAGATGAAGTTCAGTTGACACGGGGAGGGAAAAATCATGTAATAACTTGACTTCATAGCTTCATAGCATATTCTCACTTTTGCAATGGTTTACGCTTGAGATGTAGAAATATGCCCTGCAGGGGAGTAATAAATTGAAGCGTGTGATGGGGAAGAGGGAATGTGAGCATTAAGAGTCAGAGTCCCTGCATGTGTGTGAGCCTCCAGCTGCTCTGTCAGTGAAGAGCATGTGTAATGAGGGTAGTGGGTGAATAGGCGAGCACAGGGTGGAGCTGCTCTGGGGACTGAGTCAAGTTGTCCTGGGCGTTGCAGGCTTTGGTGACAGCAGGGCTGGCAGTGTTGGAGTTGGGTATGTGTGGATGAGACTGTGTGTGTGTGTGTGTGTGTGTGTGTGTGTGTGTGTGTGTGTGTGTGTGCGTCTGTGTGTGTGTGTGTGTGTGTGTGTGTGTGTGTGCATGTGTTTGCTGCTGAACCAGCAGTATTTGGTGTTTGTGCAGATTGTAGCCGACTATCTCCCCCCCGGCAAATACCAGTGTTTGTGTGTTTCTTGCCAAGCCTCCGGGCCCCTTTGTCCTCAAGAGCAGCCAGCTGGTCAGTTTGTTGGGGCTCAGTCACAGCAGTCACACCCTCAGTGCCCAGCTCTGGACAGCATGTACTTGACAAACGGGACATCACAGCGCAACTGAGCCCTCTAGTGTTCAACTCGTTGGCAGCACTGACCCATCAGGAAGAATCTGTCATAATTTGTTGTTTTTCCAGGGATAGGTTTCACAATGGCAAAAGAAGTGTGGCAAAGTGATGCCTCATAATAATATTCACTATGATAATCAAATATCAAGCCATGGGGAATTTCAGAATTAGCAAGCCTGTCTTTCTGTCTGTCTGTCTATTTCGGCATACTTTCTCTCTTTTCTTTGCATTTCAGAGGGTTTATAGTGATGCTTATTAGGTTTCTTTTTTTTTTTTATTTGCCTAAAACATACTGCATGTTTTCAATTTCAGTTTAGGCCATTTTTGTAGACGCTGCCACTAAATTTGATAACTAGGAGCACCTGTGCGACTTGCAAATATACCCCTGTGATTTTGTTTTTTTAAAATCATCACCATCATTGTATATCATGTGGAACACGCGGAGGAGTGTTTCTGCACAGCAATAAGTCACATAAGAAAACAAAACATTCTGCAATTAACCGTCTGATCCACTTCCTCAGTACGTGCGTAGTTATTGTTGCAGTGCAACACACTACTCACAAGACCCAACTGTCAGAACTTTGACCAAAACTCAAAACTTACTCTGAACACCTTGGTGTTTTTGTGTGATAAAGTCAACATCACAATGAATCTAATAATGGATCAATACATACAATAATAAACAGATAAAAAGCAAGCAAATCCTCTTCTTAGCATATATCTCAGTAAGATAGTTACTATAGTTTTAACACAATATACACTAAATGCAGTTCAAACTATTTGTTATCAGTTGATGGTTTTCACAATATCTGATTTCATGAGGTCCTGCAGGCTCCCTCGAAAAAGTCATGGAATGACTACTTAACTTTTGCATTTTGCATTCGAAATACAAGAAAACATAGTTATTTCTATAAACTATTACTAAAGACGTATACAAAAAAATATGAATGTATTGCGTTGCATGACCATTTAAAAAGGTGCTCCGACAATTTTTAGTAAGGAACACCACCAGTGCTACCAGAAGAAAAAGTTAACGTAGATCCCTGAGGAACAGCCAAAAAAGTTACTATAAAAATTAACTGTAAATTAATTATTTGATGACTTTTAATGACCAGAATAATAAAAGACAGTCGGTTTGTTGCATAAGGTCACAACATTTTTCTCTTTTTTAAAGTGTTATTTATTTTTATTTTTTTCAAGAATTTCTTCTGTCAACTAAAACTGAGAAAATCACTGTTTCCTTCTATGTTATATAGGTGATATGTAAAATCTAAAAATAGTACCATCAATTGGTCACAATCAATATGGTGTGACACAAGTCCCTGTCATGATGCAGTGTCTCCTGCATAAATTACGTGTTGTGGGTTTTGTTCTTGTGTGCTGCCTGGTTTTTCTAACTCAAAGTTTCTGATTCTAACTTTCATTAGGTTGACTGTATTTTTTGGTTTTATCTTGAAACTCTTAGAAATTTTTTTAAACCGAGATCAAATGAGGTCTCCTGCAGACCTTTTATAAGCTGACTTCCTTATCTTTCATACCCAGATAGCCACTCTTGTGTTTTCTTTGACACACACTGAGCCTCTAATTGTTGCCTCCTCTCTGTTGGCCTCTTAGAACCTGATCTCAAATGGAGTTTTCTACAGGTGGGGATTTTATGCTCCAGATGGCCCTGCCCTGGACGAGGTCAGCAGCCTGGTGGATGCTGGGAAGGTACTGTACTGCCTCATTACTGATATCATACATGCTGGCTTACTTGCCATTCAGAACCAGTTCTGCTGACAGAATGAAGAGATGAAAATCATCTCATTTGCACATGAATCATAGCTGGGAGTGAAATTCATGCAGATCACAAAATGCTGTATGATCTCCTCATTGAATATGAGCATACCAGGAATTCCATACATGCCTGTATTCAAGGCTCCCCCTGTGGCTTTGTGAAGGAGCGAGCATTGCACTACAGCTATACTGGTTGGTAGGCTGGCGGTGTGCACGGTTGGCTGCTGGGCGATTGAGTCAGGCGCCAGGAGACAGTGAATGGATTTTTGAACAGTGCTGAGCAGCCATTCGCAAAAGCGTGCGGGACCTCTGTCCTTTTGTTTCGGGGCTTACAGTGAGCGGCACACTCAGACCAGTGGCGGGAAGCTACGGACACACAACGCACTCCCACCAACGCACAAAACACACACACATGCACACTCTCTCCGCATGTCCTATTCTCACTCAGAAGTGTGGATGGTTTCCAGTGTGACGCCACTGCGCTCCCCATTCATTGTTACCGACAAGAGATGCTGACCAGAATAACAAGCCCGGCTGCTCGTGTTGTGGGACTAGCACAGGATTGTCCAGCCTCATCACATTCTGGACCCCTCCCTCACTTTTCTTTTTTTCTTTTTTTTTTACATTCGCAGCTATGAAAGCAGAGATGATGGAGCGTTAGGAGTTTGTGGATAGTTGCTCGTCTGAACTGATTAAATATGATTACTGTAATTGCTAATCAGTGTTGTATAACGTACCCAAAAGTCATACTTGAGTTAAGTTGAGATAATTTGTTATAATATTACCTTGGTAAAATTTTAAATCACTCAAGCAAAAGTCTTAAGTTATCTGTCCTGAAAAGTACTTAAGTCTTTTTCTAAATATAAATATAGTTAAGTATCAAGTACAAGTAAAAGTAAATTAAAGATATTTTTACATGTATGTGTAAACTGTATATTGGCATTGGCATTATCGATCATGCCAGTTATAAGATCTGATTTTCTGCATTTTTCTGATTATCAGATTTTTTAAAACATTTTTTCATTGGACTGCAGTTAAAATAAACACATTTTAAAATGTGCTGCATTGGCTCTGATGCTACATGCTATCTGCAAAGTAACTACCAACTAAAGTTCAAATAAATATAGTACAATAAAAAAAAAGTACAACATCTCCCTCCAAATTTCGTGTAAAAAAATGTGGATACTCAAGTGAAGTACTCAAGATAACTTTCTTTGAAGTCTTATTTTGTCTTCAATCCAAAGAAATTCAGTTTAATTTTACGCAGATGAACCAGAAAATATTCATATTAAGAAGCTTTTTTTTTTCTCTAAAAATGTCTTAAACCAATGTATTAATTATCCGAATAGTTGTTAATTTACTTAATTTACAAATGATGAAATAATCAATGCAACTCATGCTGTGTATTGGACTAAAAACTTTGCTTCCACCTCAGATATGGGTCCTGCAGGATTGAAAATAATACAGTGATCCATTTAGTCTGGTTTCAAGCACGTATGCTTAGAATTTAGCACATCAGCACAATTTGTCACATAAGTAACTGACTCAGTTGTCAAACTGTCATCCCTGATACTGCCGCCTAATAAAGCACTCCACCGTCCATTACCCCAACCCCATTAAAACAAATTATAGCTTGTCTGATTTGCTGAAGGTTTAAATCTGATCTCTTAATTGTTTCCTGGCTTACTTCCTGATTTCTAAGCTCATATTAATGCTGTTTTTCTGCTGGTTCATCACAGATCCTGCCAGTAGTGGAGGCGCAGTTTCCATTCACCCAGGTGCCTCAGGCTTTTCAGAAGCTGGAGGACGGCCATGCCAGAGGGAAGACGGTCGTCAGGGTGGCTGAAGAGGACAACAGACAAGCCGATGGGTTGGTGCAGGAGACTGCAGAGGTGGAGCAAGAAGTGCAAGAAACAGCCAAGCAGCACTAGAGACAATGAGCTGAGTGCTGTGATTCCTCTCACTTCTTCAAGGCGGCTCTTGACAGCAGCAAGACTGTATTATTTAAAGAGATCAGAGGTGCCGCAGTGCTTTGTGCAGCAGACTACAAGCGTGACCTGAGCTTCTAATGAGAGCCGAGTGTTCTTAAAGCTTTCACCCTTGTGTCCTGTCTTTGTTTTTACAAGTTGTTTGAGTTATGCTGTGTTCATGTTGTGGCAAAGTTATTATAATTACCAACCACAGACCAATAAATACCATTAAGGTCGGCACCCAGCTGGTAATTACAACCAGGCAGCTTGCTGGTAGCCCTCTGGTTGCTGTAATCTATCCAACAATGTGTTGCATAACACAAAAAGTTTATTACTGTCAGCTGGAAATGTTTGCAGTCACGTGATTAAGATGACATGAGAGTCAGATGGAGGGAGAGATGAAAAGCAGAATGCACAAAATGGAGGAAAGTTTGTTATTGTTGTGTGTTGTTCAGTTATAGGAGTCAAAACTCCAGCAAAGGAAACAAATAAAAGCAAGAAGTTTAAAGTTTTTAGGAAGTGTTCACTATACAAGCGATCGGACTTCGCGCCTCCCGATGGCAGACGAAGGTTTTGGCAACCCGTAAGCATTTTTAGACTTTGTGGTCATGCTTCTCATGAATCACTAGAGAACCTTGTTATCACTACATGTATCACTATTAATCATAAATCATAAATCATATCCAGCCATCCTCCTGCGGTTTGTGCCATAGCAACCTAATGATGTGGCATCACATGCAATCAAGCTACTGACGTGTTTACCCTCCGGTATCAGGTGGGGCTGCAGCAGCACGATAAGATGGATAACTTTTCGCATTTCTTTCCTTTTTGTGCCGTCTCCATGTTGAGTTGTGCGAGCACGTTGTAAACACGGGGAATCTTTCTCAACGCCATGTGACATCTCACATTATGTCAAATAGAATGAAGCAAGTGGGCTGGGGAGATGCAAATAATGAAACTTTACATCTGAAACAATTTGCATTTAGTCTGTTGCAAAATAAAGTGCAGCTGAGGCTACTGGACAATGTATTTAAGACGTTTATTGACAAAAATACTTTTATTATTCTGAAAACAGAAGAGTTGTGTGCTGTATTATCTTGATTAAACAAAGAAAGAAAATATGTTTCAAAGTAAACAATGGTTTGTTTTCTCATGTTGCATGCAGCTGGAAAATAAAGCCATTAAATATAACAGGACATTGCATAAAAAAAAGATATGTGTTAACACTGTTTAAGTTAATTAACATCAGGCAAACATTCATTCAAAAAGACACAAAATAAACATCAGGAATTATTACTGGAAGTGTAAAATGCAAAGTGTTTAAAGTTCAGGCTGGGCATTAATACATTCTTACGGGTTTATCCGCTCTTCAGCTCCTCCATGTTGACCTCCTCATTGGAAATTTGTTAAGTTCTCCTGCGGCAAAGGTCGATCATCTCCAATGTCGTACCTCGACCTGGAGCGCTCCTCTCGCAGCTGCATAACACAGCTTTGGTGGAGCCGTGCCTCCAAACATATAAGGGATCCAGTCCAGCAGCTCGTATACTCTCATATAATCTCCACATTCCACCTTTGTTGCAGTTTATTTGGATCAAGTGTGTTTAGAATCACTTGGTTTTTGTCGTAGTGATGACCCCCTGAAACGGAAAGATGTTTTGTCAGTAATTATATCATTGGTAGCCAACTGTTTTACTTTGGTTGGTTTATTTACTGCAGCTCGGATGAGTTATTATATTGTACGGTTAAGGTCAGAAGATTACACACACTTGGATTGAAGTCATTAAAACTCATTTGGCTGTTAGAGCATCGACATCTTACTTTTTCCCAGCAATTGTTTACAAACTGATTATTTTTTCACTTACTTCCACTTTTTCACGATATAATTTGAAATTTCAGAAAAAAATCTAGAAAAATATACTATGACTTAAGAAGCTGGTGATGAGCTGATTGACATCATAGGAGTCAATTGGAGGTCTATCTGTGGGTGTATTTTAAGACCTACCCTTTAACTCAGTGTCTTTATTTTTTTTACATCATGAGAACTACAAAAAAAAGGTGCTCCTTCACAAGTCTGATTCAATTTTCAGATGTCTGAATGAAACTTGTTTCTCCGTACAAACAGTAGCTGTCCTTTAAAACACACAGCGTTCATACCGCTGAGGGTGTAGACACGTTATGTCTCTCAGAGATGAACGCACATTGGCACAAAAAGGGAAATTCAGTCCCAGAACTACACCAAAGGACCTTGTGAAGACTGTGGAGGTACAAAAGCCTCTTTTATGACGGAAAAAAAGAGTCCTATATTGATATAACCTATGCAGCTCGGCAAAGGAAGAACCCACTGCTACATAATAGGCATAAAAAAAAGCCAGACTGCAGTTATGCAGCAGCACATGGGGAGCAAAGGGCCATCTGGTCTGATGAAACAGAAATGTAACCATTTGGGAAACTTGAAGGAACATCCCAAGGCGTCAGCCAGGAAGTTGAAACTTGGTGCAAATGGGTGCATGTTGGCAGTGCAGTGAATGATGGTTTTTGCTCACTAACATTATTTAGGCCACAAGGTGTCACTGATTGACAGTGATGCAAACACAGCCACCAGACAGAAACCCTGTTTCAGTGAAAGTGAAACTCCAACAATCAGAAAAGTTTGTCAAGTTAAGGTGACTGTTCTCTATGGAGAGAATTTTGTTCCTTTATTATGCAATCAAACAGAATAGATTTGAAACCAAAAACGAGATTTGAGAGCAAAAAAGACTAAGTAACAATCAAAATTTTTATTTTTGAGAGAAAATATTTCTTCAACTTCAATCAAAACTGATGTTTGTAAGTAAAAACATACGACAATTTTGCTTATAAATCAGTCCTCTTTGCTTTCAAGTTAAAAACCTTTGCTTAAAAAATCAGTCCTCTTTGCTTGCGAGTTACAAAGTTTTGGTTGCAAATCAGTCCTCTTTGCTTGCAAATTCAAAAGTTTTGCTTGCAAATCCAACTGCACTTGATGGGCGGGGCCTACGCTGGTGGATGAGAGAAGAGTTTCTATTGGTTGGTTTGACCTGGCTCCAGCGTCAGCTACGTCTTCCGCATTTTTCTGTGCTGTGCTGCTTGGAGGCAAGCCTGTCGCTCTTGAAAAGATTCCCATAAGTAATGAATTGCGCTATATAGCGTTGGCTACAGCCTGCCGCACATTCTTAATTTGTTTCTGTACAGCCTAAGTGACAGTAATGCATTGTACTGTAATGTACTGATGTTTTGCACCCATGTAAACTGACGACCTAATGTGTCATGTAAATGCACATTTTCACGTTGCATGTATTTTATCAAGATCAGTCTCTTCTCTTCATGTGGAGAGAACATGACCAAGTTAGGAGCTGTGTCATCCTGTGCAATGTCTTCACCAGTAAACTGGATAACTACAATAAAATGAAATATTTTTTGAGGGAGAAATTTCAGTATATGAGAGGCATTGCACAGAACCCTTGATGACACAGGCAATTAGGCAATGTACTTGCTAGAAAAATAATGTTATTAGTTCCAACTTAAAGTAAGCCGACTGTCAAGCCACATGCACCACATCCAAGTAACAGAGAAAATAAATAATCATTGCGCTACCATCATGGCAAAGCCAGAGTAATGTAATTTATTTTACCTGAATAATCCCATACCATTGATGGTGAAATTGCAGGTACAGCATAATGTCTTCAGTAGAAACAATGTAGAAAAAGTAGTAAAAATGTACAGTGTTAAAAGTCTCACTTGGTCGTGTTCTCTCCACATGAAAAGAAGAGACTGATCTTGATAAAATACATGCAACGTGAAAATGTGCATTTACATGACACATTAGGTGGTCAGTTTACATGGGTGCAAAGGCTGTACAGAAACAAATTAAGCAATGACTTTGCTTGTGACTGCTGTTGTTTTTTTCATTCTGGCATTAAAAGAAAAACGGACGTATTGTTTTGACAGTATTTATGTAACATTGCACAACAATACAAGTCATGGTCAAAAAAAAGCAACAGCGAATGAAGATCAATGTAGTGTTCCCAATGAATCTGTCGATCCATTCCATAATATAACAGACACATAAATCTGAGTTTGCTAATGTGCGTGCATTTGTTAACTTATTCGCCATGTGTGTTTGTTGACATTAGCACAGCTGTAGTGACAACGGGAGCCGGGAGGAGTAGCAGCAGCCCGCTACACAGTGGAGACATTCAGCGGTAGTTTAGTAATCCACGGTCAGGGTTCTCCCAGACGGCTGAACAACGGTGCTGCGCCGCTATACTGCTAGCTCAGCGCCGCTATACTCATTTTCAGTGTTAGCTGCTTTATAGCGGGTGTTTGTGGGCTGCCGCGGTCTTCTTCGTCCGTCCGTCCCCCGGCTGACAGCACTGTTGTGTAGGAACTGTGACGTTTTGGCACCGCGAGTTCCATGCAACACTAAATGCTTAAATCACAGCCTCACGTTGTTAACGCCTCCCTGTAATCGACTCACTCATTGAGCTATTCCGCTCAGTCCGTGACTAGCAGAGACAACCATGTTGCTGCTAATCAGTGTGCTTGCAGCAGCAGGGCATTATAATCCATTACTTGTGTTGTTGTTGTTGTGAATGTGCGGCAGGCTGTAGCCAACGCTATATAGCGCAATTCATTACTTATGGGAATCTTTTCAAGAGCGACAGGATTGCCTCCAAGCAGCACAGCACAGAAAAATGCGGAAGACGTAGCTGACGCTGGAGCCAGGTCAAACCAACCAATAGAAACTCTTCTCTCATCCACCAGCGTAGGCCCCGCCCATCAAGTGCAGTTGGATTTGCAAGCAAAACTTTTGAATTTGCAAGCAAAGAGGACTGATTTGCAACCAAAACTTTGTAACTCGCAAGCAAAGAGGACTGATTTGCAAGCAAAGGTTTTTAACTTGAAAGCAAAGAGGACTGATTTATAAGCAAAATTGTCGTATGTTTTTACTTACAAACATCAGTTTTGATTGAAGTTGAAGAAATATTTTCTCTCAAAAATAAAAATTTTGATTGTTACTTAGTCTTTTTTGCTCTGAAATCTCGTTTTTGGTTTCAAACCTATTCTGTTTGATTGCATAATAAAGGAACAAAATTCTCTCCATAGGTTCTCATCTTGTATCTAAAATAAACTGGGGACATAAATAACCTTTGAAATAATTTTAGAATTTGCTTTAATGTCCTTTAATAGCAGATGGGAGGATTTAACTAGAACTTCTAGAATTTAACTAGAATTTCATAATAAAACCTAAACATGAAGTGTATGGACGTTTGGCTGAAGCTTAAGTGTTATGTAACCTTAGAATATTTCACTGTGATCATGAAAACGTTAGCTAACTCATCCCAGCTGCTGCTGCTGCTGCTCATAGTTGCCTCTATCCAATTTCTTTACACAAATCATTTATACTGTGTGTCTGGCAACACCGAAGGCGCACTGTTTTCTTCAAAGACTAAAAATGTATAAGGCAGGCCACGTGTGGATGCTCACCTTTGACCTCCAGGACCAGATCAGAGGTGGCGGTGTAGCGGATGAAGCCCTCAGGGGTGATGCTCCAGAGCTGGACCTGGTTGTTTGGTTCCGGGCTGAGACCCACGCGGCTTCCTGCCATTGTCACACTACCGCTGGGGCCCAGGCAGCACTCCTCCATCAGCTGGAAACACAGGCAGAGGAGTGGATATTTTTTTTTATCTTTGAAGATCCTTTTCTTAAGAAATGGTACTGATCTAATACTGTAAAAATACTCCGTCACAAGTTAAAGTCCTGCATTGAAAAGGTTGTTCCAGTAACAATATGTAAGTACATGATCAGTATTAAAAGTAAACGTACACAATGAAGAAAAATGTCCCCTGTGAGTGGGACTGTTATGTATTAGATCGTTAGATGGACTAATTGTTTCAGAGGTACTGATATAAATTGTTGGTTAGTCGGTGGTTCAACTTCAAGAAAAACAGATTTTGGGGGGTTTTGGATTAGAAAGTACAATATTTCCCTCTGAATCGTAGAGTAGAAGCAGAAGGTTTTTACTGAACCACAATACTTGGCTTAATGTACTTTGTTAAACCCCCCTCTGGGTAAAGACTTAATATTGGATTAGTGGACCAGCTGTTAGTATGAAATGGTTTGTGCTGCTAAAATGGTGTTGAGTATCCTTTTGTTTAATCCTCAGCAAGAGAAGATTGACTGAGGTTATGCTGTAGTAACATGGCCTGTGGTTTCTAAATCCAGTTCTAGTGTCAGCCTTGCCCTTGCTCTGAACCTGGTCTTGTCTCTGATTACACTCATTCTAACATGATGACAATGGTCTGGACCGCAGCACGGCTCCTTCCTGTCACTCTCCTCACACATCAGACACCTCTTTTTAGTATTATAATGACGGTGCCGGCACCTTGCAGTGGAGATGTCCATAGTGGTAGAACCAGATCTGCTCGAATCCGTCGGTCTCCTCTGTCTCTTGGATCCGCATCAGTTTGACATCATCCAAATCGCCGGTGACCGACATCATGAGCCCCGTCTGTCTATTCCTCAAACGGAAGTGCACCTGCTTCTACTCAGAAAACACACGAGATCAAACACGTGATCAGTGCCTCTGCGAATAGCAGGGTTCATAGTTTTACATTAACATGCAACATGTCTGTTCCATTTTCTATACAAAGTTTGAGCTTTACCAAATTAGGATTTTCACTGATTTTCACATCAAAGCTAACAGACTACAATTCCCCTCAACAAAATAACACTTTGATTTTCCCTGAGTCATTCCCTTGGTAATGAACAGAAAGTGAAAAAATGTTTCTGTAGTTTGGCAGCCAAACAGAGCTGCAGCACCCTGCAAAACAACTGAAGGAGATGGGGACTCCTTCTAAAACATGAAAAAACAACGAAAATGCTTGAGCTTGAGGGTGTGAATAAGGTCTTTGCAATTCAATTTGGGTTGTGGGTTAGGGTTAAAAAGTCATCTGACTGTCCATCAGCATGAGGGTGAGCAGTTTGTAACTGAATTGTCATTTATGGGTGAATTTATACTTTAACTATAATAATGACAAAAATAGCTAAAATAGGTAGGCTCTATTCATCAAACCTCAGGTGCTTTTGGCACAAAACATTTAAAAGTCTACACTTCCATTATTAAATGCATAAAACTAAGAGCTTGGTGCCCACTGTGGAGCGTCAGGATGTACCTGTAGAAGAGGGCGGAGGGATCCGATTTTCTGCCAGCTGCTGAGCTTGTGCCAGTCACACACCTCGCCAGGTTTCAGCAAAATCTGAGCCCCCCGATAGTTGATCCCCTCATATAATACCCAGCTGGGGACAGAGAGGAGACAAAACACAGTCAAGTTTTACAAGTTACACAGCTACAAGGAAATCACCACCACTTTATTCTCAGACTCTCTCTTTTAGCACTCACCACTGTGCTGAGTTAATCACCGACAGGCCTGAAGTAAACTCCCAGCGGCTGCCTTCGTTGGAAACTCGGGTCTGTACAGAACACTTTCTTGTGTTCGTGATTTACTTCTTCATTCGAACAGACTGGCGGGCGTGCGGTTGAAAGTTAAAACAAGTAGAAAAATGCCTCACATATTTTTCTCTTTTATGACTTTTCTTCCTTCTGTGGGTGTTGGCTCCTGTAACATTATGCTGCACTGTGGCATGTAAATGTCAACCTGAGAGAATATTCTGTTTAATCTCAATTTCAGTGTTTTAATGTTATAGGCCTGGACCTTCTAACCTCCATGCAGCACCGTGCCAAAGACAATCTACTAAAACGCGACGAGCTTCGAGGCAGTCCAATTTCGCCGTGGCACTAAGTGTTGCCTTTAACTCGGGTCTGATCATCTCTGTTCTTTGGATGGTTGCCCGTCTTCTCCTGCAGTAGGAATGTGCCACTCCAGAGAGACAGCTCTGGCTCACTGTGAGCCCTTTATTTCTTCCGCATGGGCTCACACCTACAGTCTAAATGTAGCACATCAGCAGCAGGTTTTCCACCATCGCTCAAACTCTCAGTACTGTCATAGAAGATGTGCTGAACCCACAGACTGCATCTAGCTAACTTGAATGAAATGTCAGGTCCGAACTGCTACGAACCGATCTTTAACGGAAATGACTCCAGGAAACCTTTGTCACAACTTTGTAGGGCTGCAAAAATGATTATTTTTCAGTATTTATCAATCTTCCGTTTGTTATCGCGATTAATCAATTAATCGTTTAGTCTATAAGACACCAAAAAATGTCCTTCAAATAGCTCCTTTTGTCCACTGAACTGTTTTATTTTTTCTTACAATCATTAAAGGGGCACTTTGTAGTTTTGGAGAGGAAATTCAAACGTAGCAGTAATGAGGTAATAATGCAAATACATATGTATATTTTTTGTCCATAACTGAATAAACAAGCTGTTCTCAGAGGAAAACAAGGTCCCAGAACATTGTTTAAAGCTAGAAAGGTGGCAGGGTCCGCCACATATAAACACAGTAAAATCAGTTTGAGTATTCAGTGTATTCAGTTGTGAAAACAAAGAGTTTGTTTATTTGTCTTGTCTGAAAATGTCTGACACTGAAAAAATATTTGGCAGCGAGAGATCTTGCCTGCTTGCTTGACATTTGACACACACCCTTTTTATTGTCTCTAGATCCTTTATCTTTAAGTTTAAGTACCTTGCTTGTTGAGATTTATCTTCTTTAACCCGGCACTCTGTGGTTCACTGTTACATTAGTGCAACATTACATGGGTGTGGTTTGCCACAAGCAACGAACTATGCACTGGATGCCAGAAAGCTTAACAAACATATTTGACACATCGACTTGGCGGTTGAAAAACCTCTGAGATTCAAAAGAGATTAAGAAAACAAAAGGGATTTAGAAGTGCAGCTGCTTGAGAACCAACAGGCGCCACTCAGCGACACCTATGTACAAAATTAAGGTTATTGTTCTGTTTTCACGTGTTCGTGGCAGACAAAATGGCTTCGACTGAGTGTGTGAGTTCCCTCCCTAGTCGAAACACACATGTGCGCTGCGTGTTATGCACAAACTTGTTACACTGACGCTGAAAGGTTGAGCTTGGACGGGCAGCTGCTCAACATCCCCACAGAGCGAGCTGTAATGTACTCACATGCCTCCTTCCACCAGCACTGACTGGACTCTGCTGCAGCCTCCAGCCAGCTGAGGGTTGACGGATCCGTCTGTCACAATCACCCTCTTCCCCCGCAGATCACGCCGCTCAAACAGTGTAATGGATGGCAGCGAGAACTCCTTAAGAGTGGCGGAGAAAAGAGAAAGTGCATTAAAGGCTGGTGAGGGCGGCGAGAGCTGATGGAGCAGGTTGAAATGAATTTGAGGTTACCATGGAAACAGACCCCACTCTCACACCTGTGCACCCCGTGACATTTCCCTCCGTGCGAGCAGACGGGTTGTTTTCCTAATCGACAGTCGTGTTGCAGGTTCGGCAGCAGTGACTCATTTATTAATTTTTACGTAGAGACATATAATCTGTGCCGAGCTTCACATTCAACGTGAGCGTTGGTACTGCCTTTTCTATTATTATATATTTGTCAGCAATCCAGTGGCTTATACAACTCTAGAATGGAAACTATTTGAAGTTATCTAATTGAATCAAGCTTCTTCATTCTTGAAATGTTTGCTTTAATTAGTTTTACAGTATGTCAAGCACTCTGAGACTGCCTGGCGTTTGAATGGTGCCATACGAGGAAACTCGCACCACATGGTACTATGGCACCGTGTTTTATTAATATGAGCATGTGATTTATGGATCGATAAAACATTTAAGCGACATTTAAAGTCCCAAAATGGTCTTTTTGGTCAATGTAATCCTAAAAGTAGACAGCTAAACCCTTAAAGCTGCTGGAAGTGTTGTCGTCCTGTCTTCCGCTCTGTTTTGCAGTTGGCAAAATCCACGCTTTAACAGTGAATACTGTTGGAATACAGAGCTATTTAACACTTCAATAAAAAAAGACAAACAACAGCTTTACACATATAGCAGATTTGATTTCAGCAAACAGCTCCCTATCTGCTCATCCAGATAAGAAGCCAAACAAGCCTTCATTTGGAGTCTTGTCTAACTCCACCTTTGACCTCAGTCTGCCAACCTCTGAGTGAAACATTCAAGTGTTCAGTTACTAAATTCTCCAATGTTTACAGGCTAAATGCCAACTTTGTCTCTCTCCTGTTTGACGATGAGGAACGAGCATACTTTAGGCTCATCAGAGATTTGTTTGTTGAAGAACACCAGCCAACAATGAAAGTGATAGAAGTGAACTGTAACGCTGTGGGCCAGAAAACATTAGTCGAAGGACACCGAAAAGCTCTGTTGGGGTGAGGTGAGCTGCGGCATCTGGTGACACCTTTTCACATCATACATAATTATTTGATCCATTAAGGGGGAACTCAAAGATGGTTGCCAGGTCTTGGGTAGAGCTACTGTAGAGGTGACATACTTGTAAGAAAGCTATTTGTGGCTCCAGAGAGAGCTATGTGAAGTCTGACAAATGTCCTCAGGTAATGTCACTCTGAGAAAGGTGAGGTGAGCATACCAGAGCTCTGTTGTCTGCTCCTCATCTTTGCTTGAGGCTAGCTCGAGGCTTTACTGCTAATAGCAAAACACATGCAAATCTCAGACTAAACTGTCTGTGCTCATGTTGCACCACGGGTGATGTAAGTTAAGCTCTGCTGTATTAATTCTAAATGAGTACTCCATTAATATAATAATATGTATTAGCAGCTATCAATATATTGTCATCCTTATCTTTAAAAAGGAATCATTATCTAATCAGCCCCATGCTGAAGGAAAGTTGGATAAAGATTTACAGTCCGCAAAAACATTTCTGTACCATCACAGCAGAACAGGAAGTTGAGAGGGGCTTGTTTTAAAATGTAAAAAAACCCCAAAACAAATGTCAAATGACCCTATACAGTGTGTCTGGCGTAATCCAAGTCTCCGGAAGCCTCGACATCCCAGATTGATTTGAAACAACGTTATTGATGTGAGTCATCATTTATTGAGTCAAATCTTCCCAAAAACTCCTTTTTAAAACAGCATGCGTGGAGTGCTGCTATTATTTATTCAGAATTACCGTCACATGATCAGAGTAAACAGGTAGGTAGTCACGTAATCAGGCAGTTAAAATGTCATGTCAACTATTTTGATGCTTTTTCTGAGTATACTGAAATATAATGATAATATCCAGATGTTGTGTGTGTGTGTGTGTGTGTATATATATATATATATTATGTGAATTCTTCTACTTATCATGTTTTGTCATGTGCTGTAAATATATGACGACCCATCTATTCATACTGATCACGTGACAACTTTTCTACCTGCATATTGAACACAATTTACACAGATCATGTGACTGTCTGCTAACCTACACATATAAGAGCCCAAAGGTGGCCATTTTATTACTGCACTGATTAAGGTTGTTTAACTCATTAACGTTTTGAGTCCCTCAGACTTTTTAAATGACTTTGAATTTCTTTTAATATCAATTTGGGATCTCTGGGCTGGATAACACCAGACGAGCAGTATCAAGCCATTTCATGTTTTCCAGAAATGTTCTGTTGACTACGAAACATCTGTCGGGAGAGTGGATAGTGACTGAATTTTCATTTTTGAGTGAACAAACTTAATGTCCAAATGTCCCAAAAAAGACTTACAAAGCCGACAGGCTGTAGCGACAGGATGGAGGAGCTCGTGTTGACGCAGCCCATTGCTCTCAGATCTGAGTAGCTCCCGACTTCTAACACGTACATCCTGCCAGCGAAGTCCTGGCCTTCGAATGCAAGCCAGCTGAAACACATGTACACACAGATACACAAACACATCAACACACACACACACACACACACAAGAGGTGCACAAAATGAAACTGTATTGATGAACCAAGATGATAAAGCTATTTGCATAATGTATGTTTAATTACGTGTAGCAAAGAACGAGTTGCATTATGCACATTAGGCTGAATATTGATGCTTGAGAGTGAACAGAACAATGCAAATTAATATGGATACTGCACCATAGGAGATCTGCTGCCACATGGGACATTTTTTTTGGTAAGTGGAGCAGTGATAGCCTGTGGCAGATTAAGAGTCCCACAGATACTTTTAAAATATGAACAGTTGTATCACATAATTTTTGGGAAACCCAAAAGCATCCTTTTTCTAAAAATCTGAATTTGCAGGAAGCTGCTTTAAATAACTATGCTGCAACTTATACCACAGTACCCACAGCTGGTTTGTCAGATATTGAACAGATATTTTGTCCATAGTTCGCAGGATTACTCACCTGCCGGCCAAGACCTTGCAGGAGGCCACAGAGAAGCCGTCCTCCAGGGAGGCTACACTGTCCTCGAGAGCAAGGACGGAGCCTTGAAAACCCGGTTCAGAGAAAAGCTGCACCTGAGGCGCACACAATGAGACAGTAAGCCTGCGTCATCCACCATGAGCCCCCTCATACATCCGATGTGTTCTTCACTCCTTTTGCAATCTACGTACCTTAAACTTGGCGGTGTTCTCGAAATCATCCTGAAACAAAACAACACGTTTAAGGTGACTCATCTCCATGCACTGAACAGAAAGCAATTAGAAATGGGACTATTTACATATTTCTGTGTATGTAAAACACATCAGCGGTAAATGTGCATAGGTGGGAAAGACACTAACAATAATTATTTATAATTGAAGCCAAATTACAAACTGCATTATTGGCCTTGGTTTGAGAAAGTACATTATTTTACTGTGCTGTACTTTGCCTCTAAACTTCTAATCTCATGAGTGAAAATGTAAAGATTTAGTTTATTTAAAACTGTATTTGTCACGTGTAAAGCAAGAAGTTGACTATCACGTTAAAGTTGTTTATATTAAGATCAAATAATGAGGATTATTATTATTATTATTATAAAAGTGTATTATTTGTTGTTCATGGAAATGATACACTGCACCACAAGCACTCAGCAGAAACGAGAATAATAATGTGCTTTATTACAATCAATATTTGCATTAGTGGACTGGAAAAAATGCTGCAAAAGTCCCTTTTGGACGTCCCCATGGTAGATACATTTTACCAAATAAGTATAAAATATGATAAATGGCCCTCTAGGGAGCCCTTCCAGTGGACAAAACATGGTGGAGTGCTTTCACTTCACTATAAATATGAATATATCCCAATAGTTTTCAATAGATTAAAACATATATTGCAACTAACACTCGGCTCATATCAGTCTCATGCTTAAATCAACAACTTTTGGTTGGTTACACCCACTTCCTGTCTTAGCCCGCATGTTCCGAGCCTGGATAGGGACTCTGATCATTTCGTTGGTTGAACAGATGCAGATAATGGTGTGCTTCATGCCTATTAAATATGAAATATGTAAAAACATGAACTCCAAAAGTCAACATCTTCTGGGTGCAGTCGAAACACAACAGAACACTTGAATTCTGCGTCTGTTTGCCATCATCTGGTTTGAAATCGAAGTAACTACTTGATGACTCACCTTTGTGATCTAAGATGTTTTCCCATTTAGTCTCATGACAAGTATTTTCCTCTTGTAGAATCAAAATTATTCTTATTTTGCCCGTGACTCACACTCCCACGGATAATCTACTGTATAAAGGAGGATCTGTCTCCTCAGAGAGTCCTGATCTCCATGTTTAAGTTTGACTTGGTCACAAGCATGACTGATGTTGTGACTGGTCACATGCGATGACAGCACTCGGTTAGCCAAAATTGGACTACCAGGGGAAGTGAGAATAGTCAGCAAGCACTTTAATGTTGCAAAATTGCCGCAATTATTCATCACAGAATGCTAAAATTGTGAATCTGTGAGGCGGACATGCTGGCTGCTGCAGTGATTGAACACGAAACATCACAGTCTGTCTAAAAGCAGGGAACATTCCCCACCAGAGCAAAAAAAAAAAAAAAAAAGCTTACATAACTTTGTCTGAGTCACTTCTTACCAAAACAACAGGCATCGCTGAGGCCACTTTGGGCTGCAGTGCCCCCCAGTCCTCCGGGCTTCCATACAGGCCCTTCTCCAGGATGTAAGGCTCGCCACAAAAGCCTGGCTCATCAAACACCACCCAGCTGACGGAGAGAACAGAAGGCAGAGGAGTACAATCACCCTTTCATTTTTCACTGACATTTCGGAATTTGTGTTGTTTTCATTTGATCTTAATTCACAGAGAAACACTGTCTTTGACGCTTGCAAACAACAAGAAATCAAAAACATTTGCAGCGTGTCGCAGTCAAAGTGGTCATTTATCATCTAAGTCGACCATTCTTTGGTCAGAGTCCAAGCTGATAAAACTGCCTCCCACACGGTAGCATCTCAGCTGTTGTGCACTCGATGTGCTCGCTTGGCAAATGTGGCACATCTTGGGCAGCCGTGCGAGTGTGAGTTGCTATGGGCGGCTCGGGTGTTTCTGCTGCTAAGACATAAAAAAAGGGGATGTGTTCTGCTAGACAACAAACAAATCTCTGCTTGCGGCTCCTGAAAAAACACAGGCCAGCCAATCTGAGGCTCAGACGGGATGGCAGCACGACATGGGCGAGGCTGTGCAGTCTAATAACAGGCTAGCGCCGCGGCAAGAAGAATCCCTTCGATGGCGTGAAAGCCTTGCCTCGAAAAGCCGGACAAAATGTCCCTCTCCACATTAGCCATCGTTTTGTGCGGCTCTCCCTTGGGTAGGATTTGCATATTCCGCATTTCAATATTCTGATTCGAAAAAAGATAATTCAAATTTTTCTTATCTGCTCCTGTGTTTGTTTACACAGGAATTAATTTCAGCCGATCAAAGCAAAAAGAAACACAAACTCAGCCAGTGTGACGAGAGAAAGCACTTAAATACAAATGACACATTTTTTACGGCATTCAGGCGTCTACCAACTCCTTCTCCACACCCAGCATTAATTTCTCATTCATTTCCAGTGTAAAAGGGTGTGAGGTGAGCTTGCTCCAGGACCAACTTACACTGACAGGAAGTGAGGCGCGGCAGACAAAACATTAGTGAACTAGGCAATCTGTCTCAGCCTGTCTGCATGGGTGCGGCAGCCTTTTGCCGCTACACACCTGAGCTGCAAAGTACGACAGTAAACCACACTAGACGTCACAGCCTAAAGTAATCATCGGGCTGAAGCTTAGGAATGCATCTTAAAGCCGGATTTGATGGGGAATCAAGGATTTAAAGATTCCTTAAGTCTTGGAAAGACATCTGAAGAAGTCCAAATAAACAGAGACAGATCTGATCTATTTACTTCAGCTGGAGAAATATGAGTCCTGTGAACGCCTCAAGCTTTTATCTCTCGTCGCCTCTCGCACAGCAGCAAAGGTCACAGGAGTGAGTGCAACACTTACACGCCACCCATGACATCAATCGACTGTGTCTTCATGCCGTAGCCTGTGTCCTCCATGTTAATAACAGGCACTGAGAGGTCAATGTTGAGTCCCAGCTCGCCAAAATCTCTGTCGCTGAACATTTTGAGGTGCGGAGTCAGGAAGTCCTGCAGCAGGAAGAAAGAAATGGGATAAACATCACGCCAAGCTACATCACGAATTATTACACAAACATCTGATTATTTAGAAAATAAGTCAACGTGCTCTCTGGTTATAAGCTGTTCTGATTAGGGCTGAGCTTTATGCAAATGAATGAAAAAAACACTGTATCAGACAAGCATGTTCCAGTATGGCACTTTGCCATATTGCAATTTTAAGAATAATTCGATTTATGTGCAGCCATAGATCCATTTTTCATTAACCATTAAGAAACCAGGGAAATTTGTGAGAAAACAGGTTAACGTTGGAAATAATATCATTATGGGCATGAACTGCATGTGTTGCAGTGCAAATGAACAATACAAGGTACTTTGTTTTAAAATAACTATTTTATTTACATTCAGTTATTTTGATCACAAATATTTTGCATGACTGTATGTTAATTTCAATTTTTTGGATGTACTACGGCACGACTGCAAAGTTTTAGGGTTTTTATGTGACTGAATCTTATTGTGTTTTAATTTCGATCACATTATTTTCTATTGACACAAATCAATCGTAATTAACAGCTTTTTACTAGCCTGTTGTGGGACTGCTTTTATATATATTCAATATATACTCTGATATTTTTGCACATTTCATTTCACTTTCTGAATACATCCTAATAACCTGGATCTTGAAAACAAATTCAAGATAAATTTTTAAAAAAAAGTGCCTTGCAGGCAGAATCACTCAGATTCTTTCTCCATGTTTGTCCTCATTCCTTCTCTTCATTTCATGCTGCACATTTTTCTATTTGGACATGTGTGCCTGCCCAGCAGTTTAAGATCCACTGCTCTGGCGCTTTAAATAGTAAATCAATTTGCCCAAATTGTTAAGCGGAACTGTATTTGTTTACAAAATATTTGGCCATTATAGCGTGAAGTTTATTTCCTGACCACAGCTTCATTAAACAAACCTTGTTGCCTTTGTGCATGTCATTCATTTATTTCTTAAATCAATGAAATAATCCAATTCTCCAATAAAAAAAACTCTCGTTAACCTCAGAGTTTTCTCGTGTACTTAACTGGTAGGTTGCTGCTGCTAGACACTGAAACCCTTTACTCTGTCACAAGTGACAGTTAATGTGGAAATTCTCGCTCTCCTTTGGTCTTTACATGGATTTTCCATTCTTACAAGAATAAAGGTTTTTTTGGGGAAAAGGACGTGGAATCTTTTCCATTTTGGAGACTAATTCTGACCCTCACAAACCCATGGTGGTCCAACCCCAAATGAAACACTGCACCACAGTAGCTTTTTTTCATAACGTACCAGTCATTATGAGCTAACTTTGGTCACACAAAGGTGTGGTACTCACAGCCAGTACTGGTCGCAGTGACAGCAGCTGCTCCGAGCCTCCCCAGCCCCTGCAGTCCAGGTACTCTCCTTCCTCTAGGATGTGCTGCTGGCCTTCAAAGCCCGGCTCGCTGTATCCCACCCAGCTGGAAGGAGAGCAGAGCAGCAATGTTGCTCATTAGAGGTGTATTTATAAATTCTGACTGCGTTACATAACCCCAAAAACCATCTGACAGTTGAATTAGACCTGAGGAGACTTTGCTTCGAGCGAAGGAATACCACCAAACTTGATCCTGTGCCAGAGCAGAAAATGATCTGGGTAATTGAAGAAAAGAGACTCACAGCCCTCCGATGATCTTTAAAGAACCGACAGACATCAGTTGCTTTGAGTCAAGGTCTGCTCCCTCTGCGGAAATGCCTCCTTCACTTTCACAAAAGCTGAAGACGTCGCTGTCGATTTCCACACAGGAGCCCTCAAAGCCTGGTTTCTCATAAGCCACAGCCTGTGAGGACAGGGGTTACATTTGACTGATTATTTACAAAGCTTAGTGATTAACTCACAGTTTTTTGTCTTTTTTTCTTTTATTCATAGAAAGAATAAGACAGTCGGTTGAATAAATAATAAATGCAAGTTTGTGTTTTGAAAGTGAAAAACACATGGCAACCCAGTTAAGTTGTTAAAGGTATACCATGCTTTATGTTCCTAAAGAAATGTCAAGACTCATCACTTGTGACCAACTGGAATTGGTGGTAGAGTCTGTATCTGTAGCCCTCTGCATGTAACTCCTTATTTCCTTGTTATCTCGCTGTGTTCGTGATTTTGTCTGGGCATCAGCTATTCCGCAGACAGCTATTTGATTGTCAAGTCTCATTCCCCAGCTTCCAAATATCGAAACGGTTCAGTTTGGTTTGGCGAGCCACCAACCCAAAGTGTCATGTTTGGGTACCGAGGAATGAGACCCAACAACATGCACCTTTGGATGATGAGTTTAAAAACAGCAACCTGACTTGAAATCCTTGAGCACAATTTTATGAACGTGGGCGCTTCATTGTCCCTGATTTTTATTTAACACTATTGTCGGATGACTCAAACGTTCAATGACATTGAGTGTCAAAAAGGTTTTTTTTGCTTTCATTTTGAAGAATGCCCAGTGCCAAATCTCACTGTGGTTACAGTGGAAAGTCCTTGACTTCACTATCTATTTTTGGCTTGAGGTAAGATAAACATAGCACTAAACAGAAAAGTCGGTCAAAGACTGCAGTGCGCTGTCAGCCCTTTTTGAAATCATGTTGCCTTTATGATCACATCTCAACATTGGGTTACTTTATCATTTGCAGATTTGAAATTATAATAACACATATAAATTACATAAAACAAAACAGTAGGATGCGATGGAGTCTTACCTTGACTTCACAGGGACTCTCCACTTTGAATCCACCCTGGAACAGAGAAATGATCATAAACAGCCTTTTCCTCTCTATATGAATGTACACAGTAAGGAGCCAGACAGCCAGTGATTACAAAATACAAATAATTATTTACATGTAATTTATGACATTTCTGTAGTGACATGGAGCACAACAGAAAATTAACAGAATAGACAGAGCACGCTGAGCCAGTCTTGAGTCCCTACAGGTAACTTATTACTCAGAATTCTCACATTAACTGCCTGTGGACAAAGCGCCAGACTGAAGATACTGACAGAAAGAAACCTGTCACCACAGAGTCACTATAGCGAATTATTTATAGAACTAAAATATGAAAAACAAGGCCAGGAAGGCAAATTGTACTGTAGTGCTATTATATGTGACCTAGCAGATAAATCGTTCACTGATATGGAAAAGGGAGAGTAGTAAGTATAAAAGTCATGCTCTATGAGGCATAATTCAATTCTAGAAGGGTTTTTCAGACACAGCGCGACAACGACGCCACTGTGCTCTGAAATACAATTATATTCAATGCGCCCTGACATGACGCCTATTTCAAAAGGCGCCCTGCTCTGCGCACTCGTGCCAGAAGTTTAACCGGGTGCAGCTTTTGGCCCAGCAGTGAACAGTGAGGAAATCGCCCATGACTTTAGATTAGTAACATGCTGATGTTTAGCAGGTAAGATTGAAGGTGTTCCCCAATTTAATCTAACATGTTAGCACGTCAATGCAAAGAACAGCTGAGGGTGACGGGAACACCCTGAGCCTATAGTTTTGCAGTCATGTGGTCATAAAACACCATATTTGAGTCAAATATTGACCTGATAATGGTGCTAGATTAAATGTCACAGGACCTCGAAGGTCATTACGATCCATCTAGAGTAATGTAAACATCACGACAGCACTATAGGGAAAATCTGGATTTAAATGCAACATCTATTTTACTGGATAAGTTAATATTTGAGTCAAGGGATGATCAAAGTCATTAAAATATATCCTCAGGAGACCTTGAATATCGAGTAGTTGAGTACCCAATCTAATGTCAATCTGTCTTTTAACTATATTGAGATTTTAGAAAAAAAACAACGAAAAATGCCAAGTCATGGGAACACCAAAACTAACACTGATCACCCTCTAGGAGGCATTAATGTTTGTGCAAAATGTCATGGCAAACCATTTAACTGTTGTTGAGACATATTAGTCTGGACCAAAGGAGGCAGACTGCCCAAACATTGTGACAAATCATGTCACCAGGGCGGCTGACGGGAGCAAATTAACTACATCGCATTCATGAACTGTTGTCTGCAAGATACATTAGAAAGATGTAAATGAGATGTTAACAAAAGCACGCACCATTTTAAGCGGTCTAAGCGAGCCGACAAATGGTGACGGGAAGCCCCAGGCCTCAGGAACAGGGTACTCTCCTGCCTCCAGCACAGCTATCATGCCCTGGAACCCCGGGTCACTGAACACCAGCCACCTAATGGAGGGAGAAAACATCGATGTCGCATGTTGTTCAAGAAGTGAGCCAAAAGGTCCAACCACATTCATGATAATTATGCCTCTTGGTGGTTCTAAACTAACTGTGATTCAGGACCTTGCAGGGCTTGTTGCTTCGTGAAACAGCGGTAACACATAACAGCCATGAAAGCGAACAAACTCACAGACTCACAGAAATCAGCAGCTACAGGTGTGATTAGTGCATTTGCTCAGCACATTAAGCATTGTTCGTCCAGGCCAGCGTTTTAATTAGAAATTACATTTACCTCAGACGTGAGTCACACAGCCACAGCCGAGAACAAAGAGCCATTTGTATAAGAAAAAAATGTCTTGGGATGCATGTTTCGGTTCAAAGCCACTTCCTTTGCAATTGGTTTTGAGTGTAGCAAGCCTTTGTTGGAGCTATGCCCTCACTGCTGGCATTTAGAGCCATTATGGAGCTCGACACAATGTTTTATACCAATTACCACATGTGAGCCGCTGGCAGAAAAATAAACCCTAGCTCGCTCAGTCAGTGCTGAGGAAGTGATACCAAGAACCGATGCCTGCCTCATGGCTCTAAAAGATCTATTATAGGAGAAGCAGATGAGTCAGTCCGTTGGGTGAGCTCGTGAGCTCGGCGCATGCTACGGTACATTTGTAAAGCATAAAACTGACATCCGACAGCAATTCGCTTTTATCTAGATGCTGAGAAATACTCCTAAATGCTGGGATGCCAGAGAAAACCTACAGTAATAGCTGTGGGAACAAGGTTCACTGTCATTAACTTCCTCAGGGGCAGGGCACAAAATGTCCTGAATGCCTACACCTCTCACGTGGAAAAAAACATCATAACCTTTGCCAAGTTCTCTCCACACCTTTGCCTGTCTCTCACTCTCCATCTAGTCTCCACCTCTGCACTGCGGCTCTCCAAGCGCCCCCCACACCCACACTCTCGCTTTTCTCGAACATGCAACAGCAGGAGAGACATTCCTGCACAGGCAAATGAGCGAGAGTCAAACCACAGACACACACTGAGGAACGTCGTAATGATTATCTCTCAGCTTCTCGTCGGAGCCAAAAAACTGAGACGACCCCTTTAAAAAAAAAAAAAGAAGAGAGGGCTCTTCGCTGAGCACAGCAGGTAAGATTTGCAAAGTCTACTCTTCTAGTGGGTCTGGCAGTCAAAAAGAAAAAAAAAATCAATGCACAAAACCTGGGATAGTCTCATTACCTGGACTCTATGCTGTGCTGCTACAAAACCAGAGCACTGCGTCTTCTTTCTTTAGCACCTTAATGTATGGTATTTTTAAATAAAATCCAATCCAGTGATAATTACCTTTCTACCTCTGATCAATCACAATAAGTAGCCCATGTGTCTTGCTAGTGATTTGATTTTGTCGGCCTGTTTATTACTGCCACGCATGGTTCACCAGAGGTCAATCACAAAGATCTGAATGATCGATTTGTGCCGAGGCAGCCATACTTACACCCCGGAGTGCACTTGGATGGAAGCAGTGCTCAGTGGGATACCAAATGAGCCCGTCTCTATCGTGTCGTCGTGGTAAGGTGTTACTCTGCCTCGGCCCTCCGGTTCAGTAAACAGATCAATATGGGGGATGCTGTAATCCTGCCAAGGGGGAAACAAACACAGGAAGTTTGACCTGGGGCCTCATTACAGAAATTTGGAACTCAGTTCAGATAGTATTTAGGATTTTTGGTGTAACAGAAACATGTTCATTTAGAAAAAAAAAATCCTATCAGGCATTGTAAACTCAATCTTTCAGTCTTCCACAATCTATGCCTGTGTTTAGAAATTGTTAGAATGCCTGTATCCCTGACAAGGGTTGTCCCACTTCACTTTTCACTAGGAGGCTAGCTTGCAGCATGCTAAAAGACAAAAAAAACAGGTGATAGTTTTTCCTTGGATGAGTCGGCTGTTTAAATTGTGTTGGTGGAGAAGAGGATATACTGCATTAGTAACTTTATGGTCAGGAGAATTTAAAGTTAACAGACTAATGTAGTTGTTAGAAACAGTCTTAGCTTTTCCAACATGCCAACATCGATGATAGCTTCTCCAACCGGCTAACACCAATGTTAGCTCCTCCACCATGCTAACAATGGTGCTAGCTTCTCCAACAGGAATTCCATCTGTGTTGACTTCACCACTGTTAGCTCCTCCAACATGTTAAAATCAGTGTTAGCTTTTCCAAAACGCTCACATTTGTAGCATCCCAACAGGCTAAAGTTGATTTTAGCTTCTCAAACCAGCCAACAGCCAAGCTAACATTGATGCTAGCTTCTCCAAAACATATGATTTGAGTAGCCTTTTAATTGTAATAGGCCTATTTAATTGTTTATGTTGTTCACCGTCTTCATCGTCATTGTCACACAGACCAAACAAAGTTAGGATTTCTTGTGGTTAAATA
This sequence comes from Diplodus puntazzo, assembly GCA_963678695.2. Lineage (NCBI taxonomy): Eukaryota > Metazoa > Chordata > Actinopteri > Spariformes > Sparidae > Diplodus > Diplodus puntazzo. The sequence goes on from OZ023172.1 coordinate 16,044,382, forward strand.
ATGTACAAAGTCTGAGATATGATAAGTTTAAGAATATCTTCTGAAAAAGGAAATTAGTTTTCTTAAATTTCTTCTATATTCCTAGATATTCCTTTATTTGAAACTAAGCTGTTGGGAAATGTTTATTTAATGAGGCCCGTGATTATAATCCACATGTATTCTATTCTTTTGGGGTCTGTCGAAACTGAAATACTGAAAAGGCCAAATGAGGTCTAAGTATTTCTCCAGTGCACTCACCCACACAGCGTGTCGAATGGAGCCGATCACCATTGGTGGGTTGCTGTGTGGTTTTGACTCCGGCCCGAGCCCAGGCTCATGCTCAGGCTCTGCCCATACATTTGTCAATTCAATACCCCCTTCCTCCAAGGCGATGGTGCGTCCCTGGAAGTCAGGCTTCTCATAGAGAACCCAACTGTAGTGAAAACAAACAAAAAAACATGTAATCACATAGCAGAGACAGACAATTATATGTTAGGGAAAAAAGGGAAAGGACCGGGATAAATGTCTGTGGTATAAAAAGACAATTTAAAACAATTCTTCAGTGATTTGAGAAAAGGAACACAGGCACAGAAAACAACTTCCTGTTAATGGTCTCTAAAGGCTATTCACCGATGCAAAGGTGGCTGCAATATGTGAAGGCCACAGCAATGCTCCAAGCGAGACAAGGAAGAAGACGGCTAGCGAATGGACTCAAATGTAAACTATGAAGGTTTCAATGCAATTCTTTTTGCATGGGAGAAAAAAGCTTGCAGACTTTTTGCCAAGCCTCAAGGACGCACATTTTGTTTTTGTGCAGAAGAAAACAACACAGCCCCATTTAAAGAAAAAGGTACGAGAGTGTGTATGAAATTGACATCGAGTATGTTATTCTCAAGGCTGATATTTCAACAAATTATGTGACAAGTCCAAGTGCCCTTACAGGCAACACTAATATCCCCGAACCACTTGACGTTAATGGGACCTACGCTTCAGTACACATTTTCTTAAAGTTCCAGCTGATTGCTACTCACCATCCTCTGATGACCTTCGCCGATATGAGGGGTGAGAGCTGCAGAGCAGTTGCATCTGCTACATCCCTGTGAACCTCATACACCTGGCCACTGAACTGAGCCTTCTCAAACAGCACCATCTGTGTAGAGACATGGAGGGCAGCGTCACGAAGAGGAGAAAATCAGGGGCAATATGCGTTTTTCGTGCTTGCTCGTTAAACATTTAGTCACAGTTCACTGAGCGCTTAGAAGAACCTAATAGCATGGAAACTATTAGCATGGCATTTATTTATATCTATCAACAAGCCAGTACAGAGGCAATTACTTGATCCACCAGAGCATACTGTTAATATAATTGCCTTGATTTTAAAAGTTTTCATTTTCAGTTTTACAGACCAACAGAGGAAGATGCTTGTAGAATACAGACCTACAAAATCTGGCTGTTCTGGACACTAATTAGTCAATAACATCGTCTCAATTTTATTTTTTCATCCAGTGTTTTGTCGTTTTGTGTCAAAGCCCGTCATGCGAGCAGATCCCCCAGCACAGCTGAAGCTGGAGGGAGACTGGATTAAAACGACGTGTAGCCAAGAAACTCAGAATGTTGCGAGTCAGGGCTATATGGCTCTGTCTTGAAACAACTACTGTTAATAGTTCCACCATAGGGAAGAGCCACTAGTTTTGCATGGCATTGGCTGAATTCCCTGATTGTAATCATATCCAGCTGAGCATTTGAACTAAATACTTTGTTTACCCCCAAGAACACCATATGAAAAGCAGATGTTTTCAAAGAATAGAGATTTGTCTGTAAAGATTCCTCTCCCCCATCTTGTTTCTATTCTACAGTATTCGGGCAAAGCTGTGCCTACTGTACCTTTCCAGGGCGCTTGTGAAATCCCTTGGCAATTCTTATCTGTAATGCACAGAAAACACAGAGTTATCATTGCGGCATGGGCAAAACATGAGCAAACATCTAGTCTATTAAATGCTAGAGAAGACTAATCTGCATTTGTTGTTGGTGCAGCAGTCCTGTGCCTTTTGAATGGCCTGACCTTTTAGTTTACTTCCAGGGACACACTGGATCCGTGGAGACTAAAGACTGGTTTGAATTTATATTCGAGCACACACACCAAGAAGAGAAGGGGGAAAAAAAGGCTTTCTTAACACAGTAGTCTTGCAAAATAAGCGACTTGCGAGTTGGCAGCTTCGAACTGCAGCAAAAGACACAACAAGAAACTACAGCAGCGAGGAAGCTTACAGCATCAAGTCAGTAACATTGATTAATGATTTAATTAATAGTTTAACGAAGAGATGTTCTGCTCATTTTCAGGTTAAAACATTTTATTTCAGATAACTACTATTACTACTCTTTAATGAATGACGCAAATGTTTGAGATTGTGACATAGTGATGTCATGAAGTCACAGAATTAAAGCGGGGCTACTGGTGAGGTGTTTCAGGCACTTCAGGAGCAACCAACCAACCAACCAACCAACAAACTGACGCAGATGATACCATAATCGTCTTGGGGGAGGTAGAAAAATGGAGCGGTCCTCTTGAGGGAATTCCCTTTTTCCAATTATTAGCACCACTTTATATAATTTCCATCAAGGAGACTTCATAAGAAATTACTTGAAGAAATGATTGGGGAATTAAGGCCATGTAAAATAAAATACTGTAAAAACAGTCACTAGTTGCAGCCCCTACCCCAGCTCAGGCATTTTTACCTGCCCAAATTAAATCAAAGGGACCTGTGAGACAAAAGATGCTTTGTTGCGGATTGTAAAAGCTTCCCTCCAATCGTTGATACCTGATACCAGAATGCAAATAAGGATAAATACTGCTGGCAGTGCAGCTGAAATGCAAATGAGGGATATAAATAGTTTCAATCTCTGCAAGAGCAGCAAGCAGTCTGGTCTCAGCTTTGTAATGCTAAAGAATTAAGTATCCTTCAATAGTGTGTATGTCCGCACTTACATGTTTACTCAGTATCCCCTGTGGCTGAGCTGGAGGCTGCTTCAGCTCATGGAGTGTAGGGTGTGTGGGTGGAGGAATCCCAGGAAAAGATGGAGGCGTGGCATCAGGAAGCAGCGGACGTGGCTGCAAAGCTTCAGTCTCATCTCCTGAAGTTGACATTTTTCCAATAACCTGGTGCATAAACCCGAAAGTCATCAGTTAGGTATAAAAGTTGTTTCTTTCAACTTCTTCACAAATGTGCCACATGGACAAAGATTGTTAGAGACATGCTATAGGACAGCACTTGGTTCTGCAAGTTGTGCGTGTTTCTTATCATTAGATCATTAAAACTCTTTGGTTTCTGATGTTACTGGTCAATAAAGAAGAGAGATTTTGTCTGTAAATTCTCTGTGTGATAAGGACGGCTCGTTTTTTAGTTGGTGAAAGGAGCATAAAGGAAAACTAACCTCGCTTTTGACTTGTTCCTGTCCTTGTGTGCTCTGCGCTGGTTTTGCCGGTTCTCGGGGGAGGTACTTCTCTAAATAGTCCGGCAGCTTGATGTCGTTAAACGAGGGAAGTGGAGGGCCTGAGTCACAGACCACAGCCTCGGCAGCCTGGGCTTCCTCTCTGTTGCTCGGGGCAGAGCTCTGTTTGGCCAGTGTGTCTCTGTGTGGAGCTGTGGCAGCCGGGCTTTGAGGGGGAGGCTCGGATAAAGGTGGACTCAGCCTGGGAGCCTCGCTGGGTGACACTTCCTCAGAGTTAGTGCCTTCTTCCTGCTTCTGAACTCCATTCCTCTTCCCTCTGATAGAGGATGCGAGACTGCTGAAGACACAGCTCCCCTGTAGGCGAGACTTCACTCTAATCTGGTCATCTTTCTCCTCCTTCACGTCCCCCTCATCTTTGACGGGGGTCTGGTCCTTGAGGCGAGAGTGAGTGTCCAGGCTACTGAGCAGCATACTCCTGTCAGTCAAACTAGCCCTGGCAGGCTTGAGGCCGGATTTTAGGTCCGAGGTCTGGAGCTTGGCTAAGAAGCTCGGGGTCGTGTCTATACTGAACTTATCCTTCTTCCTCAATCCAAACGTAAACTCGTCAGGGTCAAACGTCTTCTCAAAGCGGTCCTCCTTGATGGCGGGCAATGCAAACGGCGGCTGAGGCGGCTTGAGTGGATTGTGTTTACGTGGCGGGAGGGAGAACGGGGCGCAAAGATTCTTGATTTTCTCAATGAAATCGTCATCATCGAGCTCACCGGAAGTTTCCAGCAGATCGCTCTCACTCACAGCAGAGCTCAGTTTGGGCTTCAAGACTTTGGGTTTCTGTTTGGGGGAAAAATCCACATCCAGCCAGCTAGACGGGGCGTCTCGCGGCGATAAAGAATCGTCTTTGCTCAGTCCCCGTGGCAATATGAGTTTCCTCATGGGCGAACGCTGGGTTGAATTTGGGAGCAGCTTGTCAGCCTCCAGGGACGCGGGTGCCTTTGGAGTTTGGCTCGGCTTCTTATTCGCCAGTTCTTTTTTGGCTGTGTGGAGATGCGACTGAGGGGAGATATCACCGTTAGCAACAGGTGAAAGTTCATTCAGTGCTGAATGGAGTGTTTTCTCAGCTGTCTTTTCCGCCACAGTAGCTATCGCGCTGGAAGCGCTGCTATCAGCAGGCAGGTTTGCCATTTTTTCTGGCCCCTTGAGTGAAGCACCATCACTTGTGCTCTCTGTATTTTTGGATGCGTCAGCCTGTGGAGTGAGTTTCACGACATCTCTTGAAACGGTGACTTCCGAGGGCGCTGATTTGACAGCTGAAGTTTTTTTCTCGTCACCCTGCCTCGCTCCCTCGGTGTTCACAGATTTAGACCCAGATATCTGTGTCTGCTCTTTAGCACATAAGCCTTTCTCTGCCTTATTGTCAGCCCGTGCAGTTGTCGCCACTGGAGTGTCATTACGGGCTTTTACAGTTGCTTCCCCGACTGCTGTAGTTGCTTTGGTAATAGGTTTTGCGATGGAGAGCTCGGCATCATTAACTCCATGTGCACATGAGTCATCTGGTGTATTTTCAGTTTTTTCCACAGACCCAGAATCAGGCTGTGGTCCCGCTCCAATCATCACTGAGTTCGCTTGAGGGCTTTCTGTAGGCTTTGCTTTCCAATCAGCCGGCCCATTTTTTGCCGTCTCTCCCTTTGAAAGACCCTTATCACTCGCGGTCCCACTTGCAGCATCCTCATTAGTCTGGGTGTCGGCACACACAGCAGCTTTTTCTGGATGTGTAGTCATCTTCTGTCCGACGTGTTGTGTTTGAGCAGGGAGGTCTGATGATGAGGACTCAGGTGCCGGTTCCACTTGGCTGGTTTCAGGTTTTTTTTTGTCTTTAAGTGGCTGTGCCTTTTCTTTTTTTCCATCATTTTTCCTTTCATCAGTTCTAGCAACACTCTCCTCTGTCCCTGGGATACTCCGTCTGCTTTCTGAAACCTCGACCTCTGTGGTATTTTTATGTGAACCGAGGAGCTGCTGTGGTGCCTCTTTGTCTTTCAGCTCAGGCCCATTTGTTTTTTTGCTCTCCACTTTGTCTGTTTTCCCCACATCTTCACTCTCAGACTGATTTATCAGCTCTGTGTCCTTATGCTGGGGCTGCTGTGTTTTCCCAGTGTTTTTCTTAGTGGCTTCCTCCACCTTTCCTTTACTTTTCAGTTCAGATTGCGTAGACGATTCCTTCTCTAATTTGGGATGTTTAGCAGGTAGCTCTTGCTTCTCAGTAGGCTGTTTTACCACAGGTGAGGGGGAAGAAGCTGGTGTTTCGTTGCCGTCCTTGGATGCCTTTACTGTCTCCTCTGTCAGTAAGGCGTTGTGTCCCCCTGCCTTTTCCTCTTTTTGGGGTAAAATGTCAGGAGCCTTGTCAATAGGCGTCTTTGTTCCACGGCTACGAGCAGCAGTATCAGGTTCATCTCTGTTGACAGATGGCTCTGGCTCCTGTCTGTTGACTGGCTTGCTAATATTCTCCTTTTCAGATGAAGAGTTTGCCTCTGTCTTCTGTTTGTCGGACACATTCTGTTCTTTATCAACTGCTTTCTGTTTGTCAGATAAAGACTGCTCATCTGATGTACCTTCTTTGGCTTTATCAGATGGTAATGAGACATTCTCTGTGAGTTTTTTAGAGGCAGAAATGGTCCCCTTTGTATCATCCACATGATCTTGTTTGATAGCATTGACCTCTGTATTACTTGTTGAGCGATCTGGTTTGTTTTCACTATTCGGGCTGATGGGACTGGTTGGTTCTTGACTTTTTCTTCTTTTAGAGCGGGAGCCTGTTCTGCTTGGGCCTTTGGACAATTGGCCGCTATCGGTCAGTTCTGCAGTATCACCTGCCTCCTTAGCTGGATCGTTTGCTTCAGCGCTGTCAGGTTTCGCAGCCTGGTCTTCTGTTTTCGAGGCGACTGTGACCTTTGATTTGGAGTCTGTTGTTTGTTCTTTAGGAATGGAAATCTGTCCCGCTGCAGCAGTGATGTCTCGTCCTTCTGGTTTTAATGTTATCTCTGAGATTGCTTTCGTTTGCATCGGCTCTTTAGAATCCAGTCTACCCTGATTGTCCAGTTCTGGCGACTTGGATGCAGCAGCAGCTACAGACGAGGTGGATTTTTGAGACATTCCGGTCATTGCTGGCTTTGGAGGCAACACTGCCTTGCTGCCTGATTTAGATGCCTCGATGAAGTTCCTCGCTCGCTCTTTGATCGTCATCGGCCTCTCCCTGTTTGGTGACGCAGAGCTTGACCTGGCCTGTTCATAACGCTCAGCTGATCTTGATCGCTGGTCCGACAAGGCAAACTCTGATTTCAGCCTGTCCGTGGCTTTGCGGACCGGTGAGACATCGGCACTCCTCGGAGTTCGGAGGGTCTGCTTGCTGACCGCCCCTGCAGGGCGCTCAAAGAGGCTGATTTTATCAGAAATCCGTCCAACGACTGGTTTAGGTTCCTCATCTACTCTCTTCAAGTCGTGTAGTCTGTGTATGATGAAGAGGTAAAGGTTTAGTTTCAAACATCTGCAAAATTGAACACTTGTAGAGTTGATTATGACTCATGTATGCCTGAATACGTCACAGTCAGAAGACAGTATAATGTCTGGGTGTTTTGACCTATATTTAAATCTTATCTGTGCGCAGTAACAATCTCGAGGCGCAGGGCTGCTCTTTGTGTTATGACTCACACCATTCTTTCACTGCTGATATTCCACTCAAAGCATTTATAACACATTCCCTGCTTTGGCAGCAATGTCATGTTAGACAAAAGCTTGAGGTTGGTTCAAATAAAAAAAATGTATTCTTAGATAATTAGAATGTATCAAGTGGAAAACAGTATTCAAAGTCTGATTTATACACTACAGTCTGTGGAAATGTGTTGAGCCATTCATTCAAAAAATCACAGTCTGGTCTCCCACTCAGTCGCACGTAGCTGAAGACTTACCTTGCGTCAATCTCTGTTTTGGGCGTATCCTTTGCTTCATCTTTAGCCTTAAAATCCTGGTTGCTTCCCACTGGACTCTGCCTCAAAGGCACATTTTTTGTAAAAAGCTTCACCTCACTCCGAGAAACTTTAACACTCCTGCGTTTGGACTCTGGTGTCTCTGTCTTCCTCTCCACTCTGTAAAGACTGTCATCGTCCTCCATGTCTGCGGCCCCATCAACCACACATGCCACAGTCACTGCACCGACTGAGTTTGACTCCTGGAACTTGTCCAACTGCTTGACTGTGTCAGGACAGGAAGTCTTACTCTCCTTTACTTCAGGTGAGGCCTGAGAGGTGGGGGTGTGCTTGGAGGAGGAGTTTATAGATGACTCTCCCTTGTGAGTCTTTGGACTTTTGACCTGAGGGCTGGTCACTGAGTTATCTGATAGAGGGAATCCCTCAGGAGGAGGATCAGAACTGGGGGACATTTTTTCCAGGGGGCTGTTAGCTCCATCTCCCTGAGCGTTCTTCTTGACTTTCCTTCTGGCTGCGTTCTTACGCCCCATGCTGTCGGCCTCTGTTTGTTCTTGGTCAGGTTGGGGCAGCGTGTCTTTGCGTGATTTCAGTGACACTCCCACTATGTCACTGTAATGACCCTCTGTGCCTACAGTGGGCCTCACATCTGCCCTTTTGTTCTCTACACCTGCTGAACTTGAGCTCTTTTTTAAGTCAAAACTTGATGATGACTTCGCCTTGGCGAGAACTTGCAGCCTTTTCGTGACTTCGGTGCGAACAACTTCCTGTCCAGCACAGGTGTCGTTGCCACACTTAATCACGCTGGTCTCCTCCAGGTACACATGAAGCCTCTTGCCTGTCCTGGCCTGTACTTGTCTTTGGGCCTGAGGCTGAATGTGGGCCCGGTCAGAGTCCCATACCACTCCCTGTTTAGAGGAGAGATGTGTCAGATGACTGGCATTCTTCTCAGGATTCCCGCTCGCTGAAGTACCGTTGCTGCTGCTGCTGGTCTCCTCCCTCTCCTGGCCCTGCCCTGTTCTCTTCTTCCTGCTCCCCACAAACTCCTCCTCTCTTGGACCTCCTCCTGCAGTCTCAGTGCTGCTCACAACAGAGCCGTCTCTGCGGGCAGACTGCGTGGCGTCCTCCTCTTCACTGGGGAAAATGTCTCTAAGGAGATCCAGTCGATTGGTATTGGAGCTCTCCTCCTTCTTCTCCTCCTCCCCCTGTTGTTCCCTTGCCCGGGGTCTTACAGACTCCTCACCCTCCTCTTCTTTCTGTGATTTAGGAGCCTGGTCGTTAGTTGTAAAGGCATTTTCAGTAGGACTGTTTGGACCCTTTCCCCTCCACGGAGAGAACCAGCTGCCTATACGTCCCAAGACCCCAGTACTCGGCTGCTCCTCGGGGCTCTCAGACTGAAGCAAAGCAGAGAAATAAATCACATGAATATCTGTTTACGCGTGCAGTGCCATTAATAAACATGCATATTTCTGATGAATATGCGCAAACCTTAGATGAACTGTCAGTCGTTACACGTGGTAGTGCAAATACAATACTGGCCATGAACAAAGGAAGGGAGTGCAAGCTTGGGATGTAAAGTCAATATAAGTAGTGGTTGTTTGTTCATACACTTTTTTTTTTTTTTTAGTATGGCCATGCATCTCTCAGCATAGCAAAGACATGCATGTGTGCTTATAACCTGTAAGCTTACCGTAGAAAATACCATATCATTCAGATTCTTTATGTAGGTTGTGAACATGATTTTGGTTTAGAACAAAAACTCCTAAAGAGCATAAAACAAGAACAAAATCATTCCACCAGGACAAAACAATAGAAAGAGAAAAAAAGCAGAAAATTATCATAAAAAAAAAGAGATTATTTTGCTTTAGCAAAGTGACAGATCAATCCTTAACTCTCTCTTAACTCTGAGCAAATTTCTTTTTGGCAGTAATTTCAAGATCAACTCACCCTTAATTAGACATAGAAGCAAACTTTTAGTCCCACTCCAAAATGTGACTTCAGTTTGTACAGCAGAGGATCTGAAGCGAGATACATCTCTAACTCATGAACATGTTGTGTTTAGTCCTCCTCGCATCCAGTCAAGCATCCACAACTGCGGCAGCAGGCTGGCACTCGCAGATATGGGCGCTGAAGTTCTGTCCCTCCAGCGGAGCGCACGCAGCCCGGCGCTAAAATGATGCCTTCAAGTGCTGCTCGTAAACTTCTGACACGAGTGCCGCCAGAAAGCCATCTGGTTAACCATCTGACTAATGCCAAACCAATCAATCGAATTGATAATGACTGATGACCAACTTTAATATCCAGATCAAAGGAGCTGCAGTTTTTGTTCAGATAAAATGGGTCACAACAGACTATTATAAATGAAGCGTTGTGGTTCTTCAAATTTATATGTTTTTCTTCTGAAGAAAATGAAATGCAAAAATGACGATTTCCACTGAATTCATGACTAAAAACGCATTCACAATATTTTCATATTTTTTTCTACATGCTGTTCAGCCCTACCCTACACCTGACTGCAGTGTTAATTTGGCAAACTGAATCTAGTTTTAACTATATTATTGGCTGCTTTCAACAATCATTGTTTATATTTCACCTTGAGTTGTCAAAAAAACCCCAAAAACATCTTAAAACTGTACACCACACATCACATTTCATTTCTTTTGCTTTTTTATCAAAAGCTACTTCAATCAAAGTGCTTTCAACCGAATGGATGCAACCCAAAATTGCAAGAATTGAGCACATCAACTTCACTGAATAAGCTGAGCTGCTTTTAGTGCTACATTAATAAATAATAAGAGGCTGAGAAAGAGTTTTTTGTTTTCACGGGCAAAGGTACAGTCTGCAGCAGAGGATTTGTACTGTTTCCTCTGTCCTGATATCAACAGGGAGCTCGCTGTTGTGTCAGAAAAGCAAACAGACATGTTGTGGTATTACTTCCGATATCTCTGAAGCTTTCAAACTGTTTTGTGTTTTTGTGTGGGGTAACAAGGTCAAGGGGAATTCTGACGTGTTCCCTGTTCTGTGTTCGACAGTTATCATCTGAACGAGTGGCAGTTATGTTTGACCCTGGTGTATTTCTCACTATTGTGGTTTGTACTTCACATTTCTGTCATAATAAATGCTTGAAGGAACAAATAGACTGGAATGTAGATGTGTGGCACTACAGAGCTGCAACGATTAATCAGTTTAAATGTCTGTTTGTTTATTTCAATTGCGTCAGCCATTTTTAAAGCATCTATTCTGGCTCCTTTTTTGGGTCATTTATGCTGGTAGATGAAGCATCTTTGGGTTTTGGACAATAGAAGCGATTTAAAGCTTCACGTATTCATTATCTAATGGTGAAAATGTTAATTGGTAACAAACATTTCAGTTGCAGCCCTATTTGGCACACACCATGAAGCTGACTCACAACTTCTAAAAGTTACTGTACAGCTGCCCACATACCGGTTTCTCTTGTTTGAAAGACAAACAACACTGATATGTATGTCTCCACTGTCACCAGGTGCTTGCTCATAAAGATGTAATGTTAGCTCTCTGTAAATAAATGAATACAGTGAGTATGGTCCAAACCTGCTCAAATTGGAAAGAGTCATGAGATAGCTATTGTGGTGAACTGGCGCTTAACAAATGAGGATTGATTAATAGATTGATTGATATAGAGTGTGACCGCTAGTATGCTTCATAAATCAATAATAATTACATTCTGATGATTTTACAGCCTATAATAATAATAAAAAAAGAAGTGGAAATGTGTTTATGGAGGAATCCAAACGTTGACAGATAGCAGCTTGGCAAGCATCAAAGTATCGTTTGGCTGTCAAATATGTGAGACACTTGATAGACCTCAGGCTAAGCGTGTAGTTTTTCAACTTTGCTAGAGAGAGCGAGGATTCCAGAAATATAGAAGTTTTAATAGCCTAAACAAAAGTAGCATAATAGAAAACTTTGCAAAGTACGCCATTGTATCTGATGTTTCTCAGACAGGAGGTTAAAAAACTGGTTTGAACATTTCAGTTTGAAATGACATGCAGCAACTCTAGTTTAGGTTGACTGAGGTGACGCTGTTGTCCCGTATTTGCTGAACTACCCTCGTCATAGTCGAGGGAGATCGAAATTCCTACATTCGAGTCGAGCAACTGAAGGCAGCAAAGAGACCGTGTCCAAACAAACTTTTCCAGGGGAAATGACGCAGAGGCTGTGTGGCTTTCAAAGCCTGTTGGATTCAGTTTTTTCGGTTTCCAAAATCTGAGTGCTCTTGTTTCACTCGAGCCCAAGTCAGTCTTTCCATGCTGCTGCTGCTGCCGCTGGGTCGAGGAATTTAACCCTTTAACTGCTTTTCTCTTGCTTACTTTCGACTTTTTAAGGAATAAAACATAAAATAAAGGAACTAGAAGTTAACTTTTACTTCACTTTTCAGTATGATGACACACAGCCCAGGCTGCCTGGGGGTGTAGGAGTGTCTCTGGTAATTATGGTTTTGAAAATATATAAATAAATCATATGCCTGTTCTTGTTGGGAACTCTTTTCTGACATTTAGCGGTTAAGCCTATAGCATTACTGGCTTATTAATGTTTTGACAGTGCCTATCTGTTGTTGATGTATAACCTGAAGAGCTGACATGCGAAATGAAACAGTTACAGCCGTAGAAATTATCTCTTTTAATCCCACCCAGGGAGGTCATTTTGAAAACCCACGCACTGCTGAAGTTCTAACAGGTGTGTAGACAAACTGTAGCTCCACACAGCAAAACACAGAAGCTTCACAGTGATATCCAGCCGCTTCAGTGCTCGACAAAAAAAAAAAAAAACGACAAGCAAGCCACCAGAGAGAGTCAGAAAGTGAGATCTTACCATGATTACAGTGTTTGTCCTCACTTCTCTCGGGAACAAACCGGTCAAATGCCGCAGCAGCAGCAGCAGCTCGCATTAGAAAGAAGCCTCTCCGTGTATAGAAGCCTCTCTGTGCTGTGAGGTAACCTGTCCCTCCTCAGAGAGAACAGGGGAGTCTGCACCTACACTGCCTTATTAATATTAACAGCTCTCTAAACTCTTAAAAAAATGAGGAATTATCCAGGCTAACTCTCTCAAACCCTCTAGATGACATTGTGATTGTTACCTGGAAGTGTTTTTTTTTCCATGCCAGTGAGGGCTGAGGTGAGGAATCTGCCCGGGCCAGGTAACACACCCCGAGGGTTTCAGCACCGTGACACAGCAGGCAGATATGGCGGTTTATTGTGCAACTATTGCTAAGGCAAGCGAGGAGACATCAGATTTGTTGCCTCTGTTGCAGATTTACATATAGAAGAAGCTCACGTCCTTCCTCTGCACAGTTCTCGTCACTTGGTGGCTTGTGTTGTTGTACTGTGCTGACAACACAATGTGTTAGACACTCACAGCCTGCTCATCTGTCCTCATTCTGCAGGGGGAACATGTGGAGAATCCCAATGCATGACCCTCATCCGACTCAAGATCCCACTTTTTTTTTAAATCAACGTTCACACACAGATAAAGTGTTAAACGCCGAACACACCGCTGACAAACTGTGTGTGTCTGCCTCCTTCTCTGTGTCCTCCCCATGATTTATTAATGCAGCACCGAAGCTGAAACCTGTCTCATTCTCCACCCTATAAAAGATTCACATGTTGGCATGAGAGTAAATGTTTGCCGTGGTTCTAACCTCTTTAAATTCTATGCATTTCCACCACAACAGCTGCAACTCTGCCAATTTAAGAAGAGTATACCACTTATCACAAAGTGTCACTCAAAGGAGGGGGATGTCTAGTTTGACTGATTTGGAGATAAGTAAAGGAGTAGCTGATGGAAAAGAAAGATACACGCATGTTTAAAAAGGCACCATTCATTCTCTCCACCTCTGCTGAATCCATTAATTAGAGTGTAAAGATCTCGTGGACTTAATACACTGACTCACACATTCTGTTCAGCTTGACTGTGGCGATAATGTGCGATGCGTTACATGCCTTGTTCGTGTGCGTACAACCTGAGTCATATTCAGACGAGCAGCTGCTCACTACAAGCTCTTTCCCTTTGTTTCACAGAGCAGCGCCACTGGAGAGTTGTGTGTAAACAGCTCTGTTGTTGTTGTTGTTGAGGGAGGGAAGAGGAGAGCCTCTGTATCCACCCAGTTTTTCCTCGCATGGTTAGAGATGAGAATCGTCAGGCTGCCTGGGAGGGCCAGAGTAAAAACCCCTCGGAATTCAGGAGAGGAATAGATTTTAAGGCTTTATTGCGGCGTAGTGAGCGCAGTCCTTCAGTCTGTTTTTCAAGATTAATGCCTTGGAAACATTTGCTGATTCTTCTTCTTTAAGCTTCTAAAAAGGATAACGTTTGTCTTTTATAGCTTCCCATTGAGAATAAATGCTGCTCAGGATTGCTACACTTTAGTGTGAGAAGAGACTCTCAAACCTTAAGATGTGATTACTGACTATTCCTTTTAATGAGACATACACACCTTATATATACCGGATATTTTCCAACGTGAGTTTTATGAAGTGCGTCTTATGATGAGTTAGCATGGCAGTCAAGCTCATCTTAGTTTGGTGAAAAAGAGAAACTTGAATGTATTTCTGTTTAGCAAGAAAAGTAGAAATAAAAGCTTCTTTCTTGCTTTCTTGCCGTTTTGTCAGTAATGTTCGCCTATTATGCTAACACTTAGCTTAGCTGTGGGCTATCAGACTACCACCCCTTGCAGGTACAAAGTGGTACATGACAGGATGTGCTGAGGCTAGCTGGTTAGCATGCTAACTTTAGAAGACATTTCAGCAACACGTCTTTGACGTGACGTCAAGACTGTTGTTTCACAAAAAGATAAATTCAGGCTTTATATTACAAATTGCTGTTTTAATTAAAGGCATACCATACACAGGGGCAAAAATATAATATCAGCCTCAGACACCAAAAGTAGTGGTGTAACATTGTTAATGAACTCTGTCCCCTTTGCCTGCTAAGGAACACAACATTTCCACATTTCCTACTGCAAACACTGGTTCATGTTACTGTGGCTCACGAGCAAACTTAGGCTAACCAATAACTGACTTTGACCTGTAACTCAGTGCAGAGAAAATGAAGAGGTGACAATTATAGATGTGTTTCATTTTTTCAGAGGTAAAGTCATATGTCTAACAAGCCACTGCTAGTGGCTACAGGGGCACAAGTCATTAATTAGTGAAATTACAGACAAATCGTATGTATAATCCTAAACAACGGACCCTTTACAGGACTCTTTAAAAAATCCATTGGACAGCTGCAGCTGATTCACAACGCTGCTGCTCGAGTCCTAACAAGGACCAGTAAAGTAGATCACATCACAGTTCTCTGATCTTTACACTGGCTTCCTGTCTGTCAAAGAATAGATTTCAAAATCCTGCTGTTGGTTTAGAGAGCACTGAATGTTTTTTGGCCAAAATACATTTCTGATCTGCTGCCACGTTACGAACCATCCAGACCTCTGAGGTCGTCAGGTACAGGTCTGCTGTCAGTCCCATGAGTCATGACTAAATATGGAGAGGCAGCGTTCAGTTATTATGCACAAAACATCTGGAACAAACGCCCAGAAAACTGCAGGTCTGCTCCAACTCTCGCCTCTTTCAACTCAAGGTTGAATACCTTTTAGTTTGCCACAACCTTCCCCTGAAGCAATTTCAAGGCTTTGAACTGCACTGTGACTTTTACTCCTTAGTCCTGTCTCTTTTAAACCTATTCTGTTTCAGCTTATTTTCCTATTTCTTAACTTGTTTTAATGTTTTGTTTTCTTGATGTCCTCCTACTTGATTTCAATGTATTCTACATGCAATTTTTAATGTGTTTTAATTAAATTTTATGGCCCTGTAAAGGAGTTTAATTTGCCTTGTGTCTGAATTGTGCTATAAAAACGAACTGGCCTTGTCTTTTCCCAGAAGCGGGGGTTTGCATATACCTATTAATGAGCAGGTTTTGTCAGTTGTTGTTGTTTGTATACTTACCATTCAATGTTGATTGTTAAGTCTCACGACCTGGTCCTGGTCAAATGAGCGTACAACGCCTGTGGGTTGGAACCAAACCACAGCGTCACTGCATTTATTGAGAATCAGTAACACCCAGACACGTCCTGACAACAACCGAATAATAATGACAGATAATTTAAAAAAATGCTTCTATTCATAAAACAGAAGCAGAGGACAGGATCTCTGTAGATGGAGACATCGCCACCTACTTCTAGTGGGTCACACGTGATGATTCAAGAGGATTATTTTTGCAATTGTCTATAAATTGCTTTTTTAGGATCATTCTGCGTAATATACCTTTTAAGATAGAAACATTCAGAAATGTGAAATTCAGAAATGTTTTATGTTTGGATCAACAGCAAGAAGAAAGCCGACACGATACTTAAGAATTAGTCCGAAGATGATGTTCAAGACAAAAGAGAGAGAGGGATTACGAGACTTTGGACCTTGGATTGGTGCAGTGAGTCATCAGCAGCACTGCTCAGAGTGTGTTTTCTACTAACTAGCAGCTCATGTGCTAATTTACAAGCAGCAGGCGTTTTTTGCAGACATTTGGCTGTTTAACAAGTCTGTTTGAAAGGTAACTCCTTAACTTTGAACGGGGTTTATCAAACATGCCTGGCTTCACGTAGCCGACACTTGAGGTGGTGATCGACGGTGAACGCAGGCTGAGTGGAGGCTGCTGAGGAGGCATTCACCAGCAGCGCTTCGATGCTTCACGTTTGCCTAGAAGATGTTGTGTAACACCGCTCCTTTGCTCACATTGTGCTCGAATGCCATCAAATATGTTGTTTACGTTGCTTCCATTGCCACTCAAATATATAAATAACATTTGACTGTATTTTTATGACAGCCGCCAGACACAAGAGGAATTTTTTAAGCATCAACAAAATGTTTTCACTCCTCCCTCCTCCACCTCTCCCTTGCTGTTGTTGCTTATTTGTTAAAGCAGCTCGCCAACTGTCAACCACAACAGAAGGATTGCTTTGGGGGCAGTTCTTGAGCGAATGGCAAAAAAAATGTCTTGGCGTTGACGCAACTCCACCGCCCCACCCACTGGTTGTTGATGCTCACTGCACCCTCGGAGGCCGTCACCCACAGGCTAAATTTGAGTTAGAAAAGAGTGTTCAGAGCTAAACTGCTGAGGCATGTGGAGTCTGGAGTTGAGGGCATGCCAGTCCTGTTTTGTGCTAAAGGCGGATACAGCGCGAGACTGGGAGTGAATTCGATTATATGAGAGAGACAGATAGATCTCTGACACACACACACACACTTATTGGGTTCTGCAGAGTGTCACGCACAGATGAAGATTGGTAGACAATCTCGACAATTCAATTTCTTTGGCGAACGCACAGCGGACAGTTCGACTGAAACACCCCCTCATTCAGAGGATAAACATGAATGCGATTCACTGCTGTTTACCTCCTCCATCAGCAAGCCATTAAGTCCAACATCACCACGGCGACCATCTCAAATGTGTAAATGGTTTTATTGTCAAGTTCTGCCACTCAGATGCGAGGAAATGACAAATTCTGCTCCCTGGCTGCGGTGCCTCCTTTCAGTTCATGCCTGTAACATCCACACAAGGAGAGCAAACCACGCAGAGGCACCGACTACCCGCTGGCTTGCTAATGAACCTTAGCAGCTCTGTTTATATTGCATAACATCAGATGTTCGCCTGCCGTCTGCACACACAACTCAGATTCCCCCGAGTTCATAGCTGAATGTCGTCTCAACCCGCAGAAGTTGTTTTTTTATCCTTCAACTGAAGGTGAACAACTCTTGAGTTTCCCATTCACTCGAGCGACAGATTAAAGTGACAGATTAACGACCCACTTTTCTTTGCTCGGTGATAAAGACGCAAGTGCAGTGAGGAAAGAAAGAAAAACTTGGTGGCTTATTTTTTTCCCAATTTGTATCACTGATCTCGCCGTAGCTCCAAATGTCATCTGCCATGATATTTGATTGGGCGGTAAAATAATTACTGCTCTCCCTGCCACTGAGCTGGGTATAGAAAAGAAAAACAACACAGACCGAATTGGGAAAGCACTTCCAACAAACATTTCCAGGGAAATATCTAATCACATTTGTTCAGCCTGGTCCCAGCGACCGTGGGCTATGTCAGCAGAGATGATAGAACGCTGAGTGTTTGAACATCTATTTTCCCCGGCACATCTGGTAAAGGATTAATGGGCTGTTTGTCGAAATCTGAAAGACCGATTTGGCGGAGTTAATGCTGATAGACTATCTGGTATTCCGGGCATAAACCTTCCATCAGCTTAGTGTACGTAGGTCAGCATTCGCTCTTAATAGCGAGCAATGTTCTTTTGCATAATCGCCACCTGACATGGCTCAAAGTAATTTAATTTGTTTTGACGGTGAAGAAGATTACATCATGAATAAAGACACAGACAAATGGCACGGATGGTGTGTCCTATGACTTATGGCAAGTGGTCATGTCAAAACAGATACAAAATATGAGAAGACACCCAGAGACATGACTTGAATTAAAGCTGCATTCTTAATTTTTTGGCCACTTGAGGGCAGCGCAACAGGCTTTGAACACAACGCTGTCATATTGTCACCTCGAAGTTGTTGGCAAACAGTTCTTTGATTGTGCATCCAGCAAACATGGAGCAGTATTTATTTGGCCTTGCGTTTTCGAGCCACCTGGCAAATCAAAGCCAAGGGTTCACTCTCATTTCAGCTCCTCCAAACTCCTGAGGGGCATGTCTGGCTCTTTGGTTGCTAAATGCCTTTCTGTCTCTGTGGCTTTCGGTGCCGGGCAGGTAGAGTTCAGGGAGTTTCACTGTCAGAGATTGACTGGCTGGAAACCCTGAAGCTACCTGCTGCGGTTGGAAATGGTGTTGATGAGAGTAGGGACAGTGAGACTAGCTAGTCTAAAAAAAACGACGCAGGAAGAGAAGCTGAAAGCACAGGCATGGCAAATAACGTTAACAATGGCATGTCAGCGAGCGCGCACAATGCCGGAGACGTCATTACACACAGGGATTTGATTTATTGTCGAAAGGAGCTATATGTACGAATTTTAGTTCAAAACATTCAAAAAATAATCAACAAAATTTGAAGAAATAAAAGTTTTGATTCCATGTTGTGTTGCAGACGTATCTACTTAAAGTAGCATGCTAATCAGCTACACATGGCCTGTCCTGTCTCATAAAAATAAGAAACAACGCCCTCATCTCGTGTATGTAGCTTCAGTGCAGGGTGCTGAATCCCTCTTGTAGTGAATAAATACAAGAAATATAATAGACAGAACTGTTTGTAATTGCCAAACGGACAATTCGGTAAAGATGCCCTTCGTCCGCTTATATTCTGGAAAATTAAAATTTCAGAAAAGAAAAATAAATTTGCCAGAGTACACACTGAAGAAGGCCGTCCTGCCCGAAAACGCCCGTGTGGCAATAATAAACAGTTTGATGGGAGTGCTGTCCTGGTTTTTTCTTCTGTCCTGTCTCGTACCACTTTGTACTTCAAGAGAGAGACAGCATGGATCTAATAAAATCTGGATACAGTGTTGGACATGGCGCTCCTTTCATTCATGTGACAGCTGCTCATGAAGTCAAAAAAGCTCAACCTGCTCACTGTGGGCGGCACTGGAGACTCCCGCCGACCAAGCCAGTTAACTCCTGGTCTAGCAAACTTGAATAAAGATAAGATGATTTAATCTTGCGGCTCTTCCAGACTTCTAAATTTTATTAGATGGAATGGCTCGAATTACGACGGTCAAATGAGTCATTTCAAGGCGTTGTGACGCTTACAAAAAATGGATCCACAGCTGCTCCTTTCCTGCTTTTTCTGCTGCTACCTCTGAAGATACCTGAAAAAAACTGCGAATGTGAGCGATCCAAATCCATAACCAGTCTGCTTTTAAGAAGTGTTACACCACATCGATGTTTAGTTAGAGTCTCAAAACCATTCAGGCTTTATTTGGACGTTCTGATCGAAGAGAACTACAAAAGTAATATATCACACTGTCACCCAAGGTCTCACGTCAACCAGCCCTGTAAAAGAACAAGAGATTTCATTTTGCCCGACGTATTACACGGTTCGAGAACACTTCACCTTTTCAAATAGACGGCATGTCATTTTAGAACAAAATAATTTAATTTCATGCTTTTAATCTTGTTTGGAGACCAGCTGGCATTTGCGTCCCGTTGGAGAGATAATGTCCATTGTTTAGAGTTGCGCGAGATAACAGGACAGCAATAATAGAAGACTGAATTGTACAAAGCATCCTTCCCTGGTGAAGTCCCTCTCATTCTGTGGTGCTTCATTCATCTGGTCCTGGAATGATTCAGAGGAGCTTAGTGCTCAAAGGTGCCAATTTTATCTTCAGGAAGAAATGCCACTTCATATGGACTGCGGGCCATCTTTCGCGCTTTCTCGCTCTTTTATCAGAGTGAGCGCCTGTTTAAAAAGGCTGAAAGAAACTCCAGTTAAGTGTGCAACAGGTGGGCATGTGTCTCCCTGCCGGGTCGCGAATGGCCTCGTGAGAGGAAAGCAAGCCACATGACGATGCAGGAACAGCCTTAGTGGATGTCACAGTGAGCATCCTGAGAGTGAGACTGGCGCTCCAGCATGTTGGACGCCTCATAGAGCAGATCATCCTCTCCCAGTGTTGAACTCTGGTCCAAGTTCACAAAGTTAGGGATGTTGAATTCGGAGAAGAATTCTTTGTCCGTCGTACACTCCTCTATTAGTCCACTGAGAGGCTGGCGTCCCGCAGCTTCCTCGGCATCCTCCTCCATCTCATCCATCCCGGAGGAGCTGGTTGCTCTGGGCCAGTCGCAGGCGTCCTGCTGCGCCGAAGCCCCCGCGTCCTTTCCTCTTTTGTCGTCCGGCTTCTGTTTCCCCTGATCCTCCTCGTTGATGTAGAAGTGGAAATAAGAGCGGGACTCCGCTAGCAACGGGCGGGAGAAGGCTTTGTCATTTTCCTCCTGGGGACCATCGATATCTACCAGACAGCTCCCCGGTCGATGGCGCTTTTCAGCAGAGTCTGGGTTTCTGTGGAGAAAAGAAAAATAGATCCGGAGGAAAAGGAAATTGTCAGAGGCTTTTATTGTAATTTCTGTCCTTGGTTAACCTGCAGCTGAACACTTAAAATGACTGATGATTTCTCATTATGATCTGTGTCTGATTTTAAGAATCAACCCGGCACTCTTTCCTGAAATTACATTTCGCCAGCCAATAGGCTTCCCACTCCATCTTGTCGTAACCTCAGTCTGACCTCAAACATAAGTGATCTCTCCAATTCCCACTCTTGATCTTCACTTGAAATGGCAAAGTCCCTTTGGCCATGTGAAGCTCAAACTCTGCTGTTCACAGAAGCACACCAACCCCCTGAGAACAGCCACCGGGCGTCCGTAATTAAAGCCCTTCACCTACATTTTCTGTTCAATATAAAAAGCGTCTGAGAAAGTAATCACCTTCCTGTCTCTCTGTGCCTTCTTCCCCGCACATTATGAGCTCACCCACAGACAGCAAATCTGCCCCGGCTCTGATGAGTTGTGCGGGAGCTGAATTGTTCGAGCTCCCCTTGATGCTGAAAGAGTCCCCCACAGGGGCAAATTGGGGGAAAGTGAGAGGAATCTGTAGCCTGCAATTATACTCACTCCTGATGTGGTGCTCCGGTCTTTGTGAGCAGCGTGAGAACAAAGAACATGAAGATGACAAAGACGGCGAGTCCGACCCAGAAGCCGATGACGATGGAGTCTGAAATGTCAAAAGAAGATGTTGTTAGAGTGCGTTACTTTAATGATGGAACCCACCTCTGCCTCTCCCTCTGTGCTTGTGATTTGAATTCCTCTCGGGGGACCTCTCCCTAATTACTCTGTCAAAGTGAGCAATCAGTATTTTCTAAAAATCCGAGGGGCCTGTTTGTTTGGCATTTTGCCTCATAATCTGTCTTGTCGATTACTGCTGGAGTATCAAAAAAGGTCAGTGCAGCAGGTGCTGCATGGAATATCACTGCCAGTCAATTAGTTGCTGAAGCTGAAGAGATAAATAATGGGAGTAGTAAAAAAAAACGTGCTGGGGGTGAGAAACCGTTATCAATCAACAGTCGTGGAGGTGGTTAACCCTTGTTTGCAGACACACAGGCTTGGTTTGCACGCACACTGCACAGAGTGAAAGGAGGTGAGACCAACAAGGGGAGAGAGGCTGATGTCTGCAGCTGGACTCATCTTACATCTGTGCGCCTTGAGTCCCTCGAAAGACACGGGCTCCTCGTCGTCGTAATACTCGTACTGCCACACGTAGTCACTGCGACGCGCACTGCTTTGGCTCCGGTTGTGGAAGTCCGACATTTTTCACGCCAGATTTCGTTGCACCTTTTGGGAACAGATCAAAACACATGAAATCAAGCCGTAATCAAACGACGCGCACAACGTTGCTGTATCAGTAAAAGTTTTTTTTTTATACAAACCAACAAACCTCCGATGTTGCGAAACCTCCCCCCTGCGTTGTTGAAAAACAAAAATCCACAGCCGGGGAAATTTGGGAAACCAGCGAGCAACAACTCCTCCTCGGGTGTTGTGTCCGTCCTCAGGAATTTAACAGCGTGCCGGAAAGGTGTTGAGGAGGAGCGGGGCGATCCATCGTCTTCAGCGTTGCGCGTAAACTCCATCCATTTATCCAAACGCGAGTCCCCCCCCCTCCTCTCCTGAGAAGAGAGGCAGCAACCTTGTCGGCGAGCTGCTCAGTGCGCAACACCTTCAGCCAGCATCCTCTGGTCCACACTGTTGGCTCGCTCACTCACTCACTCACTCACTCGTGAGATCACACCGCAAAACAAGGCTCCAGTTAACCAGTCAGCGGTGCCGCTCTCCTCCAAGACGTGACGAGGCTCTTTCACTGCAGCTGACTATCCTTGGAGAGGGTCCAATGGATAGAGCAGGGTGAGCTTTGATGTGTGTTTGATTTACATATGAGTTTAGTTTGATGAATATTTTAACATATTGCACTGAAAAGTCTGAAAAATGTCAGGAAAAATGAACATCTTGAAAAGGATGGCTGGAATGTACCAATATGGTGGATATAATCACACCATCAAGAGTTTTGTACCAACATTTGCAGACATATGGGACTTGTTTAAAGATATGATATGTAGAAAATCTGCATCAAAATATCTGAAAACGACTCGACCTTTGTTATATATTTTGTTGCATTGTGTGCTCAACCCAGAGAAAACCACAAGTTTGCTCAAGGTAACGTTGTTCGTCATGCGGTTGCCTCGTGGCGCTTCCTTGATGGGAAAATCGGCAAAGGAGACTAAACTTAAAGGCACAGTATGTAACTTCTGCCTCCAGGGGGCTCTCTGTCGAAACAAAAGGCATTCGCTGTGTGTCATGTGGAAGCTTCTTGAGTGTTGGCTGCTGAGCCCGACCCTCTGGAGGATAAAGATCCCAGAGTCACGTCAGATACTGCTCTCACCCAGAGCCGTCTACTGACGGGAGGAGAGCGCAGAGATTCATTTTTAACTTTGGGGATTAGAAAAGTGGATTTAACTTCACTCCTGTTTATCAGCTGCAGAAGCAATCCACTGTGATGTCAACTGGCGACTGAAGTTGGAGGGGAAATGTGCTTTACCTCATGAACAGAGAGGACAGGGGAAAAGAAGAGAGAGAACCGGAGTCTCTGCTGAGTGTCTGAATTTGTGTGCGCCGTCGCTCACTAACATTAGTTCAGGCCGAGTGCAGTAAAGTAATCTGGGTGTACGTGGCGAATAAACGCTGCTTGAGTAACCTGACTAAACACAGATGACCGTCCTTCTTGCACCACTGCTGATGAAAAAACTAAACGATGCGAATCAAGCTCAAATGTGCACAGAAGAGGTCATGTTTTAAAGTTTCATCCATGTTAAGTTTAGTTATGTTTGCAATGCTCATTATTTATAAGTAGCGACTGGTGACCAAATGAAACACACTGTCACCATGAGTAAACTTGTGGATACTGTATCTCTGGGTTTGAACACTGTTGGAAAAATTTGGGATAATGCAAGCGCAGAACTCAACAAAAAACATGAGTAAGGTGTCGTAGTTTTTATACATTTTAATGCAGAATGCCTACATATGATATCTTTAAGATGAATATATCTTTACCTCGACATTACCTCGTCTGTGAACACTCATGCCATGAGTCATGTCAGATAGATTTTCTTCGGCAGTTCACCACAAGTGAATCAAAAACGTCCCCGTCTTCTCTGAAACACTGCTGCAGTCAGGTTGACAAACAGGGGTGAAAATGAATCCACCTTCTAATCTCAGAAGGTGAAAAGGTCATCTCTGAGGTCTCTCTCTGTCAGTAAACTACTCCAAATCAGTGCAGAATCTGACATGACTCTGGGTGTTTATTCCTCCAGAGGGTCTGGCTCTGCAGCTGACTCTTTCCTCCCCCTTGTGGCAGAAGTTACAAATTGTACGTTTAAATATCATCATTGCTTTTTCATAAAAAAAAAGAAGAAATGTAGGGAATAGGATAGAAAGTGGAAACTACACAGCTTTGCCTGAACCCAACCTGCTAATCCCAGCCGACCTGAGGCGACTACTGTTTTGTGAGCCCTCCTGTTTTTACTTCCAGGCTCAAATTGCATGGGATTACTTTCATTTTTACAGAGTGTGACACACCATTCATTTGAGGACACAAAACCGTTCATCTAGAATTCATCAGTAATGTCAGTGTGCAGATTCACAGGAACCACTCAGACACAACTGCTGCATCAGATAATATCAAGCAGTAAGATGTGATCTCATATAAACCATGGCCCAGAGTTATTAAAGAACAGCCTATTTATTTAGTCATTTAGTATATATGTATATATACATATATATATATATACATACACATATATGTATATATATACACACATATGTATATATATATATATATATATATATATATATATATATATATATATATATATATATATATATATATATATATATAATATATATATATATATATATATGTGACGGAGAGGATCACGTTTAAACTAAGACACCAGGTTGATATTTTTGAAGAAAATTGGTTGAAATGGCTCATTTATGTGTCTATAGTATAAAACCTGATTTTGTATAATTGGTTAGGCCACCATTAGAAAGGTCATACCCTCTAAATTTAAGTGCAGAATCCTTATGTTTTTCAGTTTAGATATATGTGCCCATGCAAAAACAAAGATGTAGTATACAGAGATGCATGTTTTACGAGTAGGAGTGGGTATGGTGTGTATATATGTGAATATGTATCTATACACGAGTGCAATGTGTAAAATGTAGGGCTGGGACACGTCGTCCCAAACAGGAAGTGGTAGTACCTGCGGAGGCTGAGAATAGCCCCTCTCACACAGAGACGCTGCATTAACGCCGCAGCGGCGGTTCGTCAATTCTCCGCCGTTGGTCATTCACACAGAGCGAAGCACCGCTGGAATAAAGACGAACCGCCATGTAATTCACACAGAAAGCTGCGCTGCCGCTCCTAAAGAGACGTGACGGTACACGTCATGATGATGACGTCAGGGTGTTTCCCAGGTGTCCCCCCTGTCACTCTAAACCCGCGGACCGTTCATAATGTGTAGTGATTGAGAACCCGGCCCCCTAAACATCCTGGAAGGTGAAAGAGTTTCGTGTTTCGCGCTAAATTACATAATTACATAATCGCCATCAGTAAACAGGTCGCTGCGTGACTCTGTCACTCGCGGGGACGGAGGCAGTTTTCTGGGGGAAAGTTCACTGAAGTCTCGGTCGGGAGGGCTGACCGTCGCGGTGATTTCTATCAACACAACCACTTGAGTGAGTTAAAGGTTTTTGCCGGTGACAGACACTGTTTTTCGGGCAGAAATGTGAGGAAGAGTCAGTAGGACAGGCAGGAGGACAGACGCTGCTCCGCCTACAACTGCAATATTTTTTTCCTCAGATAAGTTACCAACGACAGTTACAGTCACTACGTTACTTCTGTTTGGTCATGTAACGTTAAATTAATCGCTAGATTAGTCGACTAATCGAAAAAATAATCGCTAGATTAATCGTTAGAAAAATAATCGTTTGAGACAGCTCTAGTAAAATGACTGAGCCGTTGAGCAAAGTATGGGTGTGGGTCCATGTGTCTATGTATGCATGTTATATTTATGCTGATTCTGCCATCTTATTTAACGCTCAGATTCTCCCCATGTTATGTGTCGTGTGCCCAATGTATGTTGTTTTGTAAAAACATATAAAAAAGTAAATTACAAAAAAAAAGAACTCCATGCACTGTCGTGCGTTAAGGATATTAAGGGGATAAATGGTAAAAAAAAACCCCAGGAAATAATACCTATGTATGCCTGTGAACGTAAATGAAACTGAACGCAAAATTGCCAATTTCAAGACAGTTAAATACATGAATGGATACATTCAGCTGTGTCAATTTCCTATTTCAATATGCCATTGATTTCACACAAATGGCTCCACAAACACCAGACTTGACAATAAAGCTGTTGTTATTGAAGAGTTATCCAACCTCAGTAGAATTTCATCACAATGAGTCAGCTGTGAAAAAAAAACAACCTCAAATCTTTTATAAAGGCTCGAATAACATGTTATTAAACTGCTGTAGGCTCAACCCAAATCTTTCTAAAGCAATAGATAACGACATCTCAGGGCGGCCGTTGGGTTTACCAAATACAGCTTTGTAATTAGCCACCCACCAGCTCTCCTGCTTAAGCGCATATCTAAATGACCTGACCATTTGCTGTTCTAGCGGAGCGAGGGGTTGTTGAACTAGTGCAAACAAAGTAATCAGGACTAATGGCTTTAAAATTACCACTAAGGGGAATGTGTAAAAGTTGGGATGTGCCTTCTTGAGGCTGGAATTGTTTATTAAAACTCTAAAACACCACAGCAGAAAATGCCCTCTTTTCATGCTTTGGTAAATCATCATTCGAGCAACAGGCTTCATTAGTCCTGCATTACTTTAATTTCTGAAGCACTTCTCAAGCGGAGCTACTTACGGCGTCTATTAATTCACTGATGCCCCATGATGCATTTGGCACGTCATAAAAAAATTACATTTACCAGAAGGAGCACGAATGCACAAAAATGCTTTCAATTCTTGGTTTGGAGAAATGGTCACAGTGGAGCTGGAGAGTGGCAACACGTCCGCCTCGACTGGATGATATTAAGGATTTATTGACACACAAGACTGACAGGCATGTGCAGGAAAGCAGGCAGGTACAGGTCCAGGTTAAGGTTCAGCTCACAGAAGCATAAAAACACAAGACAAGAAACCAACATGAATGTAGGACTCTGCATTGGACTGATCTCAGTGTAGACCTGCAGTGTGAATGATGTCTTTTTTCTTTATTACATTTACTCTCGCCAGAAAATATCTGGACACTTCAGCTGTAAGGCTCCTCATTTTGTGCAGAGCTGGCATCATCACAGTCACAATTGAACACAGTCCTGTTCCAGATCCTTTAGATTGACGCCACTTTGTGTGGGATTTTAAAACATTTGCAATATTTGTGGTATCAAAATATTCTGAAATTTCACATGACAGCTGGAGAATATAGCAAAGGTCGGGTAAAGATAAATGTGCGACCACTGGATGTCTTTGACGAGGGACCACAGAACGTTTGTAGATGTGACACCGTGGCATGCTCTCTGTGAGACGTGGGAACCGAACTGGGTATTGAATGAATTACTCACAGCTCTGATTCAGACAGTGTGCCAACACCTCAATAACACCTCTTTGACTGTTTTCATATTGTTGTGCTCTTTGCCTCCAGATGACATCATCATGTCTTTCTTGTCACTCTGCTGCTCAGTCGCAGGAGAGACTTTAAATAAGCTGAACAGTACTATAGAAGATACATACGCTTTTGCGGTGAATTAATCTCCACAGCGGATATTTCCCTCGAGGCCCAGACTTTTACAGAAGAAGAGGAGAACCGTGATATCGGATGATGACTCACAAACAGGCTATTATAGCGACATGACATGCATTTATTAAGTTGCATTTTATTAAAAGCTGTAAGGGGTGGAAAAGCTATATTAAAGCTCGCTGTTTACAGAATTGTGTCTCATTTTCACATGCAGCTCAGCAGACCTACATTTCAATAAAAGCAACCGGTTTCTCAGAGCTCTCCCACTGCGTCTGCTTTGTTGATTTTATGTTATTTTATTTATTTCTTCATTATTTTTGCTTTATTCTTGTGGCTGTCGAGTTGTTCTGTAGTGGTCACGAGGCGATGCCGTGCTGTGCTGTTTGCACGGTGGATGTTGCACGGGGGCTTTGATCTACAGAGATGTGTCCAATGGTAGCCGGCAGCTAAATGGTCAAAGTACTTAACAGGAGGGAGGGAAAACTCTTTGTGCCGCCAACACGACTTACACATGTGCCGAAGCAGTTTTGCTGCACCCAGCCCTTCTGTGTGCTGTGACTGCAAAGCGTATAAGAACTGAAATTACTACTGACTACTTAATTGTGACAAACAAAATATACGTGAAGTATTAAAAACAAAAATTAGTCATTGTAGAAAAATGCCCCTGACGCGCTGTTAAGAGCTGTTTTCACATTTGACATTTGATGCAACAATTTCATTCAATGTCTATGTCAATGTGTATTTTTTGTTTTGTTGCTTTGTTGTTTGTGTTATGCGTGGTGATGCTGATATTTCTGTCACACAATACAGACAATAGCGTTTCCAACTAACCTCTGATGGTTACATGATTAAAAATAAGGATCTCCACATTCAAAATGGCTCCTTTATTTTACCATGTATCAGGCGCCGTCTTTATTCTTTACAGCCTTGAGCAAGGTTACATTATTAAAGCACTACATGCGTTGCCCTTGTACAATGTTTACTTGACAGTAGACTGAGGAGATAATTAGAATTTTATTCTCAGTGTCAGCTTTCCGTGTAGGTTTCTGGCACAGTCCTTTTATATATACAGCAAATGACATCTGAGTTAAAATCAGTTGTAACGATCATCTTCTTTCCTGTACGATGTTCAGCTTCTCACTGACCTTTACTGAGTCCAACCAGACGCAAGCCTGCAGACTCTGATGCATGTAAATGACCCTGACCAGCGGATGCTGCACTCTCTGACTCACCACTGCAGGTTCAGTATGGGAGGCATGTTTTTACTGAGATTCAGCTCCACCAACCCTCACGCTTACTGGACAAAGACAGATGTGAGAAACAAAGTGAGTAGAGGCTGCATTTTTCAACTTTAACATCTTCTCAGCCCTCTGCATCCCACCCATTCATCAATACACTGCTTGTCTCCAGGGCTGCTGTGGCTCAATTTTTCCAATGTTGCTTCTTGTTTGCTTCCACTTACTTTACTTGCCCAATAACACGCAGCTCACAAATACTCTCTACAGCTGTGAAGCTACAAGGACGCACCTGCTCTGAGTGTGTCCGTTTAAGAATTGGGGACGGGAGCATTCAAGGCTTCAAAATGGATCGCATGAAATATTCATTGGGTTTTGCATCAGCATTGTTGCTACGTGCATTGAATACTTCTGATATGGCTCAGATAAATTTAGAAATTCCTCAGTGACGGTGAAGTTGCATCATCAAGATAAAGCCTAGCGGTTGATCCCTCTACTGTCTCTTGTCACATCCTGTCTTTTACTTTCTCCCAAAAACTCTCTCTTTAATTCATGGGTGGGAAAAAAAAGAAGAATTCCCTCACTCAATTACCGCATGCTGGTTTCCTTGTGTGTCAGAGTTTCAAGAACTTGTTCAGTCTTAACAGGCTTTAATTCACTCTGTCTGTCTGGGTGATCGAGGCTTCCCTATTGCTGCTCTCAATCACACACTTAAACTCACACTTTTCATTCAGCAGTTCACTGTTTCCCCATCTTTCACTCTGCAGCATCCACCTTCGACACTCTTTCCTTCTCCCCTGTCTCCAGAATTGACTCACAAAAGTGATATTTTTCAGTGCATCAGCCCTGATGGACGAGCCTCTCAAATCTGCTTTTTGTCAGCCAAAGCCCGAGACTGTGCTGCATATTGAGCAGTCACAGAAGCGAATCCGACCCTTCATCTTGACCCTTGTTAAGGGATTTAGTTCTTTGCTCACTGTGGCAGAGGGTTAGCAACTGAAATTAAGATGACAGAGTGGGAAGGAAACAGAGTGGAAAGGGTAAAACAAACCCAGTGTGAACCAGTGAATTATGATATTCAGACAGTTAACGCAAACCACTGATGCGTTCACAATTGTGTGTTTCATACGGTACGTACCTGGGACACTGGAAGACAGTCACAGTTGGTGCTGAGAGGTCAGTGCATATAACAACGTCTAGCAAGCTGTCCATGGCATTCACGTTTTTTGTATCAATTTGAATGAGACCTATTATATCTAATAGTTCTGAACAAAAATGTACAACAATCTGGAAATGTTTTGCATTACAGCAAACAGCAAACATGAACACCAACATGATATTGATCAGAACAACAAGAAGGAGTGGGAGAGATGTTCCTCAGACTCTTATAAAATCACTCAATTTTGTGAGTTGTTGAGTTAGAAGGAACTTTCTAAACATCTTGAAATGCTATCTATGACAAATCCTTATTTATTTGAGCCTTCTTGTATATTCGTCATGTTATATGGGCAAATATAACAAGGACCTGCCTGTTTGTCACTGATGACCGAGACTCCAGTCTGCAGTGTAATTCATACACTTGACTGACAAACCAGAGTAACATTAGGCTTCATGATCAAAGACGGTTTTCCAAAGTTATGACAGCTAAATCACTTTACAAAACTTTTCACATCACATCCTCGTTATATGTTAATGTTCTCACTTTCAGATAAGGAGGTGGATGGAGATACAGAGGAGAAGGCCGCCAGGCCAATGACAACTGTTAGAGGCTGTGTTTCAACATTTGTAAGTGTGAAAGAACTTAATATTTTTTTTTTTTTTTACCTCAGGACAATTTCCAGGTGTGTAAATCCAATATTTTTGACAAGAGGTTTGGAAATCTGCTGCGTGTGGTGTCAAAATCTTCCCCAATCTTGTAAACCCTAACCCCAACCCTAACACTGACCCTAACCCTGATTAAAACAGATCTTGATCTTTTCCTCACCCATACCAAGTGCTTTTTGCTCCTAAACCAAGCCAGATTATAAGCATAGCTTGTGTTAACAAATTAACTTAAGATCAGTGTGATGTTATTTAAAATCTTAGTATATCATTCTTTTTCTTTTTTTTATGTGTATGTAATCTTCTTAGTAATCTTTTTTTTATGGAAAAAAAGTGGTCAGTAGTCACGAGGGAGCGTAATTAAAAGAATCTAAATTAGATCAGAAATTAATTAATAATACAACAACAACCGTACATAAAATGACTTTCATGGCATTCACAACCACTCTGTTTGCATGGCATATCCTGTGATTCTCACAATTATAGATTTATTGTTTGTAATTTAATTTACAGCCGTTTTTTTCTTTCTTTCTCTGAACGATGTTTGCTTTTGCTTATACTGTTCTTTTATCATGCCGGCTGGTTTCCAAGGTAACACTCGGTACTTCAATTAAACTGGGATCTGGATCATACTGACCTTCTGCACACATAGCCTTTCTCAGAACATAATTCCAAGCTCATGGAAACCCACGTAAACAAACACAGAGTCCGCCATGACCCCACATCTTATCAGGGACAAAACTTTGGACCTGGACTCAGTCTTAAAAGAGAATGTACCGTATGATTATTGAGTTGCAGCTCCTTCAGGTGGAGGATATGAATACCAATCAGGTTTGATTAAACTGCCACTGGATACTTGATGGATGAGCGCTGCGCTACTTTTCCTTCCAGCTTGGTTCTTATTAAGTGACTTGCTGATCATTGATCATTCATACAAAAAGGTCGCTCCTGAATCGCAATTAAAGCAAAATCGTTCCTTGCAACAAAAAGTTAGATTGTCACAATAAACTGAAGCAATAATCAAGACCAAAACAACAAACAAAAGAATGTATGTTTTCAGAACGTGCTCAGTGAGGCCATTGAAACAAACAAAAAAGACACAAACCTCGCTCCCTGGGAAAAAACAGTGTGAACAATAACTGATCCAACACACAAAGCAACTGCGAAGGGGCGCATTGTCTCTCACAAACACAACCACACGCAAAACATGTCAGAAGATATATCAAGGCTGTAGCAAGAATGCAGGAACCTACACAACATTTCACATTCCAAAGTTCCCTAGAAGTTACTTTTGTGTTTTGAATCAGGGGCTGAGGAATGACAGAGTATGATGAGGTTTCTGAGAAGCCATTCTGACTCCTCAGATTTGTCGTCTTCTTAGATTAAAATGTAATGAAAAAATAACTTTCGAACAAAGTCAGTAAAATCAATCAGTAAAATCTGACCCTGCAAAGTCCCAGCAGGCCAAAAATGGCTCCTTGGTTTCCAGATTTGTGTGACCGCTGAGACCACTTCTCCATCCTTTCAGTAAATCCTCCAACCTTTGTTAAATGAGAATTAAATAGGTCTTCATTTGGAACTGGGAACTGCTGCATGTTTGGAGGACATTGTTAGAGCGTGAATGCGGAGAGGAGGATATGAAAAACCTCTCAACCTCTCAAATAGGCTGCTCAGATCTGGTATGAACATGGCTGAGTGCCTGAGTTTTTAGATCACAAATAGACGGCCCTAAGCCTGTCCCTTAATAATAACATGCGTCTCTAGATCTCGTGTGATCATGACAAACAGACACGATGTCTTTTACACAGAACCTAACGTATAACGTGCCGAATTTAAGAGAAAGGCTCAAATGATTAATCACCTGTCATACGCAGGGTTTCGCAACGTTTTAAATGGTT
The DNA here is from genome assembly GCA_963678695.2 of Diplodus puntazzo. Taxonomy (NCBI): domain Eukaryota; kingdom Metazoa; phylum Chordata; class Actinopteri; order Spariformes; family Sparidae; genus Diplodus; species Diplodus puntazzo. Next base: position 16,076,614 of record OZ023172.1, read on the forward strand.
TTCATGATGCAACAACTCACAAAACTGAGCATGTTATCAGGGGAGTCTGGGGACTTCCTCAACTGCAACAAAGACTACATCGGCGTATGCCGTTTACTGCATTTGTAAGATTTGACATGTTTACCATTGATAAAATGTTGTCTTCTTTCATAAATTAGGTGTAAATCAGTTGAAGCTGTGTGTTCATCAGCTGCTAACTGCTGGCAGGTTTGATGCACTTTAGAGTCAGAAGCAGACAGGCTGTTATCAATAAACTAACACTTATAACTAGAAAGGATGCAACTTTATATATTTAATGTTATGCTAAATTGACAAGAGGGCACCAATGAGAGATGGCATTTCACAACATCCCTCCACGGGCGTCAAGAAGAACCGACATATTTGCCGCTAATATAATGTTGTCTTCTTTCATAAATATAGCGTAAATGATGAGATCCGTCGAAACAGGGTGTTCAGGCAGCCGCTGAACGTTGCTAGAAGCCACGCTTTTGGCGCTGACGTCGGTAGAGCAGCGCTGCAACAAACCGCCATCCTCTACAATGAAAGAACGAACTTTCATTTAATGTCATGTTCACAAGATGGCAAGAATGATTTTGAATTCGTCATGAAAGGCATTTCATCGCATTTGTAATCTCCAGAGTCAATAACTCCGGAAATTGAGCATCTCTCGGGGATATCGCGGTAGCCAGCTCAATGATTATATCGGCTGAAATGGGCTTGTGTGTTTACGAACATCTTCTGCTAACATTTGCAGGTTGAGAGAGACCAAACAAGTAACATACATTACAGTGAATCGCATTGAAGCCAGACAGTGTGTAATACGTCGGTTGAGTAGGCGTTTATTCAGTGTGGCCCAGGACACGTGTGCGGACACATTGCTAAAAAAAAAATAATGTGATACATGCAGCTGAGCCCACCTCCTAATGTACTTGGAGCTGTCCACTTGTGATGTAGGGACTCAGGACGGAGGTTTATATCACATCTGAAAAGCCTCGCCGTCCCTGAACCTCTCGTTCATGACGTGCATTCCATACAATATGTTTGTGTTACATTTTCGCTCAGACTGAGCCGATGAACCACATTCAACATGTGCTTCATTACATCGTGGATCAAAAGAGGGTTTTCTATGACATCCATCTTCTCTTTTCCAGGAAAACAGCATTCATGTCATTAGGGAACAGTGTGTGTTTTTACAAGTAGCCCAGTGTGGATCAACCACCTGCCCGCTGAGTCCCAGGAATATATCAAGATGAGCAGACAGTCAAACCAGATCTGTGACAGGTGCCTGGCGTTGGAACGTTTTTTTTGTGTCACAGAGTGCAAAACTAATAAGAGGGCTCCTCGACCGAAAACTGATGCTAAAAGGGAGCCTGGCACAAAAATAATAGCTGAAACAATGTACCACGAGGAGCATGAGGATGTCAGTATTACACGTCTCATGTCCAGCTCAATCGTGAACTCATCGCCTGATAATGAACTCATACAAAATTTGGGAGCACATTTGAAATCGGCAATTAAAAGTGATGGCGTTCAAAGAACATATATGAAAGATGAGGGTTACGGAACGGACCACAAGGAAAATTGTGTTTTTGTGGTTGACTGTTGCCATGGAGAGAGAATTTTTGCTGTTTTTGAGTTTCAAGAGTCTTTGAGGGAAGGAAGCGAAAATGAATCGGGGAGATAAGAGGGAACATATCCTGTGAATAATAAGCCTGACAGAGAGAGAGAGGGAGAGAGAGAGAGAGAGAGGGGTGATATTGATTGAGGTGATATAAGAGAAAAATACAACAAGGGGGTTCTTGTGGTGAACTTTTCAGGCAGAAATAACACACCGGATGTCTGAAATATTACATCTTTTTTTTGTGCCATCGAAATCTTTAACAAAACCTGTCAGCAGGCTCTGTTCATCTCCACCGTCTCCTTTGAGATTCATTTTAATTCAGTGGATCGAGCCAATAAGGGATAATATCTCTTTTGGCTCTCCGTGAATTGCACTTTGTTTTCTGGGAGCCTTGGCAGGAAAATTCAGAGCAGACAGAGACCTCGCTTTACCTGTCTCTGCTTCATTTTGTACTTCCCTTCTGACATATTTCACACAGTGCGACACAACACGCTGTGCAGAAATACTCAAAACATACAAGGTGAATCTTTCCGATGAAGAAAAAAATAGCCCGGAATCATAAAAACCCTCTTCATACGCTGACCTACTTTTACAACCCGATATATATTTTTCACAGTGTTGCATTAATTAGGCCCTTTTTTGTGTGGCGGTGCAGGTCATCTGTGTGCACGTCTGTTTGAGCCTGCTGGAGCCTGTGATGCCTGCATGTAATTTTTTATTTGTTGTTGTCGTCGCTGCCATTATAGAACCCAGTATAGCAAAAAGAGTGAAAGGCTGATGAAACACAAAAGCAGGGCAGCCGGCAGAGCACCCAGCGCCCAATTAGCTCCAGAAGCAGAAAAAGGGAGACCGAGGCAGAGATCTGTGTGGACCTTATTAGTGTCGAGCTCTGACCGCTGTTCTCCAGAGAGCGGTGTTGTGATGTGGATGGAGCAGCTGGTCAGAAGGAATTTAATGCTGGTCATGCACGGTGAACACAGAACCCCCCCTCCCCCCCCGCCCTCCTTCACCGCAGGCCGTGATTAAAAGTGATGCTTGCAAATGCAGCACCCATTAGCCCTGAATGGAGCCAGGTGAAAACACACACTCGGAGTCCTCTGAGTTCACAGTTGCTTGTTTTGCTGGCACTTATTTCTCAAACAAATGTGACACTGATCCCCCCCTCCATTAGCATCTTTACATCCCGACCCCACACTGCCCCCTACTGGCGCACTTGAGAGAGGAAAACGCTTCTCTTATCTGAAGAACGGGACTAATTAAATTAATGGCCTTCACGTGCATCTCCTGTAGCCGTTGCTTTCGGGTGTGACGCATTCGAGCTCCGCATCTGCCACTAAGAAGAAGCCATCAGCGCCAAAACGTCCTGCTGCTGCGCACACAAAAGGCTGGCGCGTGTCGACTCCTCCACGCTGAGCACGAGCCTCCCTCCGTCATCTGCGCACAGCGGGGCTGTGACAGGAGGGCACGTGTTTGTTCACACCTCGCGCACGCAAATGGCTACGCAGACGGAGATAGGAGAGGTGGAGGAGGAGGAGGAGGAGGAAGAGGAGGAGGGTGAAGAGTTCATCAGCGAGTGAGTGAGTTGAACCCGGGCCATCGCTTCTTTGGTGACCCCGGTTTTTTGATTTGCGATGAGTGAGTTTTCGCAGGTTTTCTTCAGTTGACTTGTTTTTCATCATCGTCAAAGCTTGTTTTCATTTTTTTCCCCCTTACTTAAAAAAAATAGAAAACATCATTTTTGCATCTTATTTCATGCATGGCTGAGTGCTTCTCTGCTTTATCATGGCCACATCAACTTAATGCAGCGATGGAAATAGTTGTTTGCAAAGGGGGAAAAAAGAGGAATGTAAATGGGGACCTGTGTTAAGCAAAAAACACATATTAAATCAGTACTTGAAATATTAAAGGAGCTCTAATGAAGCATTTTGAGCAATTTCCATGCATGAATCACTTCTTTATCGTCCATATGAGATCAGAGTGCAACATGACATGAAACATGAGAACTCCCTGGACTCCTTTGGTTCCCTACAGATGATTTATCTAAGTTTTCTTAATTTTTCATTTATTTTTTAATGCTGCCAATGTCCAAAGGATGTAACTTCAAGTTCCAGCGCAGAGAGCAACAACAGCAGCTCACCTTATTTTAGAAATGTCTGTCTGCCCACATACAGCACAACACAGAAGTTTCATAGAGCCCCTTTTTTAAATGCTAAAGATATAGCGAAGAAACACCCCAACATGAAATAACTCTGAAAGCTCATGCGGGTCATTTTGCATCCCTTTTTGTGCATCAGGAGTTTGCATTGCGTGTGCATCAAAGGGCTAAACACGTCACATTACCAAAAAGAATATAGACTAAAATGATACTTCTAAATTTGTCTGAAAACATTCAGCATTGGGCTGCAGTGGAGGGCAAGTGCGCCCTAAAGAAGAAGAAAGAAAGAAAAAAAAAACGTTTTAAAACTGATCAGAAAGCCTGAAGTTTATCTTGGATACATGTGACAAATGTGGTGAGGGATGGGTTTAATTCTAAATTCTGAAATTACGAAAGAAAGAAAGTGGCCATATGGTTGGAGTTTGCCAAAGTGTGACTTCGCACCTCACCACCGTGGCGCATGGAGACACTTGGGGACGCGTCAAAGCGCAATTTGGCTCCGGCTGCGAGGGCCCCCTGATAAATAGGAGGCTCCTGCGTTCAGCCACACAACGCCTGAGGACTTAACGCAGGACTGACCAGTATCCTACAAAGCAACCATGGAGACTTTCGCAACTAACAATGGATTACCTTCTCTTCCAACTGGAGGAAACGTTACCCAGCAGCCTGGCTGCTTCTGGAGACCGTGGACTGGAATAACGGCCGCGCACACGGTGAGTTCCGACGAACTGAAGGCTCGAACGTTTTGAAATTCAAACGTGTGTTGTCTGCCGGATAGAGAACTTAACAAGATCGCTCTCTCACTCTGGCTTTATTTTTTAAATTTCAGGCTGAGTCTCTTCATGGAGACCTTTCCGCCGCAAAACACTCCAAAACTCCTCAGTTCGTTCATCCAGTGAAGTAAGTAAAGATAATTAAACTGTCTTTGAATTCGTATGCACGTCGTTTCTTTGTGGAACTGTCTTATTAATCTCTGCTCTCCTCTATCTAAAGGTTGATGTGGCCGAAATCGAAATGTTTCGATCACCTGTACCAGGACGCAGAGGTGCTCCTGCGCAACTATCCGGTCCAAGCGACCATCTGCGTGTACACGGACATCAGCAGTGATGAAGACAGCGACGACGATGATGAAGAGGAGGAGATGGAGATGGAGAAGGATCTGAACTAAAGACATTGACCTGTAGAATAACGTGATAATATATTCCTTTTAACTTATTGACTGTAAATATGTGTACATAAGCCTTTTTTGTTTTGTACTTCTTTACCGAAGACGAATGTAAATGTTTAAGTTATTCCTTTTTAACTTTTCTACCTTTTTTGTAATTTTCTGAAAAATTGCAATAAAATACTTACAATGAATGTCGTTGTTTGGGGCTTGATTTATTGATTTTGAATTTGTATATTTAGTTAGTTATAAACAAATAGTTGTAGGAGGATTTTTTTTTTTTTTTTTAAAGTCTGAAGTAATTTTTACTCCACTTATCCACTTCTGAAATACAATAAAATGTTCATCCAGTTTCATGGAGCAGACAGAGTGTAGCTGACTTGATATCAGAAGTTGAAGGGTGTTGTCTGTAACTATGCGGTCAGTTTGTTCGACACATCCACGTGCTCCTGGCTGAGCTGCTGCTTTCCCATGGATAGAGTGTCACGGTGGTGATCGCACCACTTCCTGCCTCCTGAAGTGTGGAAACTGTGTGACACGTGGAAGGTGTCGGCTGTGTCAGGAGAGCATGAAGATCTGCACTGAGATAGTCGGAGGGGAAAATGTTTGTAGACCTTCAGTGAACCAGCTAAAAACCCGATCACCTTCACACATGAAGACATTGTTCTCTATATGCTATCTGCCATGCTATTTAACAAAAAAAAGGTGTTTTCTTCCTGCCATTCACAAAATACAGCATGAGGGAATAGATGGATGAATGTCACGTATCTAATTAGGCACAAACGACAGCAAAAAGTAGCACCAGACAAAACGAGGCAGCAGAATGTAGCAATCAGAGCTGCATTAACACATTATAGCCCTGCAGCAAAGGTAACCTGTCTGGCCTGTACCGACCCTGGTTCCTCCCACATGATATGATCTCACTGTCTGTCATCTCGAGTTCAAATCACCCACCAGCACAACTTGTGTGTCCATAAAAGGCTGGTTGATTTAAATGAAAAGCAGTTTCATTAGAAAATGCACCATGTAAGGACAAAAATCATCTTAAAGATTTTACTTGGCCAGTAAAAAAGGGATTAAAACACATAAATTGCTACAAATTGTGACATAGAACATACAACAGGGAACTGTTGACCTGTTGTAAAACAATCTCAGTTTAACACTAACGACCTACATGAGCAAACTCATCCATCAGTGAGATGATTGGCTATTTCTATGGCTATAGAATTGAGCGGTCTCACAGCCTGAGGAGAGAAGCTGCTCTGTAGTCTGGCTCTACGGCACTGAATTAGACTTTACCTCGTTCCATCGTCGTTGCATTGCAGTAATTAATCTTACAAAATCCACTAAATAGATAGATGACCTCATCCCTATGCATCCTGCACACAGCTGTATTAAAAAAAGAGAAGTATTTAAGCTGAAACAGGTTTTTAATTGTTATCCGACAGTTCAAAACAATCTTCTGTCTCGCGGCAAGACAAACCAGTACTGCACATGTGTGTTTCATGAATTCAAGTTCAAGTATTTACATTTAAAGAGGCAAAAATGAAGATCAAGATACAGCTTTTATTGATGCCTACCATCTTTCTTATGGGTAATGTACTGAGTAGAATGAAAGAGAGATGAGGAAAAGAAAAAAGAAAAGTATCAAGAGTACATCGCGTCTTTCTCTCACTCACTTCCAAACAAATGCATACACCAGCCAGGTCGCTGATGTTTATGAAAAATAGGCAGTAGTGCTCACACCGCTTATGTTCACATGGGCCACCGGCATCAACAAAAATGAAAGTTCCTCAGAGCAACTTTGAGTTCCCAATGGATAAATTTACACTAAAATGAAAATTAAGTCACTATCGCCTAAGCCCCCCCATGTTGATAGACAGCCAGGTGAAGTTTTTTAGTCCACACAACATTTCTGGAGCTTCACAGCAAAGCAGCGTTGCAAAATTCTCCTAAAAATCTGAAGTAGATGTGACCTTTTATTTTAAAACAGAAAAAAACTTTAAATGGCGACAACAGATCATCTGGCATAATCAAAGTCTCAGGAAGCACCAAGATCCCAAGTTCCTGCACCCACTTCTCTCGGGGTGTTCACTAATGCATTTTAACAAAACAAATGTAAATAACATCTGATTTAAAGTCTGCCTGTGAGACGCAGCCTCAGGATGAGCAGTTTAATTGATAGTATAATGAAGTCGTGTATATAGAAACAAAAAGGAGAACACGTTTGCAGTTAATTAAATGACTACAAATAAAAAGTAGCCTGTGGTGAAGTGGCCTGCCTGGTTAGTAATTCTGTAAGAATTATACGTTAATGCAGTGCTCTAGCCTGAATGGAGTCTGTGAATATATAAAGTTATGGGCACGCATTAGTGAAGCAGTTTATTGTTTACAGAAAAGCATGATGCCCTTATTCCAAAGTTTTTTTTAGCTGCATGAGATTCACATTGTTTATTCAGTCTGTGCTCGGTAAAATATATATTATTGCTTCAGGCTACTGATAAATAAAAATTGCAACTGATTGCAAATAATTGTTTGAACACATTTTGCACGTCTGACCTGGCGGCTTGAACCCTTCAACCCAACCCGGCACCAGTCTTTCAAGCCTTTTCCGTGGGAACCCGTGGGATCGTCTTTAGGTGTTTCGCAGGGTGCAAAGTTTGCACACCTCTCTAACGTGAGACATGGTGGCCTCTTGACTGCACTGCCACTGGACACGTGACCTCCACTCAACACACTGTATTCCAATTACAGGACAGACTTTTAATAACAAATGACAACAAAGCCGTCTTTCCAGTCACCTTTTGATTTTCACACCCACACTGATGCAAAGATTTATTAAGTCGGCGCTAATGCATTTAGTCGTTATCAAGACTGTGGAGGTGTAAAGCAGCTAAGAAGGCTGAGCTGAGAGTTCAGTGTTGTTTAATAATGACATGCAGGGCCTGATATTAGGAGTTGCAGTGATGCGATGAAGCTCTGATAACCTCTTCAACTCTGGCCCTGGACCAGACTTTCCCAGGGTTGGGTGTCAGACCAGAGAGTGTCACTTACTTGGGTGTGAAATTTGCTCACCTCCAGAGTTAAATCTAAAACCAGGGACTGATGCCCTCTTTGGTGAACTTACAACCTATGCTGTGCACACGTAATGTCAACGGAAGCAGATATTTTTTTAATATGCAGTAATCACCTTGTCTTTTCTGTCGGGCTGGTGGTAGAAGCTGCACAGTTAAGAAATGACATGGAGTCAGAAGTCTGAATGTACCAGGCTGTTTCAGGCACTGTCTGTGATTGTTAAAGAAGTGTCTAAGATGAAATACACGTTATATGTGATAAATAAACATTTGTATATAAAATGTTTTGACTTAACCTGTCAGAATCCGCTGTATCGGACCAGTATGTGTTGATTCCAGTCTTTTTAGTTTTTCTGTCATTATCTACTCCGCCTCATGCAAATGGGAAGTTGGGTGAACATTTTTGGAGCTTCACAGTGAAATAGCTTTGCAGCGTTCCCCAAAAACAAATGAAGAAACAGGGGACTAAAAACAAAGCAAACGTAGAATGGCTCCATAAAGCTTATCTGTTGAATCAAACTCTGCAAAAGCTCTGAGATCTCAAATCGATTTGCAGACACTTCAGTGTGTCTGCAAGGTTAAGCTAGAAAGTTGGCATGCGAGTTCAACAACGTGTCAAGGGTGTAAATAATGTCTTTTCAAATCAAATTTGGAGCTTGGGTGAGCTTCAAAGACTTGGATTACATGTGACATTTGTCACAAACATGGCATTTTATGATTGATGGTATACTTATTCTCCAGGCATGTGGAGACTGAGTGGAGGGCAGTAGATATGGCGTCCTCTGTGAATCAGGGTTAAGCAACAATAAACAACAACATACACTGACTATGTACCAGTCAAGTGCTTGTATAGGTATAAATCAATACAAGTATAGCAAAGTTATACTGTAAAGTGTAAACTGTAAATCAGTATACATGAAGTAGGCGGTTATATCCGGTGTATGCCTGTCTATATACAGTACGGTACATACAGCATGCTTAGAGTTACATGAATAATGATGGATGATATGAACATGTTGAAAACAGTGTAAAACAGGAAAATGTACGTATTTAATTTGTACATAATTCCGTGTCTACATGCCGTCCAATCCCAATGTAACTTTGTAAATTTTGGTGAACTTTGCACAGTCTCAGCCTCTCAGACACATGCCGCCCTTTTCCCAGGAGCTGGTGTGAATCTGGGCGTGAGGACTCCACACCTGAGGGGGTCAAAACTGTTCAGGCCCATGTTTGACCTTTGGTGGCATGCATACTCTTTTTGCGCCCTTCTATAGTCTAACACGAACCTTTAATTTAAGTTAAATCCAGTTTTATGAAATAAAATATGAAGAGAGGAATATAACATTTCTTCCGATCCAGTCTGTGTATGAACACCCTTTGCAGATTTAATTTTCATTTTTTTAAAGGTAGTTTCTTCTCAGCAAACTCATACAAATAAGTCAGTACTCTATTAAGTAATCATTTAATTGTGTTAATGAAGTTAATTTAGGGAGTGTGACTGCTGACATGCCCCTGTGAACTCTGCCTGAGCCGGTGGTGTGATCGCAGACACCAGAAGAGGTGACAAAGTGTGACTCAGCCGAGGAGAGGCTGAAGCGAGTGCGCCGGCTTCTCACAGTCACACCTCTGTTTGTCACTGGGAACGGAGAGCTCGCTGTCAGCGTCGAACCAAGTCGTAATGGTTTACATGCAGGGGTAGTGGTTTATTTATGGCTGCTCACACATCAGTGTTGTGTTCAATAGCAGTTCAGCTGTAAGCCAAAGGGGGGCAGTGTGCTTTTGCTTATGTACAAGTTCGAGTTGAAGAAGTGTTGGTGGTAGAAGTGTTGAGAATGTTTGCTGTTGCCTACATACAAGTTTGTTTTATTCATGGATACAGCTAAAGTGTTTAAATCAGTGTTTACTGTCATTCAAATAAAAGAAAGTTACCAAACTGTCCCAGATGTTGAATTAATGAAGGAGCCAACATATGATTGATGAAAGGTTTTTGGAACATGATTGATTAAATAATTTGATTTCAACTCTTGTTTATAATTATCCAACTATATGATATGTTATATATTTGCTAGAATATGAATCACTATAATATCATCTGCTAACAATTGTATCCTTCAATTATTTTTATTTTTTTTTATCAATCCAACTTTGAAGCTGTTCCTGGACCAAACAGCAGAATCCATTTCCATTACAAGTCTAGAAAAACACAAGCATTGATATATTTTTCACCATTCTTGGTTCTCATTATTTTCTTACTTGGAACATTTTCCCAGAGCTGATCAATAATTTACGGACAGGCAAATCATAAATAATGGACTCACATCATTATCGCTTCTCACAACTCTGTTGCAGTTATTTAGGGTTTTTTTCATTGTTGTTTGTCTGCATGCATTTTTTTTCTTCTTGTGTTGTTTATTTAGGTGTATGGGGCTAGAGGTAAGGGATGTGAATATATGAATATCTAGTATATTGTTATGCTGATATGTTTATTTACTGGTGCTGGTTATTGCACAACTCTTTGGAAACAAAGGGGGTGATGAAAAATAGAGATTATATAGGTGATTAATATATAATGTAATCAAGTATATAATGATATATATATATATATAAGTGATTTCTGAGACACTGATGGATAGCGATGCAAGACTAAGAACAGATTTCCTCTATGCTTAACTTAAATGAGTGCTTGTCAGAGAAGCAGTGACATATAGTGTGATGGACATTCAGCTGTCACAGTGTAAAATCCATCTGACACAGATTAAGTCTTTCTCTTCTTCTTCTTCTTCTTCTTCTTCTTCTTCTTCTTCTTCTTCTTCTTCTTCTTCTTCTTCTTCTATAAACTGTTGAGTGGTGGTCTGGTGTTTCCCTTGTTCAAAGTGCAGCACAATGACCATTTGACCAACAGATGGGGCAAGATTGTTAAAAATGAGATTTCAAACTGGCTTTGGGCCTCATGATGCAGCTTTAGAGTGCATCCACCAGGGGGCTGTGTTGAGCCTGTACAGTGTCCAGGTTGTATATCACATTTACTAAAAGGTCTGAGGACTGTGGATGGTATGAAATGCCACTTTTTAAGACGAAATAAATACAGATTGCAGAATATTAAATGTTAGATTTCATAAAGGCAGTTATGTTTCATAATTCATATTAAATGCCTGTAAATCTTATTTATGGGCAAATTCTTCTGCAATTAAATGGGTTACAGTATTTTCCATTGGAAATGCAGTCAAAATGTTCTCATCAAAATTAATCTTTAAATGAATTGTGTTTAGATTTACATGGGAAATACTTTTAACTATATTAATACATATGTATGTATTTTGCTTAGATCTAACATTTTAAACCTTTTACCTTTTAAAATTGCCTTAATTGTGACTGTGAGTGCTGAAAACTCCAAATAAAAATTGACTTTAATTGAAATTGCTGCAGGATCTAAATGTATAACACAGAATATGATTAACAAATTAAAAGTAAATCAAAAGTGAAAAGGAAAGTAAAAAAGAAAGAAAGAAAGAAAGAAAGAAAGAAAGAAAGAAAGAAAGAAAGAAAGAAAGAAGAAGAAAAAGCTTAATTTGGAATAATTTGATTTTCAAAAGCTAAATTGTAACCAACATTTTTCTCCCAAACAAACTCCTTTTTCTAAATTAAATATTTATACTGTAAACTAATAATTTTGTCATGTAAGTGTGATGTATGCAGCTCCTTCACGGCACCGTACATAATGCAGCACCCTGTCATCCATCCATCCTGAGAATATAATGCACAAAAACATTAAGTGATTACGCAGCAACAAGGCTGAGCAGCAGCCGTGCGGTAATGAGATGATGGACAAGAAAGCATAAATCTGTCACCGCAGTGAAACGCCTTCATGTGTGCGTGTGCGTCTGTTGAACGGGAGAAACCACAGAGCTGTTCTGATTCCTCTCGGCACATAAACATTCTGGCTCACGCGGCTGTCGAAGAGATATAGCTGTTGTGCTTTTCTCCACCTTGTTATCTCACCCTCCACTTAAATAGTTAGTTTGGTCTCCTCTCTCCGAGATGTGTGCAGTGGAGATAATTACAATTTCAGCAACGTTTGCCAGGTGATTACCTCATAATCCCCTATTTCATTTGATAAGTCACGCATTGATTTAACTCAGAGTTGGACCTAATGGAGTATCTTTTCCACCGCCACAGTGATTTGTATGCTGGGGCGAAAGGACAACGGTGGATTGAAGGCAGAAAAACAGCCGCTCGCCATTCGTGTTTTTTCTTTTTTCTCTCAGTCACTGGTGAAAGATGAGCAACGAGAAGGCTGGTTTAATCACAGCAACCTGCATGTGAACAGTAAATCACTGCTATGGCTGATACAGTAACGTGTGGTGGTGGTTAAAATGGTGCCACATACACACATAGAAGCTCCCTGTTTCCTTTGCTGGCAGGCAGGGAGGGGGATGGAGTGATGAAAAGATGAGAGATAAGAAGAGTGAAGGGAGTGAAGAGCGACCTGCTTGGTATTCACCTGTCTCTCTGGATCAATAAAGGTAATTTGGGCTGATTCCTCCCTGTAGGCCTCTTAGCAGACAGACGGGGAGAGGGGTCAGCCACTGCTGAGCTGCGGGGAGCTGGAATAACTTAGAAACACACTCTGCAAATTACTGCCCCTGTTTGAGAATCTCTCATTCAGCTATTCCACGGCCCGACATGAGCTGCAATGTGATGCAGAGTCCTTACTGGAGGTAAGAAAGGGCTTACTGCCCTGTCGCTTCTAGACCTCTACATGTTTAGATATATAATAGATATGCACGCCTGGTACAATGGCATATTTAGATATTGTGGCTGCCTTTTAACTGTCTGGCCCCAACTTTCTGCAATTTTCCCAGACTTTTCTCAGAAGAAAAACACCAAACTTTCACCCTTTTCCCAACCTTGAAGGACAAGTCCACCCAAGAGATTCAACAAAAAGTTATGAACATGCTTTTAAAAAGGGTGTTAATAACATTTTTCAAATCAACTGCAGACACTGTGTCCTCATGTACAGGGTCTGTGTCCTCATATACAGGGTCTGTGTCCTCATGTACAGGGTCTGTGTCCTCATGTGCAGAGGCTGTGTCCACATGCACAGAGGCTGTGTCCACATGTTCAGAGGCTGTGTCCTCAGGTTCAGAGGCTTTGTCCACATGTTCAGAGGCTGTGTCCTCAGATTAAGAGGCTGTGTCCTCAGGTTCAGAGGCTGTGTCCTCAGGTTAAGAGGCTGTGTCCTCAGGTTCAGAGGCTCTGTCCACATGTTCAGAGGCTGTGTCCTCAGGTTAAGAGGCTGTGTCCTCGGGTTCAGAGGCTCTGTCCACATGTTCAGAGGCTGTGTCCTCAGGTTAAGAGGCTGTGTCCTCAGGTTCAGAGGCTGTGTCCACATGTTCAGAGGCTGTGTCCTCAGGTTAATAGGCGTGTCCTCAGGTTCAGAGGCTTTGTCCACATGTTCAGAGGCTTTGTCCTCAGGTTAAGAGGCTGTGTCCTCAGGTTCAGAGGCTTTGTCCACATGTTCAGAGGCTGTGTCCTCAGGTTCAGAGGCTGTGTCCTCATATACAGAGGCTGTGTCCTCGTGTTCAGAGGCTTTGTCCTCAAAGCAGTGGCCCAAGGTTTGAATCTGACCAATGACCCTTTGTGCGAGTCACCCCCCTCATTCTGCTTCCTGTCTGTTTTCCACTGTACCATCAAAATAACGCCAGAAAAATGCCAACAAAACATCAACAACAAAAAGCTAGCTACCAAACAGTTCAAGGCAAGGTTATGATACCCATGAAGAAGACAGTTCTGGAGGTTGGAGCTGGGTGTTCTGAGTCACAGGTCAGGATTCATAGATTACCATGGAAATAGAGGTGTCAGGTTGAATTAGGAGACATTCACACATATTCATATTCAGATACCTTGATCCAAGATCAGAGCAGGAGATGTGATTTTCCATTTTAGGATTTTATTAAATCTAATGTGTTCCTGCTTAAATTAGCTGTAAACCGTTTGACAATTTTTAGCTTTTCTCGCATTATTTTCTGCGCCCTTTTTTCACATTCCTGGCCTTTCAGTCTCTTGGGGCTGCAGCAGGTCTCATCAGTTGGTTATAGGCATGGAGGAAGCCCTCCGTCATGTTGGGTCACCAGTCTGAGAGGAATGCTCCGTGTCAGGGATGTCAAGGGTGGAACGGGTTGGGAGGGGAGGGCTCCCGAGGGAGACAAAACCCACAACGACTGAACCCCACCTCCAGCCAATCACTGCTGCATGTCCTGCTTGTGTAGTGGGTTTCATCAAAGTGCACAGGTGTGCACCGCACCTGCACGTAGACACACATGCATTCTCTCTGTCACTTATATTCAAGCTCAGCGCTTTGACCTCGTGTTGGAGCGCTTACATGTTTCCAAGCACACTCATATGCTCACACATGCTCTCTTACTTTGCCTCTTTTAAAAAGTGTAAATTTGGCTGCAGAGAGTGCATAAAATTTTAATGTATGTTGAAGAACAGAGGTGAAGTATGTGATTGGTACAGGGTATGGAAGAGCAGGTCCCTTTTCAGTTTTCATGCACTTAATTGAGGAGATGAATGGAATCTGAGGAGAAAGTGACTTATACTTTACTGTACATAAAGTAAGGTAATTTGACTTAAAAAGAAATCCCGAAATAAGTCCTTACAAATAAGAAGATTCTGATTAAGTGGAAAAACCAGTTTTCTAAGACTGAATTACTTGAGATCAGACTTGCCGAATATTAGTAAATAACTAATCTGATTTTAGTTCACTCAATAAATGAGGACAAAGGCACAAGAACAGTAAGTTAAGATAAAAGAGTACTCGGTACTACACAGTATCATTATGCTTTTAAATGAAACAGATAATTTTAGTGCAAGAGAGTGGTATGAATGACACAAAATACATATTGAGTTTAAGAATATGCCACAAAATCAAGATAGAAACTAGTAACCAACTATTATTTTAATTCTTGCCGATTAGCAGCGAAGGATGAACCTGATACGTTCGTCTTTTACCGAAGCGTAACTCTGCAATAACAATCCATCTCAAACATCAAGTGTCTTGCTGAAATGTGATTAAAAGTCTACTTTTGCTTTCCACATCCCACTATCAAACTTCAATTATCTTTCAACATCATTAATTGTTTCTTGAGGAAGCACATATTGATAGTCCAACATGTGCAGAGCTGTTTGAGGCCGACTTAGCTGACAAGTCATTTCCATTCTAGTACCCTGACCTAATCACCATATCTTATTATCATTCACATGAAAACACTAATTACAAAGGCAGGGTGAACCTGATTTATGCTAATGGAAACGTGAATATGCGACGGATGCATTAATCTAGAGTATAGGACCCTGCGCTGGTGTTAACTGTGATTAGCATGTGATTACCATAGCACGGGTTATATCTACTGGAAGCCCTGCGTCTGATGGGCTCGTGGAAATCTCTCCACTCGCTGGCAGGGAATGAGACTGTGACTCTTCACGGCATGAGGAAATAACGTTAATAATACAAAATGAACAATTTTGATTGTTTTCCTCTAAACAAAAATATCTAATTAGCAGAGAGTCAATTTTTAACACTTTCTCTTTTCAAATTAGTGGAGTAGCTAAAAACATGGGGGGCATTAGAGCTTTTTGTCACGGGTGCTTCAGAGGATTAGCACAGGGAAAAAAAAAAAAAGATTTAGGGTACCAAAGAAATATGTCAAAGGGTTAGTTCACCCAAATTACAACCCTTTTTTGTTAAGATAGATTTGAGATATTTATTTGTGCCTCCAACCCATTACAACAGACGTGAACAGAATCTTGTTTAGGGTGTGCATAGCTTTGAAGAGTAACTTCTGCTGCATCTCTTTTAAGACACATTGTCACGATTACTCTGAACTAAACCATTATAATGACTATTTCTTTGGTAGAAAGTAGTTTCAAAGTAAACTGTTCAGAAATCTTCAACATGAGTGCCTCAGAATCTCATCATATTAAACCAAAACTTTCTGCATGAAAGATACCATTACAGGTATTTTGGGGGAAAAGATCATTTAAAGAATATCTAATGTTTATGCAGTAAAATGTCAACAAGACTTTTGAAATGAATTTTGTTGAGTTGTTCACTTAAATCATCCCAAATAACCCAAATGTGCCAGAAAGGTTCTACCCCAGAGCGATCTGTGATTAAGGTATTGGTTCAGGTCCAGGGAAACATCAGATGATACGTCAGAGGGTGAGGAAGAAAGTTGTTGGTTGTGATAAACCGTAAAGTGAAAACAGCCTTGTCAATGAACATCTTCTTGAGACATGTCAGAGGAAAACAAGTCCCATGATTCCTAGCTACTCACAAGGTCATTAATCTAATTGTTTGTTTGATGGTACTGACTTTAAACTTCAAAAATGTGTCACAAATTTATATTCAATTTTTGAAGTAGTTTCATAAAAAAAAAACAAAAAAAAAAACAGGGCTCTGTGATTCTTAAGTAAACGTTCAAAACGTTTCAGCGGTGGATTAATACACATTTGGTGCTATAGTGACTATTTATGGCAGGAGCAGAGCCCAGGGGTCTGTGAAGGGAATAACTTATATACTTGGGGATTCATTTATTGTTGGTTTTGGTCTTTTCATGGCATTTGTTGACATTATAAAAAATATAGAGTATCACCGGACCGATCCATTAAACGCTCTCAAGTGGTTTTTACTTTGACATTCAAGTGAGACGAATGGTTGCACTTAAAACCAGATATGAAACCGCTCAATTAAGCAGGAAGCAACGTTTTCAGCAAATCCCTTCACAGCATATTATCTATCGTATAATTTCACGTCGTTATGTGGTGTATTATGTCTCCAAACCTTCATCATCCACACACCAGACACTCGGATGTGTTGCGCGCAGCACTTCCTTTTAGCAGAGTGCAGGTGTCTCCCAGTGGCAGTCCCCTGCACCATCTGTTCCTCAGCAGCACCACCTCCATGTGGCTTCCATCGGACAGGAGGATGCGTTTGTTTTGGGAGACACGAGAGCACAAAGAGAGGGGGCCCATCCCTCTATCCCTGCTTTGATCCCTCCATTGAGAGGACCCAGGCGTGGCCCTCTCTCGGCTTGCGCCTGCCTGGATGGCTGGTCCGATGGCCTAGACCGGGGAGCTTTGCACATGGCACTCCAGCAGAATGAGCCTATTGACGAAGGCAACAGATTGGCTTTGAGTGTACCTGATGGTTATCCCCCACTTCCCCCGGCTCGTCCCCCCCTTCTCCCTCTCCCTTTCAACCAACCAAAGACAATCCCCGTGTCTCGATCTTTGCAATCAAATTGCCCGTGTGTAGTGGATTTAAGAGAGTGGCAGAAGCCTTTGTTGGGTAATCTGTGCCGAAAAGGAGAGGTGGTGTGGAGTGTGGTCCTTTTCTTAGTCGGGATTAGGCTTGGTTGTTCTCTGTTAGCCCTCTTTAGTAGCTTGGCAGAGATAGAACAACTCTGTGACGGTGACAGGTACCGGACCAGCCGGCGGGTTGAATAAAAAGTGCATGAGAGTGCGCGTGTGTACGAGAGAAGTTTGTATTGGGGTGGATTCATCATTAGCCGGGCAGAGGGTCGTCTGGCTTTAATAGGTGTACTCAGGTGTTGGTTCCGATGTCTGCAGCAATGGAGTTGTTTGCTGTTGGGAATCAGATCCTGGCTCTCCCCTTCCCCCTCTGCCCTCCCTCTGCCCTGCGCCGGTCCCTCTGCACCCCGGCTAATACCAGGCTCATTACACCGCTATCGATCGGCCCTCGCTTCACACCAAAGGGCAAAGAAGTCCTCTCCTCCCTTTCTCTCTTTTGTCACTCTTTTCCCCTCTTATACCTTTTTTATAATCTGCTCTCTTCTTCCGCGCCCTCTCTTCTCCACTGACTTTGGACACACTGCTACTTGGCTCTGAAGAGATGAACGTAATGATAAAATAAGCATGCAGGGGTGAAAGCCACTAGAAAGCGACTGGAGATAGACACTTTCTGCTTTGTTAGACGTTTTGTTTACGTGGTTCTGTTGACTGCTTATGTGCAGGATTTTAAGGCGGATCCAAGAGAGAATATTCAAAGACTTTCACTCCATCCGTCACTCAACCCCCCTCCCCTGCCGTCGAACAACCCCCCCCCCCCCACCCCCCCCCCCCCCCCCCCCACCCACCCCCCTCTGTCTCCGAGCCGTCATGCTTCTTATTCTAATTCTTTCCCCCTTATCTTGCAGGAGATTTGGTGTCTTGTAAAATAACACCCAATTTATTATACAAATCTCTGTAGAAGTATGCAGCCGTACAGTACGTGGGCCGAAGTGTAAACACTGTAAGGTCTGAGGTCTAAGATTACAGCACTTTCTGTAGTAGAGAGTGCAGCGGTGGCATCAGACAACAGATTTTCTGCACACACGCTGGAGGCAAAGTGCTGAATTAAAGGAAATCTATTCTGGCATTAGGAACGTTTTAGGGGCCACTGCAAGGTATTTTTAAAACCATGTCTTTAAAGTGGATTTTCACTTGTAAAGAGATGAGAAGACTCCTCCAACAGGTAAAAACGAAAAAGAAACGTTTGATGCACTATAACTTCGTTAAATCATTACTCTGTTTTTGTTGTGAATTCAGTTTAGAAATATTAAGACAATTTCAAAAGGTTTTGACTGAACACCTCTTAGTCATTTAGAGAAGGACTAATAATGTTTCAGAACACTATTTATGCACCTGAGATTGAAAAAAAAAATCATAATGAACACATTGTGACTGAGCAGGAAAAGAAATAACCAAGAAAAACAATTATTACAGGAGTTTAAACATTGTAAAAGGCTAACTTTTAAACTGTATACCAAATTCACAATGACCAAAATCCTAAATAATGTCCATGCTCAAAACAATACTCATAGTATACTCTACATTGACCACCATCTGTCTGTGAGTATATTTCATTATTTATAAAAAAAAAATTAGTGTGATGGTGGACTGAAACTCTGACTGTTCAGTACAGATAATGTGCTTTTAGGAGTACAAGTGTCATCCAAGTAAAATGTGCTGATACCCGTAACTGTAGCAAAGAAAAATCCTCATTGGGTAGCTGAAGTTTACTGATGCTGAAGCCACTGCAGTTTATTCATTCAGGTTCATAACAAACTTGGTTTGTGAATAGTTCTCTTACTCTTATGACAGAAAAAACATGGATCTGAAGCTCAATTTTGAGCTTCTGATCTGATTTCAGGCTTATTTTAACAACCTCTGGTTTGTCACACTCATGTTGGGTTAAGCCAAACCAGCTTCCAATTCAAACCCATTGTGAGTGACGGGTACAGATCAGTTAGTTGGCTGAACAGATACAGATACAGATAACAGTGTACTCACTTCAACCTGAACCAGAGAGCTCATTTGAGTTTTCTAAGGCTTGCCAAAGTGTGTCTGCAACACGCAGCAAAAGGCCTGCCCTCTCTGTTGACAGAATTTATTTGCATTTCTTCAGCTACAGTAACTCGGCAAGGGGCTTTCTGTCCTCTGACCTCACAGCTCACAAGCTGCATCGCCTGTTTAAACCATAATTGCTTGCATACCATATTACACCATACTTGTCGACTTCTTTGCATTTGCATCCTCTGGCACCCCGGTTGCAGTGACTTCACCCTGTCGTGTTGTACAGGTTTATAATAGAGCACTGTTGAGAGCAGCGTTACAGAGGTGACGCTGGGTCTCCTGTTGTTACCCAGGTTGGCTACCTCTGACCCCCCGCTACCTCTATGTCTTTGTTTCACGGCTGACAGAAGGATTGCCAGAGCTCCTCCAGCTCGGGTGATTTATGACCAGCAGCTGCTCTTGCAGCCCATGACCCACACAGCTGGGTGTCAGATGTGGTCTCCCTGTAAGCAGAAACTTATCTGGCAATGCAACATCAGTCGAGGGCTGGACAGAGAGAAAGAGAGAGGGGGGTAAAGAGAGGAGAAGACGGAGTAGGAGAAAGATGGAGTGGCAAAGGGAAGGAATGAGAGGAAGCAGATGAGGCCGAGAGCTAAAGAAAATAGATTCAACTGCACCGAATTAGTCAAAGCTTGAGAGGTGTGAAGGAGACATCCAATCCTGACACAGGAAAAAGTGCGACATGTGGTTCAAGACAATTGATTTGAATGCAGCGGCTAAGCTCTGCATTGATTTCTGCCGGTGTGGAGAAAGCAAAATGTTTGTATTATTTCATAAGCCAATTAGCTGCAAGGAGACTCCTCTCCCTGTGTGCCTATTGACCCACAGTCTGTGGCTACAGCTTTATTGTCTGGGGGGGCGCTCTATAAAAGATCAATAACAGGCGAGTGATTGGATTATGGGGTAATCAATGCATTGTGCTAATACATCGCGAGTGATTACAGAGCACTGGCTAATAAGAGGCCTTAGAGAACTGTAATGACATCACACTCCTGCTGGCGGTCGGGAGAAGAGCGCGTGTCTTAAATGAAAGGATGAAATGATGCACATGTATGTGCGTGTGCAGGTGCATTTCATATCGCTGGGTGTTTATACGTGTGGATGTGTGCAGGGGGTAGTGTGGGGCAAGATGATGGGTTGATTTTCCTGATTCTTCAAACAGCTGAAGGATAGTACTACCAGATGGTGCGTGATAGCTCTCTCAGAAGAGGCCATCATCAGTTTCCTGCTGTAACATAGTGACAGGGCTCCATTCTGATGCTGGTTCACTGCAGCAGCATATGTGAAGCCATCAGACTAACGGCTGTGGAAAAAAAAGCTGCTCACAAGCTCTGCAATCTCGCGTCTTAATGGTGTTTTAATGTGTTTGTCACACTGTCAGAATGACCAACGTGTGACAAATGCTGTTTTTTAGTGGATAATATGTAGAAACTATTTCCCCTTGATGTCTGCGGAGGAGAATGTTTCGTAACACCAACAATTCACAAGATTCTTATGCTCACGGTCATCATCATCAGCAACAACAACATTAACGCTCACTAGTGAGCTTTTTATTTGGAGCCATGGATCAACTCAGCTAACACACTTCAAATTGTGAATATTTCAGTCCTGTGAAAATGATTTAGTTTGGAAAAAAAACATATTGTCGCTTTTGCTTAACTGTATATTTTAGGGCAAGAATTTTTTCCACATATGCAAATACTAATGAATGTGAAAAAAGCCAATTAGGTATGAATGTATGTATGTAGACCTAATTCACATGTGATAATGTACATTTCTCATGTGGAAACTTTCATACATATGTGAACAAAGCCACTCACTTGTGTGATGGCCAGTTCACGTGACGTTGTTTTATTTTCACATGGAAGAATTTTTGTTCACATGTGATAGAAGCCAATTGCATGTGAGGATGTGAGAAAATGTGGAATTCACATGAGAAGTATCTGATTTCAGGTGATTTTTTTGAGCCTATGTTTATGGTTTTCGAAAAAAATCCTTATGTGAAAAAAAGCCAATGACATGACGAAATGTGTGAAAATGTCGGATTCACATGTGAAGACGCATAATTTCACTTGTTTTGATGTGCTGTGTTTTGTTTTTTACATGTGGAAATTCTAATCCATATGTTAACAAACACATATGTCATTCACACGTGAAAGTGTAAATGTCTTTTGTGGAAATTTTATGCAAACCAGCCAATCATGTGAAAATAGCCAATAGCTGATAAATGTGGAATTCACACATGAAGAAGGAAATTTCACATGGTTCCCTCTACCATGTTTAATTTTCACATGTGGGGGGAAAAAAATTTGTTGATATTTGAAATTTACATGGGAGATAGCAAATTTCATGTGTTTTCATGTGCCATGTTTTATTTGTACATATGGAAATTCTTATCCACATGTGAAAAAAGCAAATCACATTTGAAAATGTAAATTCCACGAAAGTAAATTTGTATTCCTATGTGAAAAAAAATCAATTGACATGTGATAATACATGTGGAATTAACATGCGAAGAAGTTTAATTTTACGATGTGTCATGTTTTGTTTTGGACATGTGGAAATTCTTATCAATTTGCGAGGAAAAAAAACTCAATCGTATATTGATGTAGGAAATGTACATTTCCCAAGAGGAAATCCTCATTCAGACCAGCAACTTGTGAAAAAGTCCAGCTCACATGTGACATCATCTTTCCACATGCTAAATTTTTAGTTCACATGTGAAAATAGTCAATAAGCCTTTCACGTGTGACACTTTTACCAGGGGAATAGAATTATTTCCCCAACTCAGAGAGCAACACTTAATCCCTCAGTATTTCTAACAGAGACAAGTTATCTTTCTCTTATCCCAAAATACGAGGCCAGAATTCGAGAGTCCATTAAGGACCAATGAGCAAAAAAGCAGCCAGCTTGAGAAGTTGTCCATTGTCTGCTCTGCTGAGAGGAGAAACGTGACTGGCAGGCTAATCTCGTTAGACACTTAGCACCAGAATGCCAGAAAGTAATGATGTAATGATAATGATGAACCTTTTCACAACTAATTATCCGTGTTTATCAACACGTGTCAGGCCATTCACTATAATTGAGTGAGTGATGGCCACCAATCTCCTCACTGCCTTACGTTATTACTTTAATTTGCCAAGTCTTTAAAAAGTCTCAGTGATATCAACAGTGTGATATGGATACACACTGATGGTGTGTTCAGGGTTTTGTGTCACCTCTTTATCTACCCTTTCTTTCCCTAAAGACAAGACAAAGTCAAATGAACAAGATGTGGTTTAACGCTTTAAATCCTTTTTAAGGTGTCTTTGTTTGGCTTCTTCTTAGCTGCTTTGTCCCGAGTCTCCTGCTCAAATATGAGTCGGAGACATCATCTGGTCCCGGAGACTCGCACGGGGGGAAGCTTTGGTAAAGTTTCTGTTTGCTCAAGAGTTTAGGAGGCTTTCATGTGACAAATTGTAAAAGAGCTATTACAGGATAAAAGGAGAGGAGATTTCTAAAGATGGTGAATGTGAGCTGTGTGGGTGTATTTCGAGTCGGACTTCAGTAAAACTCGAGAGGAAATGAAATAGCACACACTGAAGCATTGGCTTGTTTATTTGTTTATTATTTTTGGCCAGTTATTTATTGATTCAGCTTGTAATGTGATTTTTCTCTACGAAAATGAGGTGAAAATATGTGATTTGCTTATTTCAGCACTCATTTTGATAACAACACTTAATATCACTGATAATATGTAGATTCATTTGAATATGAAAATAGATTTTAACCAACATATGGAGACCATTTTGTCTTTTTGGAGCAGTGCAACACTGACACAGGATATTACTTTGTGTGTGTCTATATGCTAAACCCTCGTCCTGTTTGACATGACATGCACAGCCAGGCGCCTTGACGCCTGTTTCTCACCGCTGTCACTTCCCTGGCTGTTTAAGTGTCCGTTTAAAAGCTGCTCCGTCCCAGAGGGCCTGTCTTTTTACCCATCATTCCTGTCGAAAGCACTAATCACCGCACAAAGCTGAGGGAAACGCGGCATGCGCTTGTTAGCCCTCGTCCCAATCTTCTGCCATGTCCCCCTTTGACATCCGCACGGGCACTTAATTCCACCCTATTATGTTCTTATGTTTCTATAGCCTCCTAATGAGACAAGAAAGGGGAGTATCAGGTTGTCTCCATTGATGCGACGAGCTCGGCGTGTGTTGAATGCGTGTGAATGCATGTGCTGATGCTCTGAGCCATCTGCCCATCACGGGAACATGGCGTGTAATAACAGAATCATGACCGTGGAGATCAGGGCCCCGGCAGGGAGCCTTGTATTCATGGAGCTTTAAAGGCAGCCATCCAACACTGATCAGACACGCCCAGCTCGTACCCCCCGCCCCACCGCCCCTGCCGCTGCTTTATGCGCACCCCGAACCCTCACGTACCCCCTGATTCCATCCTCCCAGCGGCTCGGGCCTCAGACTCCATGTTGCCAGGGGTGACGTGGCCGCCAGGGTCAGAGGTTCTTGTTGAAGGTGAGGTTCAGACAGTGGGCCCATCTGATAGGACCATCTGGACGAGTGACCTGACATAATTAGTTATTAATTCTTCTCGAGGGGGGGAGACGAGAGGGAGTTGGTTACACACAGCTAATGCTCTTACTCACACTGAGGCTGTGAGCACCAGGAC
This sequence comes from Diplodus puntazzo, assembly GCA_963678695.2. Taxonomy (NCBI): domain Eukaryota; kingdom Metazoa; phylum Chordata; class Actinopteri; order Spariformes; family Sparidae; genus Diplodus; species Diplodus puntazzo. The sequence goes on from OZ023172.1 coordinate 16,100,718, forward strand.
CACAGATGTAACTAGTTTTTAATCTGTGATTGAGGCTTTTATCTGCGACTGATTACATGTTTTAGTTTGCTGCTTTCCTTTTAAGTCATACAAGTGTCTTTAAGTAAGATTAAATGAGCTAGATATAAATGTAATGTGTTGTGATTATGGGACAAATAATATGCTATCAGTCAACTTTGTCTTATGGAGGTTGTTTCATTCCTGTTTGTAGAGACATTGGTCTCATTCATGCATGCCCATAGCCGAACTCAAAGGGGGAGAATGTAATTTGAAATCCTTAGAAAATTAACTATCCTATTAAAAGAATATGGAGACATATCGTTATGATGTCTGTGCATTGTGCTGCAGAGATAGCTCCTGAAATTAGCATGCTAACTAGCTAGCCCTGGCCCATCTAGGTCCCGTGCTAGCAGTAAACGCCCACTTCCTCCCGCTTACGGCACTCCCTGTCCAAATCGCTAGTTGCATGGCTAACTGAGCTAACTAGCTAATGGCCGCTACAGTCCGCAGAAGTTCGCAGTCACTCTCGTAATATTTGTTTTGACAATTCTTACATTTCTGACTTTAAACATGACATCAATATGAGGCCCTTAATTGATTTTGATGCAGAAAAGGGCTCAGTCCGCAGTAAATAGCAGGTTTTACCATCAGAAAAAGGCATCTTTGCACCAAACGTTACACTAATAAAATAATCACAAGGTGAAATGTCAGTAGAATGCACCGCAGCCATAGTGTGATATTGCTTTGCTTTCTTTCTTTTATTTGGTTGGCCCAGTAGCCAAAATATCTGTGCACTTTTATTCATGTGCATTAAAGGAGCACTGTGTTGTGTGAAAGGAATTTTAATCAGAAGACAGAGATCTTTATTGACTGATTTTTTTATGCCTAAACAATCAAAACAAAAAAGCAAGCTTCTCCACATTTTCATGACTGAATAAACTCAATAAACAAACTGACCATAAAGGACAACACAGTTTCATACTGTTCTACTTTGTTTATATGTGGCGGACCCCGCCACCTTTCTAGTTTCAAACAGTGTTCTGGGGACCTTAGTTTCTTCTGAGAACAGCTTGTTTATTCATTTATGGAAAAGAAAAAAAAAACATTTCTGCGTTTATAAATATTTAACTTCTGAGTCTGAATGTCTTCTCCAAAACTAAATAGTGCCTCCTTTACATAAGAGCAGGAACAATGTAAGTAGGATAAGAAAGAGGATACTGATTGAGGCTTTTGTGCTCAAACATTTTTTGCGTTTGTGGTCAAATAACATGGGAAGCTGGAATTTAGTCCCCTTTTTTACAGCGGCTGTCAGCAGGCATTTTGGAATTATTATGAATCGACAAATCAAGTAGAAACAGACGTAGGAAGTGGAAAACAAAGCAAACTACAGCAGGACACAAAAACCCCTCATGAAATACTCTGCACTGTCATTGATTGATGATGTACGAGAGACTGCATTTTTTCCTTCATGCTGAAATAATCAGATAATTCGGGGTATTGTTGTTACAAAGATAATTATCACCAGCGTGTTTACAGTAACTTGGATTTAATCATTTCTCAATGTCCCCGCTTCAGAAATCCATCTGGTGCTCAGCTCTTTGTGAGGAGTGTGTAATGTGACTATCAAGGACTACGGCGGTACAGTGTCGGCTCCGGGCCCCCTCCTGCTGCTCCGCTCCACCGCCGCGGCTGCTGCTGCGGCTGCAGGGGAATCTCCTCATTGGCATGCAAGCGGTGACTTGGAGCTGTGGAGCACCGGCACCCTCTCTCAAGGGACTCGCTCCCCGCTCTTCCCTTTCTCCTTCTTTCTCCTTGTCTGTCTCCTGCGCTCTCTCTCCCTCTTGCCCCCCTCGCGCAGCTGTCACAATATCTGCCCGGTACGAGTGCTGGAGGGGGATCGCAGGAGTGGAGGAGCCCGGCTGATGTGCCACTTTAGAGGCAGGAGATTTGAAAACAGAACGGTTGAAAGGCCTCTCACGAGAGGTGCTGAATCAATCTTAAGATTTGTGGACGATCTAGCGGTGTGGTTGTCAATGCACGGAGGGATTAGTCTCTCAACCCCTGCAGGAAAATCATTTAATACAGACATATTACTATCTTCACTAATGGGATTATTTAAGACAAGCGCAATAAATCAAATGCAAAGTGCCAGTATGAGAATTCACTCCGGTCCGGATCTTGGCAAATTGCTGAGGTGTTTACAGTAAGAGGGACCGAGTTGCAAACAAACAAACAAACACAACTCCTTGGCATGAGTTGATGGGGGGGGGAGATGTTGGAAGGAACAATGGTGGCTGAGAGCGAGGAGACACGGATCCTGTGTGGCTCTGTGGATTTGGCAGGAGTGAAAGCAGTGAGAAGAGCGCTGATACCAGCCAGACTCAAGCTGTGGGCAAATCAAGCGTGAAATCAGGAACAAAGGGATTCACAGGATTGGACGGCATTAGATTCACACTGTCTGAGCCTCGGTGCTGTGTGTGTGTGTGTGTGTGTGTGTGTGTGTGTGTGTGTTACACAGCTTAGGATATTGTACTTGTAGTCTTTTTTTAATAGCCTCATTGCTGAGGGATTAGCGAGTTTTAAATTAAGGAAGGGTTTGTTCCGGTTTTGTGAAAATGATCAGGCTTTTGGTATGATTCTGACTTTAGAAAAAACAAAAACAAAATTCCTTTTGAGGGGAGTAACAATCCCATCAAAATTACTCAGTAATAACTCCAGTTCTAGTTTGAAGTTTGTGGGATTTTACTCTATCCGATTGAAGGGTTTTTGTGGTTTTAGTACTTTCGCTCACATCCTGGGAACGCTGAGTGCTGCAGATGCATCTAGACGAGAGTCCAACCAATACATACTCATCGTGGCCGACGCAGATACTGATATTAGGGAGGAAAACATTCAGACGTCGATATTTAGGCCAGTAAACATTCCGCAGTAATCTTTATTGTCAAAAATGACATCAGTGCACTTGGAATTTAACAATTATGATTTACACCAAGCTTCTCTTTCTGCACTATGTCCTGTAAAAAAAAAAAAAAAAACTATATCAGCCGATAATTGACCAAGCCGATATATCTGTCAGGCTGTAATCTGCTCCAATCATCATCTTGCATGGTTAACCAATATTTAAAGTCAATCATCATTTCTCGGGAGGGATGATTTATCGTTTGCTGAAACGTCCACAGTGGAAATGTTGTTTGAGAGAGAAAAAAACAGAATATCAAAATATCCAAAACTTTTCACTGAGTCGGGAGCTCAGAAGGATCGATTCATCAGACAACAGAAAATAGATAACAGTGAATTCTTCTTGGGACAAAATTCAGTTTGACTGTGAGTTTATACACCCTGACATCACCAATGCTTATATTTATATGACTCCAAGTCTTCTGATACTGACATATATGTTTGATTTGTCTTGTCACTTAATGTCTGTCTTCCTACAGTGTTGTTGCTGTCGTACCTCTCACCAGATGCAGCACAGCATCACTTAATACAAAAGCAAAGTCTTCTGATATTCTATATTTTGGTGATTGTCAGAAAATCCCTAACTCTATCCTTACACTAACAAGCAATACCTGCTTAATCAAAGCCTGATATAACTTATTCCGCTGTGCCGTAGACAAACTGATGTCCAGCACGTAAGAATGACCAACACCGCTGCACTGGGTGTCGTGTTCCTTCATTACAATGAACCTGGACACTGCAGTTTATTTTAGATAAGATAATTCAAAATGCTCCGTCCTGCTGCTGTAAATACTCACCAGTGAACCAGATCTTATCTGAAAATGTATAACAACATAACATTTGCTAAAAACTACAGTGCCCAGCAATTTTAGGAAATTATCAAGCGCGTTTTAAAGATCTAATATGTAACATTTCTAAATTAAAATGTGGAAAAATGTTGTATTTTCTGAGTTTTGCAGTTATATTATAACAAACATTTACAGCAATGTTTATATCCAGAGAAATCCTCCTTTATTTTTTTATTATTATTATTATTTTTTTATTAAAAGTAAAGGTGCGTTCTAATTGGCTGTTTGTCGACTTCCAGGAGTCAGAGAGTGAGGAGGGAAGTCGCCAAATGTAACCTGAATAAAACTTTAAAACATTGTTTCATCTGTTTACATTTCTGTCTGAGTCAAGGCGACAGCTTTTCATCGGGACTGATAGTGGAGGAGGCAACAGCTCCAGTGATCCGACGCTACTTTCATCTCTTATTTTGTTTTGAGTGAGAGTTTATCTTTAGTGTAGAAATTACATACTGTGCATTTAAAGGCACAAATATATGCATTTGTTACATGGTTTTAAAAATGTAGGTAGATTTCACAACATTTTAATGTCAAGGCCAAAGTTAATTTACCAACCTTTTGACTCCAGAAAAGGTTTTACTTTTACATTTCTGTATGGTTATTCATTCATACTGCTGGTATTTTTAAAAGGAAGTCATCAAAAACAAACAGATTATGTTACAAAGTGCCGTAATTAACAGCCTATTTTCTCAGCGGCATCCCCGGTTCAGGGGCTGCGACACGGAGACCAACCTTATTTCCTCTCCACTTTACAGAACGACCTCGGTCTCCCGGCTCAGCCAATCAGATCGACCGGTTGACCTCAATATCCTGGTCCACCCGATCAGAACATCTAAATGTGTTCTGTTGCAATGAGGTCTGCTGCAGAGGTGTCACTAAATGCCCCGGTTCAATGATTTTCCCAGGTCACGTGCTGTTTCGCCCTTGGCTCACTCATTTGCGAGTGACTCACCGGCAGACGCGCGGTTTTATTGCTGCACAGGAAAAGATTTTGACGCACACACACTGCATGTTTGCATGTGTTCTCGAGGCGAGATATCTAAAAGCTGGAAGGGGAAAAAAGGGAGATTTAAGGAATTAAACAATTATAAGATGTCTGTACACACTCAGAGAGGTCATAAAGCACACACGGACACAAAACATGTTGAAACATTTTCCTCAGCACTGGTCTGAAGCCGCTTCACAAGGATGACTCTTCACTAAGCGCCAGGTTGAATTATGGAGGCACAAGGGGGGGAACACTTTAATTGATGTATGAATATGCAATTGTGGCTCAAATCCCGGGCCTGAAATCAATCAAGTAGGCATTTCAGGGGCTATTCTGAGCCTCGCCACCTGCACCACCATATTCTGCGGCCGTAGGATCCATTTCTCCTTCGCCGCAGTCGAGAAACCCAGGGATCTCGCTCCTGTGGCTCATAGTTTACCTCCACGTTGAGCCAGCCGCAGGACACAGCCAGCATCTTTATCTGCTCTAACTGCTAATGCCATATGGTGTAAACAAAGCTGATTCACTCGAGTTTTTATTTGCAGTAGCGTTGTAGTTAAATTAGCTGCAAATGCTTTTATTTTGTAGCGCCGTAGCTCATTAGGAGGGCGTTCCTGAGAGTGAGGGAATACTTAACACAACACATCTGTTTGTGTGATTACATCACCCTTTGTTGTGTTCCTGTTTGCTTTTATTCTTATGTCTGCTGTTCTCCACTAGCTTCTTAAGCCACTCCAATGTTTTTGTTTTTTTAAAGATACTGTAGTTTTTGTAGTTTTAAAAAGATTGCTCCTGGTGATGTGGACTGGAATAGAATTTTGAATTACTTCCATCTCATGATACTTCTACTCCACTACATTTCAGGGGAAAATATTGCTTAAATATAGTTATACTTTTACTGCATGACATTTGTCTAACAGACAGCTAAAGATACCACTAAATATTTTTTGCAAGCTGCCAACCCAAACATTGTTATAATTCACAAGGTTAAGGGGCACTATGTTGTTCTGGAGAAGAAGTTTTTCGCATTAGTTAATCAACAAACTGTTAAAATAAGGTCACCAGTGGCAGGGTCCGCCAAACATAAACAAAGTAAAACAGTTGCTCTGTGAGGTCAGGTTGCTTGTAGTCTGTTTTTCAGTTGTGACCATTGAAAAGGTTTGTTTAATTAGTTTGTTTAGGCATAAAAACTGAAAACAGAAGAGAGATTAATGCTAGCCCCGGACCTGAAAACCTCTTTCTCTTTGGGTCCGAAGCTCCTATGCTAGTGGTGTTACCACCAACACACTCCCCTGGTAGTCTGGCTAGCTGTACGGCTAACTGCGCTAAAGAGCTAACAGTGGCTACAGTCATGAATGTATAAATATAGCAGCAATTAGCAGTCACTCTGGTCATCTCTTACCGCTAATTGTTAGCATGAGGTCGGCAGCTGGCCAATTCTTACGTATCGCACATTTTCGATGCAGGACTTTAGCTGCAACGGAGCATTTTGGCGTTGTGGTATTGCTACTTTTACTTCGGTAAAGGACTTGAACACTTCTTATTCATTTTCCTTTCCAAGGCTTTATATTTGACTGTTTCTCTAGGAGTGTGCTCAGGCAGAGGGGATCTTGAGTGGAGGGGTGAGAAGTGTGGGGAGGTGTGTGCAAGTGTGCAAGTCTGGGAGGAGGCCCAGTGTTTGGCCACATTTGTAGCCAACTCTACATGTGAAAGCCTTCAGGGCACATCAGGAAAAAGCCCCAGCGTTTAAAGAGAAAAAAAACAACTCCTGCCTCTTGTTATTGAAGTATCTCAGCAATAAACACAAACTCACACACACATTCCCTGACACACACACACACACACACCCTTCCTGAACTTCGGTGATGTCAACAGCAGGGAGGTGTAGCAGCTCTACCTCCTTGAATGACAGCAGCAGTGATATCTGGCAGACCATCACATGGTCGTGTCAGCGGTGACTGATGGGTAGCTCTGTATCGAGGCCCAGACTGTGTCCAGGTCCATCTCAGGCTCAGACAGCCAGCAGGCCTGGCTCTCCATCTACATGTGAATAACTTACATATATTAAAATACATGGCAGAGAAATTGCCTCTGAGCAGAGGTCAGAGCGGCTAAACGTGCAGGTTCAACCGCCCCGAACAGCCGAGACGTGCCGCTGCAAGTGCATTTAAAACGTGACAGCTCGGTAGTCTTACAGGCACTTTGCTGTTAATGACTTGTATGAGGTCTTTGTGCTAGACGTTTCTAATAATGATATTCTGTTTTAAATTATTGTAAATAAATCCCACGAAAAGACCAAAACTAACAATACAGCGAACAACGAACTGTAGTCTGTGCATCCAAATCCTGCCACAACTAATTTCTCCGTGCCATTTGTTCATCGTGGTCAACTTGAACACTGTAGTTTTGAGTCAGTCACAAAATACACTGTCCTGTTGCCATTAATATTGCTATTGCACCAAACGTGTATACATTTGCAACTGAAATAGTCCCCAGCAAACACACTTCGTACTCTTAGTCGTGTAAAGTTTGCTAAAGACTACAGTGCCCAGCTTTTTCAGGAGGATATATGCTTTTTAAATGAAATAATATATTTTTCTTTTTTTTTCTTCTTTTTTTTTTTTACAACATTTTTTTAGTTCATAATAACCTTTTTTTTAAATGATGCATTCATGATTTATTTAAAATTAATGTATAGTTTTTTCACTGTTAATAAACAATAGATTTTATTATAAATCATTTATCAAACCTTTGTCAGGAGTTGTCAAAATTAGTTTCAATATAATGGCCATCTGCACAGTGGTTTTTAACAATTCACATAAACAATAAACGAGAAATGACTATTACCAAAAAATAAATAAAATTTTGCCATTTATTAATGATGGTTATTATCAAGTGTTTGATCTTTATCTAATTTCTAATTTCATGTTTTCAATTTTAATAATGTTATCTTTAATGATTCATTTAGGATGAAACTCAGAAAAATACATCAACATTAACTAAATCTGCTGGAGCCTCTTTACATACTTTTTTTTTATATCTATACATCATATCTCATAAAGAGCTAACTGTCTTGTTGTCCAGTTCAGGATGGGCTAAATGTTTGAAATTACTAAAGGGAATGAAAACTAACTAATTAACTTTATATTTTTAATTTATATGCAAGTGTATATTCATATCCTTACATCTCAGAATGTGTTGTACAGACCTTTCTTGATTGTTCATGATGGATGAACATCCACACAAATCCACATTTTTCTGAAGCAGCAGCATTGGGTGTGTTTCAGTTTCACAGATAACATTGAAAGACAAAATCAACGGAGACAAAAGTTACTTGTTTGCAACTGTATTCAGATTTAAGACACTTTTTTTTTAAAACCAATGAATAAATAATCTTGTAACTTCTTATCCAAAAGTTCATTGTGTGGTGATATTTACATCATAAATTAAATAAGAAAACAAAAGACATTCAACATACTTTTTTTTTTTGATAAGTTTGTATCAATTCTTTTTAACTCTTTCGGCTGTCATGACAAAACGAAACAAAAAACAAATGGTTTCCTTTGAGAACAATTGCATGTGCAGCAGGATTTTAAAAGCATACTCTACATATGCTAACAAGTTGGGATAGCGGTCAGGTGAGGTAAAAACAGGAAAAATGATACTCTGATATGTAAACAATATCGCTTTTAGCCACAACTGTAAGTCAATACATACAATGCCTATATTTAGATAGCACGGGGAGATTACAAATGTGTTGGTTTCGTAATCTCACTTTGCACCTGGAGTGAGGGCATTTCACACACAAAACAACTTCAAGTTGACCTGCATATTTTACACCTTTACATATCAGAAGCATTTTTTTCTTTCTGTTTTTTCCACTTCATTATTTTTTTAACTTTTTTTTTTTTCAAATCTAATGTCGGTGTAATCGGAACACCACAACTATAACTTTTTGTGACCAGAAAAAAGATTCTACTTGGACGGAAAGAAAATGACATGTACAGTAAAACAGCCCACTGACAAATAAATACCAGGAAACATCGACATCTAACGAGAGGGAAGCGCTTGTCTTTCCCACGTTGCGCCTCATGTGTCAAACATTATGCTCTGGGTGGTGGAGTTTCTTCAGGTGAAGGGGCAATGGAACAACACGTTTTTCTGACAGCCTTTGGAAATCGTGTCCAGAAAAGATTAACTCACGTGGCCAATGGTGTGTGAGACGTTTGGAACAGAAACGATGGCTTGATGTTTAACCAGACTCAGGACTAATGTCGCCTTTGCAGGGAGGGAAAATTCAGTTCACCGCCTTTTAAAATAACACTGGAGCAAACCTCCGCCCTGTGAAGTGGCGTACTGAAGGTATGCTCCCGAACACTCGTTCATATCATCCCTGGATGATAGAGAAGAGAGAATGGTTTGATACAACAGCTGACAAACACAATTGCGCTGAGTTAGCCACTGAGGCTAACCAACCCAGTGCAGGTACCTTTTATTCTTTTCATTTTTTTTTTATTGTCCAGCCGTTTGTTTCAAGCACCCGGTCAGTGTCTGCATGTGCACAAAGCACCACCTTACTGTAACATCCCTTTCACGAGAACAGGACCTATCTGCACCAGATATCGTCAGCTCCCGTTGGTTATGATGACTGAGGTGGCCTTGTGTCCCTGCATCTGCTCGGCCTGCATCCTCACATGGGATGCCACGTCGTACTGGACTCCTCCGCAGGCCAGGCCCGAGTAACTCCGCAGGTTCTCCGGGTCATACAGGTGCTCCAGGGAGTACCCAGTCAAAGCATAGGCCGCTTGCCTGTCCAGTGGCTGCCTCTCCTGGGCTGGGTAGATCAGTGGGCTCCCTTGGGGCTGCGGAGGGTGGGGGGACAGATCCGTCTGCATGTAGTCTTTGGTGAGGGAGAGGCCCGACCTGGGGATCCCATCTGAGCTGGGGCTGCTGAGACGAGACAGAGATGCCGGGCTGGTCGTGTTCTCGTCATTGTCGTGCGGGCCGAGCACTTTGACGGTGTCCCGGTGATGGAGGCGGTCAGAGGAGAGGTCGATGTTGGGGGCTCCGGGGCCGCGGCACACAACGCTGGGCATGGTGATCTGGGAGTGGTGGGGTAGTGAGGAGCTGAAGCAGGGGCTGTGAGCCTTGGCGAGTCCCGACACCTCCAGCGGTGCCTTGTGTTGCTGCAGACGGCTCTCTTCCTCTTTGATCATCTGCTGCGTGGCGCGGATCAGCGTCTCCATCTTGCTGGGCTCTCGAGGGGTTGCCCGAAAGTGGTCGCCATGGTAACGCTCACCTGAATCACTGGTGGACCCGCCTCCATCAGGTGAACTCACTACACTGTCTTCGTCCCAGTGACCCCGACCTGTAAGGAGAGTTCAATGGTCACATTTCAAAACAGTGGAATCAATGAATTACATTTTGTTAATAAGTAACATGATCTGTATCCTCTTTCTCTTCTCGTGTATTTTAAGTGCCAGTTCCTAAAGGCATGAGTTGCCTGTGTGGCTTAAAAACTGTGAAATCCTGCTTTAAACACACATAGACTCGTGGTCTGTTAGACTGAATGTCTTGGCAGCAGCACAGTGGGGGTTGTTTCCCTGTTGGAGGACGTGAAATGTGAAATAACTTGGCTTTCAATTGCAGGCAATTTTTGAACAGATGGTAGCAATCGGCACACTGGCAAGAGATGGCGTAAACAACTTAGCATGTCCCATAATAACATTTGGAAAACAGCTACCAGGAGAAGCTAGGCCAGAGCTATTTTCAGAGACAGATGGTTGTGGTCTCAACCCTAACACCTCACCGTGAATGGCTCCGTGGTAGGATGTGATTTCATAGCCCTCGCTGTTCTCTACGGACGATTTCGGCAGCGATAGCACAGAGCGGGTAGCGTCCCACCACACCTCTCTCCCCGACTGGGGGGTTCCTAGAAAGTAGCGGCCGCTCTGGCATCGCACACGGTCACAGGTGGTGGTGTGAGGATGTGTTTGCGCATGGGCAAGATCGTCTTCTGATAAACCCAGGCCGTAGCACAGGGAGCCCGAGTCTGGATACAGTCTGTAGGCACACGATGCCTCCGCGGCCTCGCCGGGATCCAGCAGCTGAGGAGACGCAGAGTCTGTCAGCGGACTCCCTCCCCATTGGCTGTCTTGGTCTGACTCTGAACGCTCTGGATTGAACGCTGAAAACTGACAGAAACAAGAAAATCACAGTTCTGAGAGTTTGAGAGCATCTGTCCAACGATTACGCCTGCTGTCGTCGCCTTTCTTGATTTAGCTCGTCAAACGGGCTGTTTATTACCTGTGGGTAGGGTGACACTCTGGCTTTGGCCTTCGCCTGTGTCAGACGTGACTTGGTGCTCTTCCTGTCTTCGCTGTGACTGTCAGCGTAGGGGAAGGCTGGCTTTGTGGGGCTCATTTGGTCCAAGGACAGCTGCATTCCCTTATACTCAGTATCCCTGTTGACATAAAGGTGAAATTAAAGTTTTACCTCATACTCATCTAGGTTGTGACTTTTTAGCCACGTTAGCATTGTAGGAATGACACTGTCAGTCATTCTGTCACTCCATCAGTCCCCCATTTTGGTCCAGACTTAATTATCTCAACAAGTTAGAATGGATTACCCTGACTTTTCTTCTACTGCCATTATGTTGAAAATGACTTATTTGAGTGAAATGTACAAACTTTGGTGATATTCTAACTTTTTACCTCCCCTAGAAAGTCAAATGTCTTGCTACGTCTAGTAAAAAAATAAAAATGATACGTCTACTTTGTTTCTGACCAAAACCCTGCAAAACCAACAACATTTCCATCAGCCTCAGCTGCAATTTGTGATTACAACTAATTAGCAAATGTTAGCATTCTAACTTGATTAACAAATACTACCTTTACGCCAAAATTAGCGTGAACATACAGGCTTTTAGACCCTGGTGAACCTGCTCGTCAAGCGTGTCATCACAAATGCACTGGCAGATCAGAGAACAGTAAACACTTGTTTGGGAAAAGTCTAAATCAGTAACATTTTGAACTAGACACATTGTTTTTCTGAGGTTGATGATGAAAGCTAGTGAGAAGTGAGACATCTTGCTTCTTTCTCGGAGTTGCACATAATTGGCACCGATCAGGCAGCTGGCGGGGACACGGAGGGCGCTATAACAAGGCGGCAGCTTATTGGTATATTTTACTTCTAGCTTTCTATCAAACTCTGACAATGTTCGAGCGCTGCTTGAAAAGAGACTGATGGAAAAAGTAACAAGTAAGCGTTCGTAAGTTCAAGGCACGTCATAGCATAGTGCTTGACTGGGTGGAAATTGGCGCATCCGATCGACTGTTGCTGATAAACCACTCTGATTAATGCAGTCATTTTTTTGTCCAGTGTGAAAGAAGATGCAAGATCTTAATGAAAGAAATGAGTTGCTAAGCGTTATCATTGGTATTGTTAGCATGCTGACATTGCATGGTTAGTCGCAACACTGTAGTATGAATCTCGATTTGGTTTTGGTTCCATTTGGTTTTATGAACTGTTTTCTGCGGGCCACTGAGAAGCTTCACTCTGGCGTTGATGGTTGAGTGCCTTGCTAAAGGGCAATATGAATTGTTGTTTTTCACTTCCCGAGCTTCTGAAACCTTGAGGCTAGCATTCCCCAAACAATCCGTGCAACCTTCTTTCTCCCTCATACCGTCTCGGTGGTGGTGTTGCACCAGGTGACATAATCAGTGATTAGTCTGCTGCAGACGTCTTGGCCAATATTGAATATAGATATCTACGCAGACTTACTGTATTTTACAAACACACTCTTAATGCCGTGAATGATGTGAGGTCTATGAGAAGTGAAAACAACATTTAAGATAAGTCCGAGAGATTAGGCCACGCAGCTTCTGAGAAAAACAACAGACACCGTCGAGAAAGTTAATCATTCTTTTTCTAGCGTACAATCTTTGCCAGAGCCCTGCAGGATGACAACGTAACCATGTAAGACGTGCACCTCTGCACTGATCGTCCTCTTCGTGCATCCTATAAAACAATCATTTTCCTGAGTAAAGCATATGTCCTTTTACTTTTCTACGTGCGTGCAGCCGGTGCACCTTCTCCGACATTTTAACCCACTGTCCTGTGGCTGAACTCCGTCCAAGTGTCACTATCGAGGGAGTGAAAAGGCTCCTGTGTCAAGTGTTCAGCAAACACGAGCCTATTCTTAACTTATCACATCAACAGTATGTAATAGCAGCTGCCTGGCATTTTAAACCCTGTGGCCCATCCCTGACCCTGCGCAGCCAGCCTCTTTAATATGACTCTAAATATGACCCGTTCTTTATGTACAGCACCTTAGGGGAAAGGCTGTGTTTGGATAGCCGGTACACAGTGCGAGTGCTATTTGCTCTTGCAGGTATAGTTGCGGTGGCTGGTTCTGCATCCTATCTGTACCCTGGCTGACTTATGTCTGAGCCAATAATGCTGGGCCTTTGTGCAAACTCAGCTGTGTTAGCCGAATTCCACCTCAGGGTCAATGTCAGAGCACCTCGTGTCTGAAATGCGCCACCAGCAACCTCCAACCATGATTTATTAATGGATTTGTGTTGGGTTAAAACACTGGTCGTGGCAAGGTGATTGAATTCCTGTTTGTTTTTTAAATGTTATTTTATTGTATTTTTTTTTATGCTCATGCCAAGTGTGAGCTGCTTTTCCTTTTCTTTTCTTTTTTTCCCCCCCCTGGATACTTCTGCGTAGGAGCTAATTATGCGTTTGGAGATTCGCTGTCATTTTAATGTGGTTGCTTTGTTTTTTCCTTGCTGCATCGGAGGGATCGATAGCTGGAGTGCAGCCACACGCAAGCACGCACGTACGGAGACTCACACAGGCACAAGCGGAAGGACACACACACAAACAGATAAAGCGGCGTGTGGATCAACCAAACCTAACGAGGAAAAAAATCCAACATGTGCTACAGCTATGAGATAGCTATTGATTCCTGGTTCACCGTTTGATCGATTTTGCTTTCCTTAGGCTGCCGATCGATGGTGACAGTAGAGGTTTTTTGATGGGGTTGAACCCTGGTGTTTGTCTTGCTGTCTCAGAGGGGCCTTAGTGTGCTTTGTGCTCTCATAACACACAACTACCTGAGCCCTGCAGCCGCAGCGTTTGGCGGATTTGTACAGAGAGGCTACAGAGGGATAAAGAGGAGGATTTCTCCGAGAGACAAAGAGCCAATCGTATCATAGACTGAGCATTCGAGCACGGATCGCAAGAGTGTGCGATATGATTTTACTTAATTTGGTTAAATATTCAGCGCTGCTCTCTCTGCAAACACCATTACAAATGCAGCTGCTTTTAGCCCTTTAAAAAACCTTGTGTTACTTTGTTTATGTAGCTGTCATTTTAGGGATTTTCGGTCCAGAATGCAATCAGTGTAACAACTTAATAGCTGAAAATGGATGATTCATAATTACAAATGAAAGATTCCAACCAATTTATATGCATGAATGACGCCTTTTCCATTAACAAACGTCTCGACGACGTAATGTAACTTTTAGTACTTAAATCTGTTGCTCTTGTGGAACGTTTCTCTCTGTTTTTTTTTCTTTTTTTTAGGATTTGGTTGTCTAGTGAGACTCACGTGAGGACGTAATTGACGCTGACTATGCAGTGAGGTCTTGACGACCGGCTGTTGTGGACGATGGTGGCGTAGCTCTGGACCCAGACCCAGCCGCCGTGCTTTGCCAGGAAACGATAATACTTAGTGGTGACTTGGCCTTTTACCAGCACTGGAGAAGATAAAAAAAAAAAAAAAGAGTCAGACAGAAGACAGAGCAAAATCATTAACAACATGCGTGTTTGTGTGTGTGCGACATGTGTGATTTATCTGCATGTGGCGGCTGCAGCAGGTTGCCTCTGCAGTCACTGTCTGACAAAAGCAGGTCAGAGAGCCTGTTGTTAGAGCATAATAGAGAGCAGGCTTGTGACTCACAGAGGTGGTGCGCACAGCGGAGGTGGAAGATGTCACAGCTGTGGACGTGATGGTACAAGGTTTTCTCTATCAGGTCCTGGGGCTCGTAGCCTGTCAGCTCGGCCACCCTGGAGAGGAATTAACAAATTGTGTCGGGGAATATGCAGAATAATGCGGGGATAATTCACTGCTCGTGTTCTAAACGGCAACAATTTTTTTTAGCTCCAGTAGTTTTCCTCCGATACCTGGAGTCCAGGAAGATGAGCTTCATGTCCAGGCTGGCTCTGAACATGAACATGTTGCTGTGCAGTTTGATCTCGGTCACGGCGCTGGGCGGCAGAGAGTGACCCACAGCCACCAAGCCCACGTTCTGGTAGCAGCCCTCGAAGGGGGACATGTCCAAACTGTACTGACGAATCTTCAGGTAGCCACTGCAGTGGATCACCTGTGGTGGTGACAGGCAGACAGAGAGAAATAAAAACAAGTCTAGTTGATTGATTAATGTGTGAGAAGCATACTGCATGATGTATGTACTGACCGGAGATATAGGTAAGGGTATAGATTTTCTTCCTAGCCTATATTATTTATTTGTAGATAGAATATATATATGTATTTTTAAATCCAATGTAAAAAAAAAAAAGACATTTCAAAATTTAATTTAAAGAAACAATTTATTCAAGGTGTTTCCTGTTTGTTCCTGTAAGTAAAACATGTAAAACTTCCCTAAATCTCACTGAAATATTACTATCTCTGTGATGTTATCTGATATTTCAGGGGCAGTAGTTTTGAAGCAGAAAGCCAAGTTCTAATATTTACAGTATAAATGAGGTAATAATACAAACACTGTTTGAAGCTGGAAAGGTGGCAGGGTCCGCCACATGTAAAAAAAAA
Organism: Diplodus puntazzo; assembly: GCA_963678695.2. Classification (NCBI taxonomy): domain Eukaryota; kingdom Metazoa; phylum Chordata; class Actinopteri; order Spariformes; family Sparidae; genus Diplodus; species Diplodus puntazzo. The sequence continues at coordinate 16,116,349 of OZ023172.1, forward strand.
ACAAAAAAAACCCAGTATGTGTTTGTGTGTGTGTGTGTGTGTGTGTGTGTTTGTGTGTTTTAATCATTCATTGAAGAGCCTTTCTTTCCCAAAACTACAGAATGCACCTTTAAACAAGACAAATATCCAGGATGTAAGATTTTGACTTTTTTTTAAGTTTAGCCATTTGAAAAAAAAAAAAAAAATAGAATTTCACATTTTTCCCATTGAATTACTCCATTAATTACTTAATTGCAAATACTTATTTTGCTAATGGATAAATAGTTAATGAGTCAAATATCGCATCTGCCCACCTTGTATCCGCCGCTGGTGAGGCCTGCGTTCCTTTTTGCCAGCACACATTTCATCCGCAAGAAGAAAGAGCGCTCCATTTCATATTCTGCAGGAGGAAGAACATTTTTCAAAATAAGAGTTGCCTAAAAAAACCCAAAAAAAAACAAAACAAAAAAACCCATATATATCTTTATACATATATATATATATATATATATATATATTAATAACGTGTCATTATAACAAAATAAATTATTTGTGTGACATAAAAATAAATAAATAGACGATGCAGGAACACGTGACGCGTTTCTATCCGATGCATGTACCCGCTGCATGTATTATAAACCACATGCTGGCTGTAGGCACAGAAAGCTGTAATTGGATCGCAAATGGCCGGTGTGTACTCGTGTAAGGATGTATTTCATGTATTTATTTATTTTACCTTGGACGAAATGTGAGTGATAGGGCTGATGTGGCGTCAGAACGGCTGTCATCTCGTCATGGTCGGCGGGATGGACGTACTCGTAAATGCTGTTCCCGGTCAACTCTACCTGTTGAGAATAACTCAGGTAATTAACAGCGAAGGACGGCGGGGTTTTCTCATCCAATCTTTGTATTAGATTATATTTGCAGTGTGAGAAATATAAGAACAATTGAAATGAATGTGACTGTAAGGGCGGACCTGAGACAGTCCCAAATGGACCGACGCTGTCTCGGAAATGTACATGATCTTCCCGTCAGGAGCCACGACGAAGATGAATCCGTCCAACGTCTGCGAAGAAAACGACAGGGCCACAGTTACCTCAAAACATGTCGATGATAATAATAATAATTGATAATAATAATAATAATAATAATAATAATAATAATAATAATAATAATGAATCTACCTGCAGCAAATGAGCTCCCAGCTCTCGCCCAACATTGTCCAGAGACCTTGTTCGGCTTGCATGACCCCAAGCTTCACCCAAACCTGCACAGAGGGAAGCAACGTGAGCGTGTGACGACATCATTAAAGCGTGTCTTACATTAAAAAATATGATACCATAATTATATAATAATTGTTGTTGCTGTTGTTATTACTGTAAGCCTACAACGAGAGAAGCATGGCTCTCTGTAACACACACACACACACACACACACACACACACACACACACACACGCACACACACACACACACACACACTTGGAGCCAGAGGCGTGCCTGTTAAAAAGGCCCATTTAGTGTTAAAGCATCCACAGTGTCCTCTGCTGCTGTTTACAAGTCGCCTCTTATAACAGCAGCACATCACTTCAGCCTGGAGGGAGGACAGATATCACACATCTGGATTATATTTTAATTATTGGTGACGCCACAGGAGTTATTTTTATGATGGTGATTATTATTTTTTTTTTTTATCTTTAATTTTGTTCCCACATTTCCGGTCCAATACGTCCCTCCAGCTCGGGCCCCACTGGCTGTTTTTTTTTTCCCCCTCCAGTGTAAGTGGAACAAAGCGAGGAGCCAGCGCTGCTCATTGAAATTCATTCGGTTTCATCAGAAATCTCGTGGAGCTCGGGTATCATCAATAAATTAGGTGTCCGTCTCCCCCGCTGCAAAAAATGAAAATGAAAACAAGTCTCCGCTGTCGGATGCGTCGCTTAATATCAAACCCAGCAGATGAGAGGAAGCAGAAAGAAAAGGAGCTGGGATCAAAAATAAATAAAGTATATTTTCTGGTAAACAAGGCTGCTAATGTATTTTATTCTATAGTCTATACTTTTATGTTAAGGCAGAGAACACAAATGAGTTTTATGAATCTGGTTTGGCGTCATTATTGCGTTTTTTCCTGACAGGCTGTGTGAGTGTGTGTCCTCCTGCTCTCATGGCTCCGGGTGATTAGAAACAAGCGCAGGACCCTTTCTTTTTTTCTTTCTTTCTTTCTTCTTTTTTTTATAAACCTAATTGGGACGTCTTGTTCTCAGTCACGCAGCCGGAGGCAGCCTGCGGAGAGGAGCTGCGCTGTAAAAGCTGGTGGCAAGACCGTCTCCTCTGGACGCACGGAATTAAAAGCGATCATAATCCATCTGTGAAGACTCCCTGCAAGATCGGTGGACAAAAACGGCTGTAATGCTCCTTTAATATTTCTATTATTATTATTTTTAAATCCTCAATAACATCACAGGATTGTTTACAGGACCAAAGGGAGCTCTTATGTTATTGGTCAATAATATAGCTATATATATATATATATATATATATATATATATATATATATATATATATATATATATATATATATATATATATATATATATATAAAAGAGCGATGGTTTAATATTATTCAATCACTACACAAGCAATATTAATAAATGTATATATATACGTGGTTATTTTCACTGTTGACAACCAATACAAAGCTTTATAAACGATCTATTATGTAAGTGTCAAGGTTTATAAACATCAGCTGCCTCTAAATACTGTTTATAAATAAATAACATATTAGTATTTATTGTATTATAAACATAAATGTTAAAAAACAACTGCTTAATACGTGTTTTTAAAAGCATTAACTATTATATTTCTATAAACTAGAGCTAAATTAAGAATACATTTACTATTTATTAATGGCGTTGTTGTCTTGCTATGTTATAACTCCATAATATTCCTCGTGTAATGGTGATTTTATCTTAACTATGGTTCATTTTATCCCCCTTTCTTGTATTTTTTTTTTTTTTTGCTTACTTCAAAATAAAGCTACGGGTTGTCTTGTTTTTGTGAATCTGTGACCTTGACGTCATGCAAATACCAAACCCAGAAAAAACATACATTTTTGGTGGGAGAGAGAGAGAGAGAGAAAAAAACTATGTATGGATAATTTGAGCTCCGGTGCAGCAGGAGACAGACTGGCAGCGGTGTGTCGTCGCTCACCCTGAGGGAAAACGATTCTCATCTTCAGGTAGCTGGTGGTCAGCCGTATGATGGACGCTTTGTCCAGCTGGGACGTGATGGCCGACGGTAAAGGCAACATTTTGGCCAGCTCGTAAAATTCACTGTTCTCCTTTTCCCGTCTAGTCCTTGCGGCCGTTTTGGATTTCTCCTTCATGTCGGCGCCGGTTCAGTTCTCTGCGTCCTTTCCTGGTCCGAGACGGGGCTCATTCAAATCAGCACAGCTGGACCGACTCCTCTCCGCCCTGCCTCCTTTTCATTGCAGATATTTACCAACTTTAAAAATTAAAAATTAAATTTAAAAAAAAGGAAAAAAAAATCTGGAGTTTTAAACGCAAACACTCGAATCCAAGTAAGAGAAAATATCTCCGGTACTCCTCCTGAGAGACACTTCAGCTGCTTGTAGTCACAGCTCCGCGATGCTGCCGCGAGATTTCACCCATGACCTGCGAGACACCGAAAGAAAAGAAGAAGAAGAAGAAAGAAAAACAAAAACATTACAGCCATGTCCATTTCATTTTTCCATCTGCAGAGGCCTCGCGCCAAAACCGGACGTGATGTAACCATCTGTTATTGTTATATTTGTGATGAAGTCATGATGCGGGCCTGCTGTGTGTGTGTGTGTGTGTGTGTGAGAGAGAGAGAGAGAGAGAGAGAGAGATGGGGAAACAATTAACACGTCAACCAAGAGTCTAATTAATTAAAGATGACGTAAAGCCTGGACAACAATTACCACAAAATAAAAAAAAGAGAAATTCAACAAGATTACAATAGTTACAGCAGTACAGAACACCCCTGCCTCATGGAATGAATATATAAAAACATGTGCTGAAAAACTCAAAAATAAACAGAATATTGTAAAAATTCTCACACTTTTTTCAAATGTATTTGTACTTTTGTAAAACAAACTACTTGTTAAATTAAAAATAAAAGACAAGACGTGTCCACCTGAAGTCATTCCAGCCTTTATAACTCAACACAAGTCGAGCCTCCGCCAAAGATGCTAAGTAATCATGTGTGTTGCAGTTTTGTTGTTGTTGTTGTTGCTCGGAGTGACAAAAATGAGGATGAGACGACCTCGGAGGCGACATGCTGCTGATCACCGGCGCTGAGGAAATGTCATCTGATCCGACACCGATCCCTCCAACCGTGACACGATCTGATCTCACTTCCCTGACAGATTTGTATCACTTCTCTTAAAGACGTTTAAAAATAAAAGTCATAATCATAATAAAAGATAAGGATAACATCCAGCTGAAGTTGACGGATTGATGCAGACAGATATATTCGCAGTGTTTTCCTACCCGCGCTGCATTTTCCCCGCATCCGAATCGATCCCGTGGCCTCGCCGGGGGCAGCCTGCTGGGGATTTCACCTGTCCTGAACCGGGTTCACCAGCCGTCCCAGTTTAAGTTCGGTCCTCCTGGATTTTCCACCTGGAAAGGCGATCGGGCCGTGCGCTGCATACACCTCTCCAAATTATAAGGACGCGCAACGAGTGGCATTCGTGCCCAACAAGCCTCCTTTCCTCAACTATCTCAACGTCCCTCTCCGGAGCCGCTAGGGGGTTCCCGCCCACCGTGCGCCCGCCCCGCTCCGATTGGATGGGAGCGCCGAAAGCCTCGCCGCTATTGGACGCGCGGCGTGGGCGTCGACCTGGGTTGGGGAAGGTATGCGCGGCACTTTGGCCGTGCCCGAAAGTGAGCTTAGATGTGATCTTGTTGTGTTTTTCTCATTAGCGTGGAGATCACGGACCGAGCCGTGATAAATAAATAAATATATAAATAAATAAATAAAATCCGCACAATGTAGCATGGCGAAGGGATGTTCTGCAGGTAATGGGCCGAATAAAGACTGCGGCTGGTGATCGTTTCAGGAGCAACGAGAAATGCTTCTATTATAAGGAAACAAAATGAAAACACTCCTTTATTTTCACAGACAGATTATGATAGTTTTCACATGGTGCACATCATTTACAAACTGATTTTTCTCTTCATATAAAATCTGTCATGACTGGAAAATTCAACAGTAAGTGCAATTTCTCTCATTCTCGCGCAGAAACACGAAATAAATCGAGCATTTTTTTTCATTATTTACAGGCTGAAGTGCTTTAATTCAGATATTCAATTCCTGATCTGCTGAGATAAAGATACAAGCTGCAGGTTTGTAGTCATACAAAACACAAACACACCAGTAGTAGGCCTAAATAAATAAATGAAAGGTAAATATCTCTGTTAATGCTCCCCTGGTGCTGCTGCTGTTAGCTGTCTAATAAATAGGCCTCAAATCCTCTCCTTCGCCTTTTCAGCACGACAGCACTGGTAATATATACTGTAGGGCCTCTGTGGTCGCGCTGACCAGCAGCACGGACCTGCTCACCTGTTTTTTGGTGGTTACATTATATTTTTTCCACTTATTTTCTGGTGGGTTTCCCTCCTCTGTTTTTTTTTTTTTTTTAAATAAAGAGAATTACTCTTAAACCTCATGAAGCTCTTACAACAGAGCCGGGTGTGCACGATCTCCACTGGAGAATTAATCTTCAACTTTTAAAAATAGAAAATTTAAATCTAGAGGTTGAATTATTTGTATTTTATTTGCAATTACGTATTAATCTTCTGCACGTTTAAACTGCCCGGCTTGATAATATTTGTCAGTTCAAATTTTCAATTTTTCATTTGATTTTTTTTTATTCTATGTTTTGTTAAGAGAAAAAAAAGCCAAATGCAAAACAGTTTACAGCCGGCTGGGAGAGCAGTGCGCCGCGTGCAGAGCTCATGCAATAGTTTGGTGTCCGTCAAACGCGTTTATCTGAGGGATTAATTTCCATGGTGTGAATCAGATGAGAGCGCCGCGGCGCATGTAGTTTTTTAATTAGATACCGGGCGCTCAGATGGAGGAGGAGGGGAAGGAGGAGGAGAGGGGCGGCTGGGCAGAGCGGCGGGCACGGGGACGGGGGCGCGGACGCATGACGGTGAGCTCATTACGCACATAATTAGCCCTCAAATTGATGCTGCATCCTGCCATAATTGGAGATTCTCCCGCTGCTTGGGAACAGAGATCTCCTTGGTTTTGCTTGTGTGTGTGTGTGTGTGTGTGTGTGTGTGTGTGTGTGTGTGTGTGTGTGTGTGTGTGTGTGTGTGTGTGTGTGAGAGAGAGAGAGAGAGAAGGAGGGGTGGAGGGGGAGCCACAGAAGGGGGGGAGAGATAACTGTCTATCTTAAATGGCTTTTACTGGACTCAATATTAGCCTTACAGGCTCTATACCTTTCTATTATTTTCTCATCTCTGGCAGATAAAAACAACAAATTGCCAATTAGAAGGCCCGCCCTGGATGCTGACTGGTGTGAGGACCTGCCTTCGAGGCAGACAACATGCCACCTTCACATCTGAGGGTGGTGTTTGGAGTTCACACAAGCTCAGATCTATCTACACATCAGCGGCTCTCATTCGCCATGTTTCCATAAAATGGAAACGGATCTTTGAAAGTTTGGCAAAAAAAAAAAAAAAAGTGAATCTGGTGCATTTCCAGAAACAGTGTTGAGCGAGCGAGCAAGCTAGGCTACGTAGAAGCGTAATTTCGCCAGAGGATGAGGCGGTGTACTACGTGGCTACGGAAGTGAGCGGAGGCTAGAGGTCAACAAACCAGGAGCGGGTCGTCATTGATGTAATTGTTCTATCATGTCGGCTAGCTTCAGGCATATTGCGTGCTGTCAGGAGACGACAAAGAAAAGCAATGGTTGTAATGCATGCAGTGGAAACAGCTGATCAGTCTTTCTTGTTGAATGTTCGCTATGTCAGAGTTTTGTTTGGCAAATCTGTTTACATCAAACATTTTGTGCATTGACTTTACCTCAGGTGAGCTTGCAAACCTTTTAGCGAATGTTGCTGTTTCCATAACATTTCTAACGCGATATTCTTCAACATGTGCATGAAAAGGCTTCATGGAAACACGGCTACTGACTTCCTACTTCCTACATGAGCCATCCACAGGTCGAAGGTCACCGTGCATTGTTCACTCTTTTTTTCTCCTGACACATTTGGTGCTCCAAACCAGCTCTTCTCATGTTCTCAAGAGATTCAGCACCTACACATCAGGCTTAAGTCGGCCTCCTGTCACCATCGCCCCCTCTGCAGCGACTGACAGGGATCTAGAAATTCTCTTCTCCCCCCTGCCCGGACTTCCTGTTAATGCCCCCGCCACAGAAAATCACAACGGGGGAGCCCGCTTCTCTGTCCTCCCAACCCCACCCTCCCTGCCACCGTGGACTCACCCGACTCATCCATTTTTATTGTGTTTTCACGAATCATGCTTCCCTGCGGGATACCGGGCCTGAAATTCTACCCAGAATGAAAAAAAAGCCAGTGGGAGGGGTCAGGTAAGGGAAGGTTATTGAGGGAAAGGATCCGAGGGAAATGTGGGAAGGAGGTGAGAGGATGGTGGTGCTCAGTGAGGAGCATGGTGCACCATTTCCTCTACTCACCTCTCATAGTGGCATCCTGTTTTCTCCAGCACGGCACTGGAAGGATCAGTTCACCACCAAAATGTAAAATTAAATCATGATCTCCTCACCCTCGTGCTGATGGCAAGTCATGAGAAGTTTGTAGCCTCAAAACATTTGTAAAACAACATCCCAGCATTCTTTTCAACAACTGAAGCAGATGGGGACTTCTTTTCAAATGTAAAAATAAATAACACAAAACAAACAAAACATGGCTCCATACAGCTCCTCTGGAGTAAACCCTAGTCTACTGAAGCCCCAAGATCTCCAATTGGTTCGAAAAGACGTTATTTACACCCTCGACATACGGTCGAGCTGCTGCACCCACTTCAGACGAGTTGCGCACTGACGCTTTTGTGGAACTCATCTGTAGCCTAGCGGCTACAGTGAAGGGTTTGTCCTTAAAAATGAGTGTAAATAACGTTGTCATGAATCAATGAGGGATCTCGGGGCTTCCGGAGACTTGGATTACACCAGAGAAGCTGGTGTCAACTACAGCAGTCAGCCCGTCCTTCTCAAAAAAACTAGCATACATGTCAACTATGAAAGCAGCTCAATAAGACTCATATACATTCCTTTATAGGTAGACTTCATTATTTCTAGGTTGTTAAAACTGTTTAGCTTGTACAACTTAAATAATCTAAACTTTGCTTGTTAATTCTGTGGTAATCGGTTTCCTGACTTTATTAAAGTAATGTCAGCTTTTAAATATTTTCAGCTTATAAAGAGAAACAGATGCCATGTAGGAAGGAGGTTGGAGCGGACGACAAACAAAGGACCTTCACCCAGGTGGCCGCTCTTCTTGCCCGTGTCGTGTTCATGAAAAAAAAGGTGAGTTATTATGATTGTGACGTAGGTGCACTGTTGATTCTAGAAAGTGTCTTTACTTTAAAAAAGTCAGGAAACCGATTACCTCAGAATTACCAAGCACAGTAGACTATTAGATACGTTTCAGCAACTTAAAATGCTTTACTGGGTAATTTTGAGATAATCGGTTCCCTTGATTTTCCCTTGTCAGATTCTACAGTGAACATCCTTAACTGAAGTTACGTAAGTAACGTAGCTTTTTTAACCCAAATAGCAAAGTTTTCCCAAACTTTGCATGTAGTTCTGCCTAAACCCAACCGGACTGTGATGGTACGATGAAGGTCCGGTTTGCCTGTTGCTTCCAAATCGACCCATTCAGCGGTTCAGGTATGAGGGTGTGTTGGGAACAGCCGCTACTTCAAACTAAACACAACAACAACTTCCAGACAAAGGTTCAATTCTTTGTAAAATGCAGGTTTGGAGCGCTGAAAACATTAACATATTCTTTGGTAATGAAAGCGTGCAAAAATAAAATTTGACCTTGGAGCGTCGGGCTGACACAAGTGTCCCATGTCGTCCATGTGCTGTAGTTTCATTTGAGGACCCGCGCTGCCATGGAGATCCTCCTCTGTATTTATAACCTTTCCCCCACTTCCTCTTTCTCTCACATCTCCTGTTTTTACACTCCACATAACTTCATCATGGACTAATACATCGCCAGTACAGAATCAAATAAGCTGATTAGATGTCGGGTCATATATACTTGCAATGAGAATGTCGGGAGTGGTATAGGGCCTATAAATATATGTGTGTGTGTGAGTGTGTGTGTGTGGGGGGGGAGGCTGTATGGAAGAGCCAGGAGATATTGTGGAAACGGCTACTACATGTTAAAAAGAAGAAGAAGAACGGGAGATGGGAAACAGTCGATTCTAAATGCGTTAGCAAAAGATTCCGCAGAACAAGTGAAAAAGCAATGAGACCGAGGCACCATGTTGGGCTCCACTCTGTGCGCCGAGATTGAAACGGCTGGGCATATGTAAACAGGCTGCATGTTTGACCAAGATTTGCCAGTTGTGTTTTCTGTAAGCTATTACCGACTCTTTGTGTTCTGTTTTCCCCACAAGACGGAAATATTATTTAGTGCTCCCCGCCTCCTTTAGCTGTTGGTTCTGAACCAGCCATTTTTATTTGGAGAGAGCGACGGCTGGACATTTTTTTTATATTGTGTTCTTTTTCTCCCATTAACGGTGACTCCTTCCCATCAGCCCCTGCTCTCTGTGTCTCTTTCTGCCAGGCCCTTCACAGCAGCCCATCTGCTGTGTGCGAGCGTTAATTAACCACACTGCCATTTCCTCTGTGTGCGCTGCGTTTGAAGGTGCTTAGAGTACACGAGTCAGCCCCGCAAGTTCATCAAAATGCTAATTCGGCCCAAATTAAAGTTGTGATTAACATTACACAGTTTCCTGTGCAGACAAATTGATCCTTCCACGAGCTCTCTCTTTCTCTCTCTCTCTCCCCTCTGTTTCTCTCTCTCTCTCGCTCTGGGTGATGAGTATCTGGGGAGAGAGAGCGACACTTCCCTCTTGGGTGTTCTTGTCATCATCGCCAAAGTGGAAGAAAAACAGAAAACAGCCCGCAGATGAAGCTAATGGCGTGAGGAAGGATTTGTGTCTAAATGCAAACAGTTTTCCTTCTGGAACATAAACATACGTCGCACTCAGCCGTATAGGAAACACGAGGTCGTCATCCCCTCCCCTCTGCTTTTCATGCATATCAATCCGTATTTGTTTGTGGGCATGTACAGTACCTGTGGGTATGCTCCTGCCTCGCCTCAGACTGTGTACATATGTGAGGAACCAATAAGCTGTGGCGCTGATGCTGTGCCACAGTTCTGACTGTATTTACCCTGCTCTCCAGCTGCCTCGGCGCCTCCCAGACACAGACAGGCACATGGAAACAAGAGCAAAAAAAAAAAAAAATCCCATTAAAACAACAGATTTAAAAAAAAAAAAAAACTTAAATCAAAATGTATTTTCTGCCTAAATTTGCTTTCTTGATCACCCCGCGCGTGACGTCAATTGCCTTGAGTTTTTTTTTTCTCGCGTTTTCCCGCGAGCTCGGAAAAAAAAACGTTAAGCGCAAAATAAATTTGTAGTGCTGAAAGGCAGATTAGTGGCCTCTCTAATAGGTTAGCTGTGCTAATTCGCGAGGAGAAAAATCAGCGAGCCATATGCTCCCGCTACAACAGAGGTGGTGCCATATGTGTTTCTTTCCCCCCCCTTAAAACAACAGCAGCTTCACATTCTCGATGGGTAAATAACAGTGGAACGCTTATTTAGGTACATACTGTAGTCTCACACACTCACACACACACACAGGCATACACACACGCACACACACACACATGGATAAACTTCTGGTGGTAATGAAAGCCCCTGGCGTTCATCACTCTGTCTTAAGCAGTGGTTATTGAGGCATTAAATATGTCTACACAGGGCTCAGTGAAAGGCTGCCAGATCAGTGTTCTCCTCTGAGGAGGGTGGAGGGGGGGCTGGTTTCTGTTTGCATACAGACAGGTTGGGGGATTGGGAACGTGCACCGAATGGAGTCCGGGAGTCGTAACTGGGTGCCCACCACTCTGGTGTTAGCGCCATTATGGGATGTCACTGTGGGAGAACTGTGGCTCTTCAGCGGGATTACTGAGATTCTTGCTGAAATTGAGCGGAATTGGAAATGTGGCCGACGGATTCTCTCCAGAGTGATGCGTGCACAATGCTGCCTCACACACACACACACACACGCACGCACACGGAGCCTTTCACTCATGTTCAAACAAATGCAAATGTGTATTTACGGAAACATTTTTCGAACTCCACGCAGAAGCTCGCGCGAAAGAATAAGCACACAGACCGCTACGGGAAGATTTGAGCAAATGTTGAGCAAATGAGCAAAAAAAGAAATGTCTCGTCGTTTCTTCATTTCACATTTCTTCCCGCGGCGTGACGGAGCCAAATGCAAAACAGCACCGGAGCGGCCACGTGCAGCCTCTACAGTCTTTGATGCACGTTTGCATAGTACAAAACGTGGTGGTTTGTCGTGTTTTTTCAAACCCCCCGCTTGCGAGCCAAATTTCTTAGAATGGGACAATGCAAGATTTGAATTGCATTAAAATGAAGCGAGCTGGAATGAATCAGCAGCCCTAAAAGGCAAACACTGATTGGGATTCTTCATCATTTTCACTGCAAAATCTGTGAGGAATCAGGATGTTCATGGGAGCAGTATTTTTCTACACTGCCACGGTGGACAGTAGCTCCAGAACAGCACGGACTAGTGTAACTACATGACTCCAGGCCTTTACAGCTCAGTAGCCTCCTTTCTAATGGGTTTGGGGGTCAATGTGCTGAGGCCACACTCCCTTCTGTGGTCCCTTCTCCCGTGTCATAAAATAAACATGCTGGGTGCAACCCTGGTGAGGGTGAACATTAACACCCCAGCCGCTGGCCCCGAGGGTCGGCCAGGGGTCAGCAGCCCGCGGTGGAGGGAAGGACGGAGATTATTCTTCCACACTGACAGCCACACAGACACGGCATCGCCGTGTAAGAAAGTCACACTCCCGGGTGTTATGTTAATTCTGTCTGAAGGATTAATGGCCGCACACACTCTCTCCTAGGTCAAAGTGGTGTTTTTGGGCCTCTTGTTTACTCGGAGCAGGCGGTGGGCTGAAGATTTAGAGACCCTTGTTATGGGTTGTTGTAGAGTTTTCCTTTTTTCAAAAAACTGTCCTCTGCTTTTCTTATTTTCGCAATTTTGTAGGAGCCTCTAATGGCTCAAGAGTTCCAATAAAAAGTGTTTAGCATCAGATAGCTTGTGTCCAACAACAACAACAACAACAACAACAACAACAACAACAACAACAACAACAACAAAGTGATCGCTTATAGCTGCAATAACTGTATTTTACTAGTCACATTGACACAGAGGAAACAAACAAAATACAATTCATATATTAGACATATTTTACCCTTTGGGTTGATATGGAGAACATGTTTGCAAACAGATGCTACGCATCCAGCAACTTTAGCTAGAGTCCCGTTTTGTTGCCACCTAATAAACGTAAGCCCAATATCCTGTTTCATTTTAGCGCCGTTAGGCTCTCCACTAACTCCTGAGGGAAACATCTGGCTTTTAGCAACTAAATGCTCCCAACCCAATGTTGAAAAAGTATGAATTGTGTGAATTCTTTATGTATCAATTTTCAACTTTATGTTGTGACAAAGCTTGAGGTTTGGTCAGGTTTCAGCATAAAACGGCTTGGTTAGGGTTAGGAAAAGATATGATTTGTATGAAATGTACAAATTGAACTTTTCTCTGTTTGTCGAAACATACATTTTTCTGTGACTGTCCTGAAATTATCCTTCTGTCATAAAAGGAGTGAGGGGGACCAAAGATGTAATGTTACAAGGCCCCAGAGTTGCAGTTGCAGAGTTGGGTGATAATTTCCTGTTCGATTGAAGCAGCTTTGTCGGAGGAATATGCAACATTTTGTGTGTACATCCAATCAGTGTTGGTGGTAAATATAGTCAATTTAAGCAATAAGTTACGCAGTAATTGGCATTCAGGAAGAACTACAGGCTATTTCAGCTTGAATTTAGTCTCATTTTTGAGGGGGCTTGCTGCTGCTCATGAACAAAACTTGCTCGGTTTTTTAAATTACTTACATTTCCAATAGTGAATATGGCATCCCAAAATATGAGTGCAGAGGATACATTTGCACACACAGTGCATCCTGTTACAACGGCTCCACAGGGCTCCGCAACAACTCAGCTTTCTTGGTCAGTATAGCACGCACTGAGGAATGTATTGCTTAGACTGACTACATTTACCATCAAAGCTAATTGGACGTCCACATAAAATGTGGCGAGCTTACTCTTTGAGAAAACTACAGCCAGAAGTGTGCAGGACTCGTCCTTTCGAACATTCGGAGGTGTTTTCATGAATTGCATGTCACAGGTCCAGAAACCAGAAGAGGCAGAGCAGAGTGGCGTGTGTCTCCCCCAGCAGCGCCGCCCTGGTGCATTATTCAGCCTGGCATTCACCCTGACTGTGGGGAGCCACAGATGTTAGATATGGCTAACCAGCTATTGTAGAGAGCAGGCACGGACATCAGACCCTGCAAAGCCTACTGAACTAGATATTCTACATTGACATTAAAAAAGGAGGAAAGAGAGGGTGAAATCTAAGAAATGACTGACAGGCATTCAGACAGAGGTCAAATAGCACTTGTAAGTAATTATCAAGATCTGTTCAGTATTTTTTTTTTCTTCTAAATTTGGTATATTCTAATATACAGTGTAAATTAAGGTTTTTTGGCTAACGAAGCCGTTGCTAAGAATTATTTTCAAAATGTGTGTAGGGTGGCCCAGGGGTTAAAAAAAACAACAACCATATTTTAGAAAACTTCACAAAACACGACAATGTTTCAGAAAATACGACAACATTTCAGGAAACAACAAAATGTTTCTAAAAACACGAAACATTTGATAAGACACAACAATGTCATTATAATGGTGTTTTCTGAAATGTTGTTTTGTTTGTTTTTCTCAGACGTTGTTGCGTTTTGACCCTCAGAGCCACCGTAAACCCAACAATATCATACAAAACACAATAACATTTGACAAAATGCAAAAAAAAAAAATAATAATAAAACAACACTATGTGTTTATAACGTATTTTCTGATTTTTTTTTTTCTCTGATGTGATCCTTGGGGCCACCGTATGTACGTGTCCATATCCTGCGGCTTGGAAAACACAGCAGAAAAGTGAGGATTTATAAGCAAACTACAAGCTGTGGGATTTATCTGTCCTTTTAGCCTATCCACAATGTGCTTATAAAACCTCCCCCTGCAACAATTAGGAGGGCATAGATCACATTCTTGCCTTTGCAGAGGCCAGATAACACCATAAGGCTTTGGGACATCTCATTCGCATTGGGAACGGTCTGGAAGATGCTTTACTAGATGGATTTATACGCGGCCTGCGCTGCTTCCCGGTGATTGAATGTCTGTGTGCATGTGTTGAGCGGACTCTGTGTGGATCTGTCAGGGGACTCATAAGGCAGGTTTGAATTAGGCATGAGATCGAAGGAGGTTGTGTGTGTGTTTGTCTGGCCTCGCATGTGTGACTCGGAGTACTTTATGGTGAAAGAGCGTGTAAATAGTGACCGGAGACAGATGTGGTCTCATCCCTGAAAGGCTGAGGATAAAAAATTACTGGGACAAGACCTCAGGATCAGGGCAAGCAGGTCATTTCTCAAGATAACAGACTTCCAGCATGCTGTAGTGGAGAGGAGGCCAAACATGCAAACGGCACAAACACTCTCTCTACTTGATGGTATTACGGGCTGATAATATCCAGTTGCACAAAGTGAAACTGAATCTGTGAAAAGTTCACACAATCTTTTTCATCTGCGGCGCCCGCAGCCTCACCTAAGAGGTTAGCTCGAGCTCTAAACACCAGGAAAGCTATAAAACACGAGCTGGAGAGTTGTGAGAGACATAAAAGCAGTTCCTTTTAATGCAATATTGATTTACAAACCGCATGTTAAAACACCTCCCAGTCACGGGTGATTACTTTCAACCCCTAACAAATCGCGCTGGGTGCCGAACTGGAGCCAGTGCACATGAGGCACTGGACGTTTTTAGATCCGCATGCACAGGTTTTGGGTGTCCTGGTGTCTAGACGGTAGCAGCCTGAGAGCAAGAGCTTGAACCAAACAAAGAGATTATACAGCAGTGAACTGAAGCAACAGTATCTTGATAAGAATCACGCGGTGCCTCGGAACTACTTAAACGTACAATTATTACCATGCAATCCTGCACTTAACGTCCTATTTCCTTTTCATCTTACCAGTACATTTCTTAGATACGATGACAGGCTGCGTGGAGATTATTGGATAAGCTGCTACGATCTTGGCCCACGCATGGGTGTATTCACTGATGCCATGCGAGCATTTTTACATGCCCATATTGATTAGTGCAATCAGAACAATTAGGCTAGATTACTGTCCGCGCTTTGACCTCACAACAGAGTGTTGTGACAACAGGGACGACAACAGGGTGAAATTACAGCAATTAATTTCTTTCACTCGGTTATTATTTTCCTTTTAATGTCAGAGGGAACAGCAAAATGTTGTGAGAAACAGCCCTAACACTAACGGTTATCTTTTTTTGGAATAGGTTTCTCTGACAACAACACAATACATTTACAAAGACAGAACACATCAGCGTTTGTAAAGAATTTACACTGATGTCCAACGACCTCAACAGTCTGTGTATTCGCTACATCCTTGTATTGTTATGTCTGGCATTCAGTGTCTGACATTATTAACAGCATACATTTGATAGATAGCAAATAACCCGGACGATGTAAAAACTATCAAGGGCAACTGAAAAGTCACATAGAAAGAAAACAGTAGTGAAATAACATTAAGATCAGCCATCAGTAAAGTAGAACATGGGTTATTAATTTAAAATCTCCACATTCGATAAAGGAAAACTGGCAACAAGTTACTTTAAATTATGCATTAAGCAGTATATAAGGATTAAATAAACTGTGAGTTGTAAGTCCATTCAAGGACATTTCAAATTACATGTTTATAAATGTACAGTAATTGTCAAACCTTGTAAATTCTCCTATGAAGACATGTTTTTTTTTTATTATTACAACATTCTATGATGTAATTCATTATCTGCTTATACACCAGCTTCCACACAGTGCCCACAGGAGGAGTTAAGGTTGTTAACAATTACTTGAATAAACATTTACATCTGCTGTAGTGTGTTATAAACCCTTTTAATACATGTTTATAGACTGCCCGTGAATGCTTTATTAGGGGAGGATAAAGTAAAGTGCTGCCAGGATACTGTCCAGCAGCCCTCGCTTGAAGCAGGATAAAAAAGACAACGCAGGCGAACTCTTTAAACTGTCGTTTTTAAACTGCAAATATCTACTCATGTTATTCAACTGCAGTAGTACAAACAATGTTGTTACATTTCACTTAATTTTGACATTTAGATAATAGTATTTTGGCTCAGATGTGGTTCCAGGTCAAACGATGGCAAATCAGTTATTCCTGTATTTGAAAGTATTTGTAATCAAGTGCAGAAACTGATGACGCTCATTTGAAAAGATTCCAAATAAAGCCGTGGTTGTTTTTTTAAAAATACTTTCAAACCACTGTCAAGCAGGATTTTTTGTTTTGCAATTTATATCAGCAACATATGTTGTAAATTAAATTGGATGATTTCAGTATTTCTAGAGCCAATATGTGAAAATTTGACAACTTTAGTTCAATGTAAATAAGTATGTGAATATATAGATAGATAGCAAAATAGTTCAGCATTTTTCCACCAGAACCTTTTTTTCTTAATGTAGACAGCCTTGAAAGAGCTTTATATGCACAGAGAATATAGCCAACTTGAAAGAATTTGACTAAAAAAAGGAAATAATTAGAATCAATTAGTAACTAAGATTATGGGTGGGGAATTCTGCTTGAAGGACCAATATATTCCTAAACCCCTGGCAACAGCCATGGAAGTGCCAAAAGTAACTGCAGTAATTAATCAAACTTTATTTGCAAAATACCACTCAGAGCATAATTCTTTCTATGAATCCCTTAAAAAACACACACACAAATATCCTGAAAACCTTTCGCTGTGTTTAACACGTCTTACCAGGCTGACAAAACACGCAGCCTGAAGTCATGCCTGCAAGATGCTGCAGCAAATATGGCTCCCATTTACATTTTAATTCACCTACCGGGTAAATGCTTCCATGTGAGACTTTACTCCTGAAGAAAACTTGTGTATTCATTGTCCACTAATGCTGGGGTTTTTTTAGCGGCTCGCAGTATACAGCGGCGTATGTTGTTTGTTTGTTGTCTTTTGGATGTTATTTAAAGGCACAAGCCAGCCAACAACACCAAAACTCATTTTCCCATATCTCATGCAAATGTGTGCAGTAACGCCCCCTTCACACTTTTGTTTTCCTGCGGTAACATAGCATTTACATTTCATGAGCTCACTAACCTTTTTTTTCTCGTCCCTCTGCATTGACCTGTCACCGGGCTGATTTACTGGACCAGTCGTTTCCATGCGGGCCACTGGTTGAAACGCTCTTCCTGCTGCAAATGAATATTTACATGGCAGTTAACAGGTGGCGAGTAGTTTAATGGTGGTAATTGCTCCGTGGCACGTGTAGCAGGAGAGGAGGTGTCCGACTTGTTTTGCTCTGGGTTTTGTCCCGCTTCTGTGATGATGAGATATATATGTGTCTGTGTGTGTATGTGTGTGTGCGTGTGTGTGTGCACCATATTTGATACTTTCAAAGTTGGCGTACGGTGCATCTTTCCGTACTGTACATATTCCAAGCAAAAAACATTTTACACGGTGATACGATGCTATCAAAGTGTTAACCCACCGTGACATTACACACATTAGTTTGCGGACTACTGTTTTGAAGCCTTGAGTGTTGCATTACAGTCATCGCCATCTTGTTTTTTTATTTTTTTTTTAGCCAGATGTGACCATATGTGGATGCCAGGGTGGAGCCGGGGAGGATATCCTGATTGGATCCGACTCTGAGGACACGACGTGATAACGATATGCCAATCACAAGGTAGCCACGTCCTCAAGCATACCCTGCTTTAACATCTATTTTACTCTAAATGTGCCAGTAATTTACAAAATACACATCATGCTGTGTTGAAGAGGACTTGAAACTAGCGATTTGGACCATACACCCATTGGGAAACTGTTTACTGAAGTAGGGAATCAAGTAAGAAGTACAGTCATTTTCTCATAAGCTCACATAAAATTGGACTTTTATTTGAGCAACCAGTGGAGTCGCCCCCTGCTGGCCATTAGAAAGAATGCAGGTTTAAGGCACTTTTCAATCCAGAGAACTCCATCTTTATTTTATACAGTCACCGTGTTTTGTGGTTCATTTCAACCAAGGTTTTTCTTTATCGAAGACGATTGTTGAGTTTTACTAAACTTGGTGGCACCAATGTTTTCTTCTCGGTGAGATAAGTCATCTTTTCATTTAGTCTGTTGACTTTAAAAGGAGTATAACAGCTCGAGGCCCTTTAAAAAAGAACCAAAACATTTGGTGTCCTGGTTCCTTGCCTGGTGGAGCCAATACCACTAACAAGGCTGAGTCCTTACCGCAGTCGCCAGGGTTTTAATCCAGCCTGGGCCCTTCGCTGCATGTTGTCCGTGTCTCTACCCTGCCTTTACAGGGTCCATCTATCGCTCTCAAGCAGATGTGGGATTCAAGTTGATTGGTCCAAGTCTCAAGTCGAGTCAAGTCCTTAGTTAAGTCATTTGTTCCCCACAAATGACTGCAATCTCACCTGCAGTATCTGGTCTCTACAAAGAGTGAAGACGGTAGAATCTGTATAATAATTACGGAGGCCAATAAATCTAACATATCCCAAGCACACAACAATGACTTTAATTTGTATTACAGTTATTTATATTTACTGAAATAACCTTTATCAAAGCTGCTTTATTTCTTAACCTTTTCTCAATCAATAATATACTCCCTCCGTATCACTTTTAAACAATGAAATACTGACAGCCGGAAAAAGACCCTCTAAAGACTAAACAGAAAACACAGCTCTTGTATAAGGAACTACATTTCTACAGATTTATTGAAGTGTGCAAATTTGCTAAATAAACCCCCTTGAAGTCGAAGATAAAGACATATCCCCCTGTTTCCTACATTTAATGACAGAGATATAACTTTTATAGATCTGTTATTTCACACTAGCTTCATCTTTTCCTCTCCGGCGGAGGGAGATTAGGTTTTATTGTCCATCTGACAGCCATGCTAATGTTAAAGCACTGGAATGTTCCACAAACTGGAGCAGATGGACATGACAAGCGCCTCCTTTTCACTCTCAAGGAACATGACATCACCACATATGGTTGCGGTGATTGATCTGTCGTTAGAGAGTGATGTCTGGCTGAGTGGAGAGAATGGGGAAGGGATATGCGCAGAGCAGAAGCAGAGCACTGGCGTAATGTTTTCCATCGCAGAATTCATACAGGCAAAAGGACGAATGTGTCAGTGGTCAGAGTGCTTTTTAAATTGATTGCCTGTGCGTGTGTTCATGTGTGTTTGTTGTGTGGCTCAGGGAAAGAGGGACCTATGGGATGCTTAATTAAGTTGCTTTTTTCCTCTTTTTTTAAAAAAAAGATATATATTTCAGCTCAGCATTCATTCTGATTTAAATTCTACTCCCATGAATTTCTCCCAGGTGGTTCATGCATTTATATTTTGCTTTTCCTCTGAGAAGACATTGTCCTCACCACCTTAATTTCCCTTAGGATAACGCTTTTTAGGAGAAACTTTACGGAAACTTTAAAATCAATCTGATCAATATTATTTAAGTGCCTAAAACAGTAAATTCCCCTCCCAGTTACAACGGGCAGCGGAGAATTAAAACTACACAGTAGAAGCTGGGTGATTGATAATGATGACCATAGAGCACCATAAACAATAGTTATTATTCCCTCGTTGGTGCAAAAAAACAAACATATAACTAAGGTGATTTATCTAAGCTCATAAAGTCAAACACTGCAACTCCGGAACCAGAACCTAAAACAGATGCAAATGCTGAATCAAAGTGGGCGAGCGAGTGAGCAGGTAAAGCAATGGAGAGAGAGAGAGAGAGAGAGAGAGAGAGAGAGAGAGAGAGCGAGAGAGAGAGAGAGAGAGAGAGAAACAGAGAGCGAGAGATGATGTTTGAGAGAAAAGCAATAGGATGGATATGCAGTTCCAGACACAGAACAGAAGCTGGGAGCTTGTCTTGTCCTGCTGTGTGTCTGGCAGATTGCTATGGAGCCTGTCATTGCAGCCAGCAGGGTGTCCAGCCACTACATGGCATTCAGCAGGGGAGGTGAATAAATCACTGGAACACACACAGTCCGGCTTACAATCCTCCTGGCAGAGCCAAGACTGCCCTCTAGTCATATCTACTACACTTTGTACAGCTAAAGATCCAACATTATTCTGAGAGATAGGGCAGCGCTGTTTATTTGATTGATTTTACACCCAGAAGCAAATAGCCATTTAATGCGTAAAGGTTGATTCTTAGCTCAGATAGTGGAGAGTGAAGAATGTCAAGAGAGAAATAAAAAAAAAACAGTAGCATATTCAACCCTATACTGTCCCTTCAGCAACACATTCAGACACAAAATGCTTGTGTATGTTCAGGTATGACCCAGCCGAGGCAACACATCCTCATACCAAAACGACTGAATGAGACAATTGCCAGCGAGTTCGGAAAACAACACGTCCTTTGCAGCAGGACATCGGCAGTTGTATCGGAACTTTGTTGTACGCTTGCATTTGGTTATATTCAGGCAAGAAGAACACATGGTCAGGTTTAGGTAAGAAATCTACTTGGGTAGGTTGTGATTAGAAAATTACTTGGTTAGGTTAAGGAAAAAAATACAACTTGTTGGCTTGGTCCAGGTAAGAAAAAATGACTTAGGTTTATAAGAGGAGTAACAACCAACTCTTAAATTAGAGATGTTTGGATGTTTGGAGATGTTTTCCTCTTAATATGTGTTTAATGCTACCAGACCCACCATTATGCCACTTGCTTATCACGGCTGTGAGCAGTAAATCTAAGCCCCGGCTTCAAAGCATTTCTTCAGAGCTTCTGTTGGCGAGGCAACACACTGTGAGTTCTAGTTGCTTTTCCGCAGTGTTTCAGACTTATTCTATTAATTTATGTCACGCCAGTGAGCGTGCACACTAACAGCGTTTCTCGAAAACAATTGTGCTGTGATTTTAAATCTCAGGCAGAGCTTTGGAAGACCTTTGCTTTGGGTGGGCGTGATCTCGAGTGATCGTGAAGGCTTCCACAAGCGGGTCATAAAGCTGCGGAATTTAATGTCTGTTTACAAAGTTCACATGAACTCATTAACTAGCAGATCCATGAAAAAAAAAACAATATAGTGAAGTAGCCAGCTAGATAACTAAGCTGATTGAATGAATTACTTCCTGTGGCTGTACCTTGGTTGACCGATAAATAACACTGTACAAGTATAGCTAGCAACATCGTGGATGAGGAGCTTGTTACAAGTAAGAATAATCTTTAAAAGCAATATTGTGTTTTATGGGGATTGGGAGATCTTAGTTTAGATCATGGATCATGTCTGCGATTAAATAGATCTTGACATTTTTGGGGGGCTAGATTGCCCACTTCTAGCCTCTTATATCCAATGAATTGTCCAGTTCATATCTAAAGAAATGCTCATACCAGTGTAAATGTGGAATGAAAATAAGAACCAGACTTGTGATAAACAATAAAGCCTATTGTCAGTTCAAAACGGTGGATCTATATTTATCAACATAGGTTAAATCCAATGATAAATGATCAATTTATTTGTGTTATAATGAACTATTTTAGCGTTTAATTTAATTGCATATAAGCACACTACATAGCTCTGAATGCAGATGCATTTCTGAAGGTTTGGCAGGTTTAGAGTCTGTAGCACTGACGGTATCAAAGCGGTTTATCAACAACGCAACTCAGCCATGTGATCTCCACATCCCCTCTAAATGATAAATGTTACGCGTTCACAAAAAAGCTAACTAGCCGGAGGGAGCTTTGGAGCCGCGTGGTTCCAAATTCACACACTCCTTTTCATGCACAGACTTAGAGGGCACAGAGATGTCAGTGTCACCTCGTTTTATCCTGGAATGCAATAAAAAAGAGACATGAAAACCCTGCAATTGGGCCGGAAAATAATAGACTATGCTCCTGGAAAGAGTGGCTCATTGGTTGGATTGAAGAACGGCTGTGATGAGGAAGGAGACAGGCATGTATTTACACGAGACACCCACACAGGCCTCCATAATCAATCTTCCAATCTCTCAGGGTGCAGACTGAGCCAAGAATCAGCGTGTGGGATGGGAGTCATGGTAAACAGCGTGAATCTTGCCAGCAGTCTATTTAAAAACCTTTATTTATCCACAGAACTGCGAATCTTTTCCTGCAATGTCATATTTAAACGTAAGAGCTGTGCACATCTCGGCATTGCCCGGATTCATGTTTGCCGTCTTAACCACAGCCAGATGACAAGCTTAGTGCCCACAGAGATAAAGAACATGTGTTGGGGACTGGAAGCAGAAAAACACAGATTCTATTTAAAAAGAAATAAAAAAAAATCTAACAACAACTCAGAACTTGTCTTATTTATACAGCAGATTGTCGCTTGATGATAGTCAGATGAATGAGATAAAAAGTCAAAAAAGAAATATAGCTTCTTGTCCGTTCCACAGTTTTCTTCCTCTTTCAAAAACGTGTTGAACGAGAACGACGCGCTTTGTAATTTCCGCAAACTCCCATGGATTCCCATGGATGTGCCCACGGACATCTTGAAATAATCAGAGGGCACACTGAGAGATGTAACCGGGTTGGTAAAGGCAGTCTGTCACGTCGAATGTCTCCATTTCTCTAAAAAGGCGAATATAAATATCTCTGTACGTATCACAGACAGTGAAGAACAACGGGGGCTTTACATGCTGTGTCGGACGCCAAACAACCAATGCAATTTTCGATATATTTCCAAGACGGACCTTCCAGAGCTTTAGTGTATATTTCACGCTGAAAATGCACATCTTGTGAGAACAACACACAGCAACAAAAACTCATCATCAAGCGAAGACCTGAGAGAAAAAAAAAAAGATGGATTAAAGGATGTAGGAAACGTACGAGGAGCAGAGGAGCTAGCGGTCACTTAAAATGACCAGTCATGAACGCTGTAGGGTGAACGAGTTCTCCGGTGTAATTACCAGGCAGATCTCAGCGTGACTCACTGGAGCGCGGCTTTGCCTCTGCGATAATGGGTGACATGAGTTAAACATGAGCGTTCACGTGTAAAAAAAAAAGTGAGTGTTTTCCAACTGTGTAAGGCCAATAGGTGGCTGAGAAAGTGGAATAGGTGGATGGCGTCGCTACTAATTGCTTTGCTCGGTTGGGTTCATGCTGTCTCCGAGCTTAACTTCCTGTTTCTGCCTTTCTTTCTCCCAAACTTTAGTTATGGCAGCTCAGTAAGAGTGAGCGTGTTTTGACACAGTCTCGAAGCTTGAGCAACAGATCTGCCTGTTGATAGCAGGAGCTTCATGCCCAACAGTGCCGCTCAGTTTTATGACTTGGCACAACGGGCAGAGCTGGCAAAATACCTGTTACCCAATACATCCAGTGTTCAAATCCGTCTGTTCCCTTTTGTAGTCGGCCCAAACAGCATTGGCAAATCCGTTTGCGGTTTGTTTTGGCCTGTAGGTGGCAGATAGCTTACAGTAATGTGAGCCTACATGGAGTCTGTGACTGAAAGAGTTGTTGTTCTGATCAGTAATTCCGTTTTCCATTTACGTAAAACCAATGATCACTGTGATCACTATGTTGGCAAAGTAAACTCTAATCATAAGAAACAACACAACACAGTCGCAGGTTTCATTGCGACATTGTGTTTACGAACAGGCAAGCTATCAGCCAATATCCAACAGACAGTATGTTCGCAGGGCAGACCAGATAATGCAGGGATTACCATATATCCAAAATAGTTAGAAATCACTTTTAAAAAGTAAGCAATTTCCACAAGCACAAGCTAAATCAATGAGTAGATGCACGGTTCCTGGTTATTTTCTATTATATCTATCTATTATAGTAACTGGGTCATGTAAAAAATCTGAACTTTTAATTTTAGAGTGAACTTTCCCTTTTAATATTTTTCTTTTGTTACAGACCAAAATATGACAAAAATGGTAAAGTACCAGACTGACATCTAAATCTCTGTCAGATTCTAAGTTCTGTTTACTGGTATGGGCAATCATTTTGACAATTAAGACAAATTAAATCACTTTAGATATTCTTTTAATGCCTTTTTTTATGTATGAGATAAAAAATGGATTATTAACATGTTTTATTCGGTATTTCTCAAAGGAAGTTATCTAGAAGTGACATAATCACCCAAAAAACCCAGCACACCTCCAATCATATGTATTCATTAGCAAATTTGAGTTGATAATTGTCTTGTGTGCTAAAGTTCCAAGAACAACGTATTGATGTTACTCGAATACGCTCTGTAATCTTGACTGAAATTCAAAAATTTCAATGATGTCCGGCTCTACAAGGAAATCAAATCTGTTTTTTCTTGAACTTAAGAAGTCGTCTTGTTCCTTCTCTCTGTGCTTTGGCAGTTTTATGACCTTTACAACTATGCCTCATTTAACATGGTTTACACAAGGAAGTGATTATTGCTTGCGAGCCGACACTGAGACCGGCTCATGAATTCTGGGATTTCTCTCTCTTTTTTTTTTTTTTTTACATTTAGTCTCAGTTTTAAGGAGAATTAACTCCCTATCAACGTTCTTAAGGCTCTAAAGTCCTCGTGTTGCTGGTATATTTTACTATCCCACTGACCACGTAATTGAAATCTGAATAACTCTTATGTTTGCTCATTGTCACATCCATGAGAATCTTAAGCGCACTTAGCTGCAAAATCACAATATTTTCTAAATTTGGGAACGAGCCGTTTGCGTCTAACATCGGCCCTCCTGTTCTGCTTCCAGATGGAGCGCCGCCATCCGAGAAAGGTGTTCGCTACAAACCCAGCTGTTTAAATTGTTAATTTTGAATCAGTAAACAAAAACCTGAGTCATCCGCTGAGGCAAATATGATAATTGTTTGCGGATTATGGAGATCTGGCTGGCAACTCGGCAGAGGCTGTGAGTAAACTGGAAGAAAGCTCAGCTCAAACAAATGCAGTTACTCAGCCAATGGAGCAGTATAAGGCTGATGGTACACACTGGCGTGATCCCTCGGGGGAATATCCAGCATGTGAGCCTGGGAGAGTCTCTGCTGGGGAGGTTGGTTCAATCATTAAGACACACATGAACATCTAGAAAAATAACTGGATTCTGTTTGGACCCTTAAACCTGAAAACAATCTTAAAGCATGTGGTAAAAACCTGATCCATGTCAGAGGCGGACTGAGAAAACTGCTGTTCGTGTAAGAATTGTATTTTATTTTATCGGGGAGAAAAAATTGTAAACAACATTGATATTTTACGGTAATAAATTAAAACTCAAGTGCTGTATGTACTTGACAATGATTGTTAGCACACACAATAAAAAGAAGCACACACAATAAAAAGAAGTGTCTCAGTGACATTGTACTGATTGATTTTGAATCCCAGTGACCAAGGTGATGTGGCTACAAAATAAACTGCTAGTTGACATAACAGTGTTTAAGATTCATAATCATCAATGGTAATTTTGATTAAAATGAATAATTAATTGTAAAATATACATGTTTACTTTCTTGCCAAGAGTTAAATGAGAGCGCTGATAACGCTCTCCTGTCCATGCAGTCCAGCTAGGACTTGGTTAGCTTTAGCTTAGCACAAAGACTGGAATCAGCTGGCATTGCTCTGTTTACCGGTAACAGATTCTGCCCACCATCACCTTTAAAGCTCACTAATGAACCCATGTATATATTTCACTTGTTAAATCCACACAAAAGTGTAAAAAGTTGTGGTTTCAGCAGAGATTCCTGGCCGAGGAGCAGTCCATCGGACAGTTCGCCGTCTTTCTTTCATTGTCCAATCAGTGCCTGCCTGCAAAGTACTACTGAACAACACTGATTGGATGTCCACGTAAAATGTACAGAACTTCCTTGTAAATGTCCACTGTGTCGGTTTTTGAATGGCCTAGACAAAAAAAAGGCATATGTTAGCTAGTGGACTTTAAATGTGCTTTTGGGCAGGTTTGTTACCTTTGTTTCCCATTTCCAGTCCTGCCCAAACTTTTTAACTTTGTGAAGGTGCAAAATGGTACAATGCGGTTTGGATAATCTTTCTAAGTTTCTTCGTATTTTTTTTGTATTATTATTTATCTCTCAGGGCTTCCGTAGTAGGATCCCAAGTTCCCTTGATTGAACTGACTTCCTGCACAGTGTGTCTTTATTTATGAAACACTGATAAAAAGCAAGGATCCTATATATTTAATGGTGCTATTTGTAAGAAAAGTAGAAAAGAAAAGTTTCTGCAATCCGCCCTGCAATCCCAGAGCGTCATTATTTGATAAATTGGGAATGAGACTCAAAAAATAAAACATCACTTTTTAAAACACATTTTTATACGTATTAATTTTCGTTAGAAACATCTGGCGGACCAGATCAACCCACGGGCAGCCCCACTTTGGGCCGCCTTGGTCTCGTCATAGAATGGCATCAATCTTCTCATCGAACTCTTGGCTTGAAAGCTAACAGGCGTGTTTCCCAAAATGATGAACCATTACTTCATTATTATTTTTTTTTTATGGAAATGTCAGTATTGAGACATAGGAAACAAAGGGATGGAGAGGGCTGCTGACATGGAGCTTAGCGGTTGCCAGCTGGAGGCGAAGTTACAGCGTCATGTTCACATTGCGAATTTCACGCAACCAGTCGGGCAAACCCAACGTCGCTGTTGTAGCCGAGTTTCAGGGAAGAAACTTTGTGATCAATATACACAGACATGATTGTCTTCTGTACGCCTGACGCCTCTGTTGGACCGCAAGATAACATTTTCATAAATATAATGTCAGTTTAGTGTCATACACTTTGCCAAACAGCTTTCTTTTGGCATTTATTATGAGCAGATCATAGCTGGGCGGTTAGCGGGGAGACTTGAGCAGGGACGGTCACTTCAGCCATGACATCAGCCTGCACACACACAAAAAAATGCAATTACATAAAAAAAATACCACAGGGAAAATTGTATCAACACAGAAAAGGAACTGTGTGTGTGTGTGTGATTGGCTGCATAATGCAAGCTTCGTCATTTTAAGCATGACTGACATCCTCCAACATCAGCCTCCGCTGACCTTTAAAGTGTTTGTCGTGAGTCGCTGCTCTTTAAAGAAAAAACTGGCTATCTGATCCCTTTTTCGCTTTAAGAGCGGGGCGATAATTCTCTTCGGCGGTGAGACAATTTAATCTCTCTACCAGTCAGACCACATATCTCAACAAACCTTTCGGATCAAAGCCTTCCAGGGACTCCTCATCGTGGTGTCCCTTGATCGCCTTTTCTAGCACAAAAACAAAACACCCCCAAAAGAGTGTGTGAACTGCCCACTCTGGGAAAAAAAAAGTAGAAAAGGAGACTTTAATGTCTGGGACGACGTAAGTGGAGTTGCTCGACACTCTGGCCATTGATACGCGTCCGTTGTTGCCTTCTCCCCACCCCTTGTGTGAGGCAATGGTCTTCAAGGATGGGTGGTCCGTCTGGGGCTGAAATCGGACGTGTGTGTAGGGGTGTGTGAGCTCCCTTTGTGTCAGGGGAGAGGGGCCTTTGTTCTCTTAACCAGGGAGGTGGGACCGACAGATTAAGCCTTTAGAAGTGCAACCGACCACCATGAGGGCACGCCGCGAGGGAGAGCGTGTTTTACATGTTGCCGTGGATGTGTGCGCGTGTTTATATGTCTGTGTGTGTGTGCATTGCGTGTGTCTGCGTGTGCCGCGGGATACGTGCGCGAGAAGTAAAAACTAAAGAGTGAAAAACTGAGAGAAACTGAGAGAAATAAAGTCAGAGTGGGCATTTGTACCAATTTGCATGGAATTAGCATGAGTTAGTGAGAATCTGATGCAGGTCAGCAGGTCAATAGTTCTTATCCATCTGTCCTTCTGATGGCATGCCTCCCAGGTCAGTTTGATTCCTCTGTGAGGGAGCTAATCTCACCCCAGTGCTCAGTGAGCCTCTACAGCGTCCTCTGATCTGCTCCTTCAAACCCCTCTGCTCCCCACACACACAACAAAACGGGCCTGAGCTGAGGGCAGGGGAGAAGGAGGAGGAGGGAGACACACACACACACACACACACACACACACACACACACACACACACACACACACACACACATGCAAGAAAACAGATGGATAGTTGCCAAAAGATGCTAGCTTTTATCCAAATTATTCACAAGATAAGTGTTGGGATGCAATATCTTCACTAAATCAAGACGGCAACTCTCTTAAAGGATAAGTCCACCCCAAAAATGAAAATTCAGTGATTATCTACTCAATCATCAAGTTTCGTAGTCCCACAAAATATATCTGGAGCTTCACAGCAAAACAGCATTCTGCTAAGCAACTGAAGAAGATAGGGACTTGTTTTAAAATTGAAAAAATCTTTTTAAAAAAAGACTAAAATAATGGCTTCATACAACTTGTCTGGAGTATCCAAGTCTCCTGAAGTCCCGAAATCGCACACTGACTTGAAAAGATGTTATTTCCACCCTTTTTTAAGCTGAAATCTTCACTGTAGCTGCTAAGCTAAAAGCATTAGCTCAGCCACACGTTAGGGTGTGAATAACGTATTTTCAAAACAGTTTGGGATATAGTTGCTTCTGGAGACTTGGATCACGTCCAATGAGCCAGTTTAAGTTGTTTTTTTTCCTGTCGTTGCTTTGCCGTTTGAAACAAGTCCCCATCTACTTCGGTTGTTTAGGAGAATGCTGCAACGCTGTTTTACCGCAAAGCTCCAGAAATGTTTACTGAACTACAAAACTTCTCCCATCTTTCCATCGGAGGTGTAGCATCCCTAGCCGTTGTGGAAAATTCTCTCTCCCTCCTGTTTGTCCAGTGCGGTCCATGCATTCTGGATATGCTGAGAATTATTTTTAAATACTGTTTGACCCACGTCTGAAGAGAGCAAAGCTTTTGGGAATAGGACAAGCGCACCATCTGTGGCGTACTCCTCCATCAGCCCTCTATCTCATGAAACAGCCCGACCTCCTCCTCCTCCTCCTCCTCCTCCTCCTCCTCCTCCTCCTCCTCTCCATTCTTGTTCCCTCTCTCTCTAGTTCTTCAGATTTCTCCCTTCCCAGTGTTCCTCCGTCTGTCATGGCGGCTGTCTGAACAAACAAACACGCTAGGGTCCATGGTGAGCCAGACGGCGTGATGTGGGATTGTTTGCTCTGGTTGCTCCCGTGCGGGAGAAAGTTTTCTTAAGAGGCGCACAGAGGTCCGGAGCGCAACGGAGAGACCACAAAACAAATATTTACCCTCCTTCCTCCAGCGGACGGCCCTTTCCTCTCTTCGCCGGACGAGCAACGAGAGGACGGACCCAGCTTTGGTTCTGAGGAGCGGAAGTGGCGTGGTTCACAGATACAGAGAGGCAACTTGATTGGCTTTCAAGATAAATCATTATTAAAAGCTGCACATGGGATAATTGTACCATCATGCAGGAAATCTCACACTCACACAATCTCTTGAAAACCTGAAAGACAGACCAACAGGACTGTATCACTTTTTTTTTTTTTTTTACAGTCCCTAACCTCTTTCACCAATGTGATTCCTCTGACAACCTCACCAGTCCTGCTATGCTCTTCTTCTCCTGCTCATAATCTCTACTCTCTCTATGCCTTCCTGGTACGATCAAACACAAATCAACAGATATCACGGTCCCTCCAATGCAGCCATTAGGCTCAGCCTCTATCTGAATTTAAAGTGTCTCCCCCGCCGCTCCCCTGCCTGTAAATATGCACATGTTTGACTGCGGGGTCAGCCAGGAAGACAGGAACTGGGCAGAAATGCCTACTTCCTGGAGGAGACGGGGCGCAGCAGGGGGGTTCTACCAATCATGCGTCAGCACAGAGACATTCTCGGCTGCACGCCGTCACACATCAGAGATGAACAATAAAGTGGAAGGGGTGAGTGAGAGGGCGCTGACAGGAAGTGGATGATTTCACTTGTTGAGGTGTGAGGCCTGTGATGAACAGATATGCAGGTGTTAATATCCTGCAGAAAGGAAATAGTTGCACGCTTTACTGACCTCCACTGAGCTCGGGGCTGTCCTCGGCCGGGCACTGAATGCTTAATGCCTGGTTGTTTTTCAGACGACGCGGCAGCGAGAATAGACTAAATTCTTGGCTCATTTTTTAGTGGAACTATGAACATAAATGTTTTATGCCACACTGAAGAGCCACACTGAAACACTCCTTTGTTTTTGTTCACCAACATGGAGCACGCCTGGCTCTGAAAAATAACCAGATCAAGTGTAGGACTCTAGCGCCCTCTTGTGTTGTTATCCACCTTTGTTTCCTGAGCACACTGAAGAAAGAGAATCAGACGTTTAGAGTAAAATGTAGGTCTTGTTATTGTCCCGATACACAGTAAATTAACTCTTTTGATATACTATAGGTCATCTGTCTATCGCTTATCTACATTTTATTGATCTTTGCATCTTGATTCACAACTGTTGTCTTTCATGATATGATTCTTTTTTCAGGTGTCATTGATATATATATATTTTAACTTTGTCTGCTGTCTGAAACAACTTCATTTTCTGTTCCTGTAATCAATGATAAATGCATTTACTCAATCACTTATATACAATTTATTTGTACTTGTATTTACATTTCATGCTCTGCTCTGCTACATCTAATTTACCAGACAACATTAGTCAGTTTTTAGATTACAGCTGGTCAAACCCTTCCTACGCAGTGAAAACCATCTATCTCCAAATTTGGTGATTTTGAATTTCTCTGATGAATTGATGGATTAAATGTTCCTTTACATTCTCAAGATGAACAAATTAAAAACCCTCTTTGGTAAGCTGGAAAATACATTGTCACAACGCTGCAACCAGGCTGTTTTTCCGAGCTAATGACAGAGAGTTAAAAGTAAACAGGGGTCTCATAGGACAGCAATGCTACAACATATATGACGATCTTATGGGATATGATGCATTGCTGTAGATTGAACTACACATGTTAAATGATAAGTGAATCAGACTCCAGACAGGCAAATAGTGAAACAAAAAGTGAGCTTTAATTAAAAAGGCGGTAATCTAAAGTCCAAAGTCCAAAATACAAACAACAGAACTGCCATAAACAGGAAGGAGCAAAACCAAAGAAAAATGGGAAAAACTTAAAGGAGTACAGACTGCAATGAAGCTCGGGAGAAAACACACACAGCAAAGACCAGGAGGAACAAACACTGGGACACCGGGAACTAAACAGGCGGACTGCCAACAGAAAGAGGAAAAACACAGTGACTAATTACACAGGAGGCTCATTAGAGACAGGCGAGACTAATCAGGACAATCACAAGGGAGGGAAACCATGAAGAAACACAGGAAGTAGCACGACATGACACATGAGGATGGACCTTACAAAATAAAACAGGAAACAATAAGACTGAATACCAATGTCACGGTTACTTGTGAGCTTAACCTTAAAATATCAGATCAGAACATAAACATCAGGCATGATATTAAATAATAACAATACTTATTTTTACTTAAGTAAGGTTTTAAATGCAGGACTGTTACTCATAGCAGGGTATTATCTCAGTGTGTTATACTGAAGAAAAACATTTGACACTGTGATTCATATTTTCTTTGTCCTTGTTCTTTTATTTTACAATATATATATTGTATTGTATATAATATTGTACTTATTCCTGTTGGACCAGGGACGTAAGGGAAATAAGTCCTGGCTTTATGATTCTATCTGATGTATAAGTCTGATATGTTGTATTTTTATTATAATTTTTTTGTACATTTGTTTCCCCTTGGGGACACAGTGGCCCGGTGTTTAGAGCCGCCCTTCTTGTGATCTTCTTCTGGTTCAGTGCTGGCAGGGGACTTTTGCTGCATAAAGTCCCCCTCACTTTCTCCCCTTGTTTCTTTGTTGTCTCTATCAAATTAAAAAAAAAAAGAAAAAAAAAGAAAAGAACATGGAACCATTAGGTCCTGAGACATGACACCAATATGTCAACAAATGGCTGAAGGTGTTTTCTGTTCCTTCTAATAACCTCACAGTAGTCCCATCGTGGATAACGACCATTTGTGTTTTCAGTGTTTGCGTAATTGGCTGCTGCGTGCCATTGGACCATGCAAACTGTTTACATCATAATGAAGCAGAAATGCTTTCAGCAGTGGCAGCGGTCACCAGAGAGTTAATCTACATGGAACTTGAAATAACCTGAGCTGGCTTCCTGGGGCACCGGCGGTGTTTTTCTCAGCTGGGATTCGTCCTTCAACCACAGAAAGCAAGGTTTAAGTCTTTTGCCTGGTGGAGTCCTGCTGATTTGTCCTTTCAGCAAGACACTGAATCCCTTTATCTCCAGGGAGGTCGTTCTGTAATTAATCCTGACCCCGAGTCACCCCCGAGGATTGTGAACAAGAGGAGAGCTTCCCTACTGGGATCAATAAAGTACCTTAAGGTTAAAGAAAATATGTCTGCACAGTAGCAGGCCGCTGTTTCCACCACTAGGTGTCAGCTCAGTGTTACTGTAAAACTGCAGAGGCGGTGGAATCACTGCTTTGACAACACAAAGTGTTCAGTGTAATGACACTTCATTAGGTGCTGTTTGATAATAATACAGTTTTTATCTTTCTTTTTTTATGCCTATCTTTGTCTCAATCACTGTGTGTCACTTTTGAAAAAGTGAAAGTATTCAGAATTGTTTTACCTGCGACTGTATTACTACAACATAGATTCATTACACCGTATATATATATTTGAATCATGTTGTGTCAACAACTGATGATTGTTTTTCATTATGGATGAATCTGCTCATTATTTTCTCCATAAATCGAGTGATTGTTTGGCCATAAAAAAATTCAATAGAAGTGAAAATTGCTGTCACAACCACCCAGAACTTCAAGTGACACCATATTGTTTGTTTAATTTAAGTTTTTAGAAGAATTACGGGGGAAATGTTGCAAAATCTCACATTTGAGACACTGGAATCAT
Source organism: Diplodus puntazzo (assembly GCA_963678695.2). NCBI lineage: Eukaryota > Metazoa > Chordata > Actinopteri > Spariformes > Sparidae > Diplodus > Diplodus puntazzo. The sequence goes on from OZ023172.1 coordinate 16,149,676, forward strand.
GAAATGATTTTGGATGAAAATGACTTTCTGTCAATCGACTCATCGATTAATCAAGAAATTGTTTCAGTTGTATTTGTATACTTTTGTTTGGTTTAATTTAGTACAAATCAGTATATTTTATAACATCTTCATATGTATTGTGGAACGCAATTTTGGAATCCATTGTCGAAAGATGTCACTTATTACTTGTTAAGCAAAAGAATATATAAATATGACTTAAAAACTATAATATGGCCCACTAAGCTTTAGTGGAGTTAACATAGAAAGTTGAATGAAAAGAAAATACTCGAAAAGTAGGAGTGGATGCCTTAATATTGCATGTTTAATCACCAGTAACTGTACTAGTAAAAGATACTGCTTCATGTAATACATTTTTCATTAATCTTTGTAAAGATCTTCTAAATGTAAGATTCCTTTAAAGGTTGACTCTGCTGATTTTACACATTAAAGTGGGTTTACAGGTCTTGGGGACAACTTTCCATGTGAAAAAATATTTGTATAAAGCCTTTTGAGGCCAGAGGAAGCTGAATGTAATCACATGGATTGCCTCCAGTGATGCCACTCAGTGGCGATGTTGCATTGTGGGTAATGTAGGCATCCAGTTTTGGAAAGGAATGCGAGGAATTAAAAAAAATACATCACTGGTTCTGCTGTATCCATTTTGATCTTTTGTTTTAAAAACTTTCCATGTCTGCCACAACCTGGTGCATACATTACCCACAATGCAAACTAAGCCACAGAGTGACATCACTGGAGGCAGTTTAGTCAATTGCATGCAGCTTCCTCTGGGGCCACAAAAGGATTTATACTACTTTTTTCATATGCAGTAGACCTCCCCAAGAGCTGTAAACACACTAAATGTGTAAACTGGTGGAGTTACCCTTTAAACAGATGTGCCATTAACTCAATAATCAGCACTGAAAACAAAAGACAAAAAGTTGTGTATTGTTAATTATTATTTGCTGTGCATGACTTTATGTTTTTATTACATAAATCAACATGTTTGTATTTATATAAATACATTTATGAGATGCAGCGGCCTATATTTAGATGCAGGTAGCAATCAGTCGCTGACGGGTTTCTGTTTCTTCTAATCAGGAGCCATTTTTATATAATAGACAGCTAATCAGTGCAGACAACATTTATTATTAGCTGATTAACAGCACTGTCTATCAAACTGAAGCTTAACAATCACCTCTCAGCATAATTAACATGAATTATTGATAAAAAAAAAGAAAAAAAAAGCTATCAATATTGTGAGATCAAGAAAGAAAACAGGTTAAACATGATGATACTTGTCTTTGCCTACTAAAAGAATAGGTGGAGGCATTATGTATGCTCTGATAAGACACACAGTGTGATTATTATTCTGCATACCTCTGAGTCCAACGCAGCATGTGTTACACTGCCACAATCACATTCTCATTCATAATTAAAGGGGAAAAAAAAAACATGCCCTCTTTTACTCCATGTTTCCTGTTGTCGGGTACACGATGTCTGGGTGATCTCTCGGAGACTTCCCCCGTCTCCCCGGGAGCCAGTGCCCGTCAGACCGTTTTTAGGCAAAGAGGCCGCTAAGGAAGGGCTGTCAGCGGATATGGATGTTTCCAGAGCTCATTAAAGGGCTGTCTGCTGCATGCCAGGCTCTGGGAGACAGAGCCGGAGATAGAAAGCAACATCATAAAGGAATTCCATCCATCATGTTCCTCCGTGACATTAATATCTGTCACGCACCTCTGACAGTGTTATACTGCACCCCTGGAGTGAGACATCTTTCTATCATAGAGTTGCAATGCAAGCCAAGAGGGAGTGAGTGAGTGTGTGTGTGTGTTTTTGTCGTCATGTAAATGTGCATGTGTCTCTGTGTACTTACATTTGTTTGAAGGAGAGAGGTTTATAGATGTGTTACCCCTCCTGCCTTGTTCCTATTATAAAACACTGACTGTTGCAAGACTTTGTGCTTTTTCCCACTAGGAAAGCTTCAGTAGTATTCTGCACAGAGGCGGCGTTTTCAACACACAAAGCACTTCGGGCTGTTGAACCAAAACGCTGAATCCGGAGCACTACTGTGGGATGTTTACATTGAGATGATTCATAATGCGCAATATCAGAGTGAAGAAGCAATATTGAGGTGAAAGCGCTGTGCTCAGCACATCATGGATTTAAATGCGAGTCCTTGCTGTAGGACGTGCCAAACCCGATGTCCTGCCTCCTCGGCGAGATGTGTGCGAAGCAGGAATGTCCCCAAATTATCCCCTTAATTCCTTCTCTCACTGAGACTTGCTTGATTCCCAGAGGAGAGATTCACTTCTGCGTGACTTCACAGCTGTGGCTCTGCCTCGCAGGGATTCTGTTGCTTGCTCAAGGACACATCAGCAGCAGCAACTTGGATGAAGGACTGTTTTGCTGTTTACTTTGTCACCCTGCAGTCAAACAAAAAAAAACATAAATAATCCAAACACATTTTGGAAAAGTATGCGTTAGCTGCATCTTAGCATGAAGACATTCAGAAACTTTACACGGGAGTTGTACTATCACAATGTGAATTGACTCAAGTGTAAGTGTTGTCATAGTTTTAGCTAACTTCCTGTCCTTTCTACGTCACCACACTTGCACGACTCCTTCCTTTTATTGCGAGGCTGCTCTCTTGCTCTACTTTCTATAAGCGTGTTTCATCACTCAGCCTGTTTGGCAGTATAAACCGTCACTGGGAGTGCTTGAACTGGTAGCTTTCCCTGATCTGATTTCCCTGATACTATGCCAGTGATAATGGTTGGAATATAGAACTATTAAACACTGATTCTAATAAAAAGAGATCACCAGAAGCAACTTTAAGTACAAAGGTAAGTCAAAGCCCTGCATTCCAACTTTTAATTAACTAAATGCACACAAATGTCAGAGTTGAGCAAGTTTCTATTCTAATGATGAGGAAAAATTCTGACTAAAGTTTATTTATTTACATTTAAACTATATGTATGTATGTATATATATATATATATATATATATATATATATATATATATATATATATATATATATATATATATATATATGTATATATATATATATGTATATATATATATATATATATAATTTAAATGTAAATAAATAAACTTTAGTCAGAATTTTTCCTCATCATAAGTATATATATAAATAAATATATAAATAAATGTATATATGTGTGTATATATGTGTGTGTGTGTGTATATATATAGTTATCTTGCTCCTGAGATCAAAAACACTGATCTTAAATTCAGTCCAACAACTTCTGATCAATCCGGCCTTAAATGAACAACTTAACTTTCAGTTAATTGGTTGGTCAGATACAGACATAGATAACTGTGTATTCGATCATCCCTAATAAAATTCCTCAGCAATACCTAAATTATCAGTAGAACTGCTCATCATGCAGAGTGTTTAACAATGTTTAATGTTCTTATTACAGATGTAGGCATAATTTAAAGTCTCAGCTGATTGAGATGGACATAATATTAGAGGATAATTCACCCCCCCCCACCCCCCCCCCCCCAAAAAAAAAAAAAAAAAATGAATTCATTAGCTGCTCTCCACCTAAACATCTCTGGAGCGTCACATCAAGGAAGCGTTGCCACATTCTTCTAAACAACTGAATGAGACGGGGACTTGGACCCATTCCGCAAACTTAGAGATCCTAAACTGATTTGAAAAACATTATCTATTTCAAAGCATGTCACATGTTATCAATGATTGTATTTTAACATTTCAACCTTTTTTCAAATTGTCTGCTCTTCATTTTTGTAATTCTTGCAGCACCCTGAGATGTATTCACGTAATGAAAGCTGCCATCGTTTGACATTTAAATGCAACAACGGGTCAATAAATTAAACATCGACGGTGGGTAAACAAATTGCCTGTGAGCTGTGCTGCTTCTTGGCAGAAGTATCTACTGTCTCTGAGCTCAGGCTATTACCCTTAGACTCCTCCGATAATGCTCCCCTGATTGAAATCAGGCATTGAGGAATACAGTTCACATTCACATTATGGGATTATTAGACGCCTTATTCCCTCTGTGCCAAACATCAAGTCTCCATTTGAACCTTTGCTCTCTGTCTCTTTCTCAGCGGATCATAACCAGACTCAGCAGTTTTGACCTGAATAATCAGCCAATAAAACTGTAAATCAAGCTGCCGTGGATGGCTTTTCAATTGCACGCTGGTTAACCCCCTAGCAGATCCATTTTACTATGGAGATGGCTCACGCTGAGGCCAGAGTGTGAAAGACTACGAGTTGTGATCATCACTGAGCATTCTGTATTTTTTCAGTATCTTCTGCTCTTATATCATAGTTGTGCATATTGCCTGCTGCATCAATTCAAGAAATGTTAGATTACACTTTATAAGGTTACATGTATTAACCATTAATTGGCTGTTTTTTTAGCACATTACTTTTTCTAATTCACCAGTGGGACATTTATTAACCCACACTGGTTCTATAAGAGCTTTGGGCTAAACCTCAATTTAAAATGTGAAACACATTCAGAGTTAGAAAGAATGAATTTAGAGTTATTTGTAATATTGTGTTTTTTGTGTTGTGTGACAGAGCATCTTTATTCAATGTTATTTAGGCACCTAAAGATATAATATGTAAGATTTATGTAGTAAAGGTCAAATCTTTAAGATGATAATTTGATTGGTCTTCATGCTTTTGAAGTCAAATCTTCAGTATTTGACGAGACCTTTATTATTTATGTTGTTGAGTTATTCATATTCAAGCTAGGAGAAATCTACAAGTTTACTGAAGGGAATGGTGCGCTTCATTTGGTCAGTTGTGGTTAAAACTGCTGGGAGAGAGTCAAAGACTGAAGGAAGGAAGACAGAATACAAACAGAAACATTACCTCACCTATAAACATTTGTGCCTGAGTCACGTCAGATGGATTTTTATCACAAATGGCGGTTGTTTAACTGTGTGTTGATCACCTGCATTTGTGTTTGCTCGCATTACTCGCTGGAGTGTTTATTCGCCTTAAACAGCAGGATTGCTTTCCTGTGCTTTAGCTTTAGGCTAGGAGGCAATGTCACACAGAGGATGTGTGACTCTGTGTGAATGACTTGGGTCAATCACTAGACTCAGCACTCACCAGAGAATCTGGTTCTCTCGTCTGTTAACAACTCCAATTCAGAGCAGAATCTGATGTGACTAAGGGTGTTTATTCCTCCAGAAGTCCGGCTCTGCCCCTGACTCTCTCGCCCCCCTGCACAGCCCGGCCCTCCACACAACACTTGGCAAATGTGTTTCGTTGTGTTTTGACACAGAGACCCAGTAATGACATATTGTACATTTAAAAAAACCATTCTTATGGCACTTCCACCTTATAAAGTCTGAGCAAAGCATTTTGAGATCACAAGTCGTGCATACCTGCTTCCTAATTGATTTACTAATAAGCAGCTAGTTTATAGTGATTGTACAGTACAGTACAATACAGAGTTTCCATCAGTTTTCTGTGCCTGTTTGAGATTTTTAACTAACTTTTCACGGATTTACTTTGTGAACATCTCTTCTCTCTCTCTGTCTCTTACTACCCCCCATCCCCCCCATATTTCCTTAGATTGCTACAGCAGCAGTAGAGCGCTGACTGGTTCTGACAGGACTCTCCTTGGACCTCTCCTCCGGGCCATTTGTCAGCAGGCGAGCCTCGCGCAACGGAGTGCAGATTGGCAGTTGACTGTAACAGCGTTCAGTGTGAGCGAGCATAGGCACCGTAGGGGCTGCGAATGAGAAATAATACAGAGCCGAGCTGAGTAAACATGATCCTGCAGCGTAATGAATCAGTTCATAGCACTTCCTTGACAACAGAAGCCTGTCGGGTATAAATGAAAACACATGCATAAATATTCTCCCTGGTTAATATTTTATCAGCTACAAACCCGCCCTGCATCCACATGAAACATCACAAAGTGATGAACCAGCATCCATCTCAACGGTGACCATATGTTGTTCCACATTTCTTCTTCACTGTTTGTGAGTTGAACGAGCGGCACAGCTTGTTTGCTACAACTCTCCCCTTCCAGCGCAATTAATCATAAATTCAACCATAACACAAGTGCATAAAAAAAAAACACCTTAAATCTCCCGAGTGCTGTTTTTGTTTGCACCCTTGAAACCCCTCCAGCAAAAGGAGGATTTCATTAAACACCCCCGTTCTGGAGCAGGATGCCTAAATCACAGCTGGTGTAAAAGCATAGGTGACTGGTGTTCTCATAGATGAGAAAGGAGATATGTGGTTCTAATTAGACTACTGGCTATCTCAGCGGACCTCCTGTCAACGCACGCGCCCAAACGCTCTCTTTAATTACTCGCAGAGAAAAGAGGATGTCAAGTGAAAATAGCAAGTAGGCTCCGTGCGAGATACGGCAGATGATTTCTGCTGTGGGGCAGCGGAGATTCACGCCACAGCACAGGGAAGGATTCTTTAGACGTGCAATCGATCACAGAGAAGCTGAATGCAGCTTTGAAAGAATAACTGTGGCAGCAGCAGTAAAAAAAGGGGTTTTGACTAGACTAGACTTCACCATGAAACTTCCCCAGTTGATTACTTACGTTAAGTTCATGTTCAATTTTATATTAATTGTACTTTATATCACATTATAAATCAGTAATTTCATGTACAATTCTAGGCATTTTTAGACAAAATGGTCAATAAGATACACATTTGACTACTTATGATGATGGAACTTCCCAAATTCATTACTCACACTGAGACAGTTGTTTTTCTTTTCCCCTCTCCTCTCTGTTAACTGTCTTGAATTAGAGCTGTTCCCCACCGGCTCCAGTCGGCAGACAGTGTAAGAGAACAAGTTCAGCTCTGCAGATCGCTGCTGCAGTCGAGTTGATAAACATGAGTGAAGATGAATCCATTTTTTTTTTTTAATCCCAAAAGTTTAACAGTAATCTCTGAGCTCTCCTCCCATGTTCCCACTGTTCCAGGTTGGAGCAGAATCCAGGTGTTTTGTTCTCCGGAGGGTCTGACTCTAATCCAAACTCTTTAGCTGGCTCCAAGCAGCTGAGCCCCCCCTTCTCTGCCTGGCCACTCAACACTCAACGAACATCTTTTGTTTTGTTTAGATAGACAGCCCCCTAGCGGCACAAGTTCACATGCAAATGAGAATATCTAATTAAATACTGTTTAATCTCCAAAGCAGCCTAATGGGATGTTCTGGTCAGTTTCCCTCCGCTTGTCTCCAAGACGCTATGAAAATCTCAAAATTGGCATGGATTCTCAGTTGGTGGCTGCGCCAGTGTGATCTGGACAGAAATGTCTCAGCAACTATTGGATGGATCGTTATGAAATCATGTAGAGACACTCGTGATGAGTCCTGATGGTTCCGGCGATTCCCTGATGTTTCCTATAGCGCCATCATGAGGCTGACATGTGTGGCTGCGAGTGAAACGCCTCTGTTTGGATGGATTGCTATGACATTTTGGCTCACACATTAATGTCCCCTGTGAGATGAATTGTAATCACTTCCCCGACATCTATTTTTGCAACATTTTAGATTATGACCAAACACCTTCAAAATTAATGACCTCCCCGTCAGCCTCGGATGACCTGTGTGTCTGGCTAATTGGCTAAAATAGGATGGTGAACACAGTACCTGCTCAACATCAACATGCAGCTCCACTGTGCGAGACAACATCCGCCATGGCTTCAGACTATTTGTGCAAAGCATATGCACTGCTCAGCATTTTCATTCAGTTTTGTTTACACCGTTTGCTTATTCTGGCAGTAATTTAAAGCAAACACATTTCATCACCATGATGCAAAGCTCCATGTGGATATAATGCTGCACCTGTGTTTGCAGCCTGCTTTCGGAAACAAAAACAAGAATGGAGATTTTGCATTCTGACAAAGGATGGGAGAAACCTTGTGTGCTCCGACGCACCTGTGGCACATCATGATTGCCCGCAAGCCCCAGAATTGTGAGCGAGAGGCACACAACAATCCTCCACACTGGGAGAAATCAGACAGAAAGAACGCAGGAGGGAGGGATAAACTAACACAAACTTGATGTTTTCTCGGGGAGAGGAACAAGACAGCACTGCATTCTTCGGCTTGTTGGTGGGTCGCACACCTCCTCAGTTACCATGGTAACAGCCGTCCCCGCGGAGAAGGTTTCCGGCTCAATCCCGGAGGCCAATGTTTGATTGAATGGTTGTCAGGATGCAAGACGAATGATGACGTGTAAGAGCCCGCACTGTCTGACACACTTCACACACAGAGGCACGGTTAAAAGCAATAAAAGGTTTGTGTGTGTGTGTGTCTGTGTGTGTGTGTGTATGAACAAGTGCAGGAGTGCGTGTACGAGGCATGCATTAAAGAGTGGGTCACCGGGGGGTCTAGAAGGATTTTTACCGGCCTGAGAAAAATATCAATGAGTCCTCACACTCAAGCTCGCTCCCCGTCAGCTGGAAGTACACACATGCATATTTCAGGGCATGGATTCTGTAGGACCTAATGTGTGCATCAGTACAGTTACCCATCGCTGTGTGTGCATGTCTGTCTTGTGCTGCAGGTGTGAAATGACTGCAACAGAAACACCGTAGTACTGGCTGCGGCTTTCAGCACTCGATGGTTGGGCTTGGGCTTGCACACGACTCTGGTACCATGTGGTATAAGACTGTAATCCATTACCTGGAGGATAACAGGCTAAAAGAGGGGACTAAGACACACCAAAAAAACAGACCTTAGTGAGTATGTTCATGTAGTATATGCAGTCCCAATCTGCATGTGCAGCAGACACAATAATACCTTTTTTTTTTTAGCATTCGCAAAAATACCTTTCTCCAAATTGAAAAGGGATTGCTGTCATTTCTGGCAACAGCCGGAATTGTTCTCATGTTTCCTGCCAACTCTTTGCCTCCACCAGTAATAAGCAATCCAAATAAATGAGAAACAAGATACGGATAGCTGCATTTAAAAGTCACTGCTATGTCTTTCTTGCCTTTTTTGTTTTTTTTGCAATCAAGTGAAGTTCATTTCCAGTGATAATTAAACCCTCGCCACGTTTTCATCTTCTTACCTCTTTACTTTACATAAATTATCCTCAGGCCACTTTCTACTGCAGTGGACTGAAACAGTTGGAAGCTGAAGACAAGGCAGAGAAAATAGACTTTTCAATTCATGGTTATTATCAGTGCCTCGTCTGCCCAAACTATAGGCACATATGGAAATTAATTAAGGCACTTTAAACTATGTCAATGCAACATATAGTTCTCTTTTTTAAACAGTAATCAGTTGTCGTTATGTCGTGATGACTCTCTTGGCTAACATCCAGGAACACCACCGCCGACAGTTAGAAACAAAACCAATCTACATATTCTCTACTAGTAGAATGTGGTGTGACGCATGTCCATTTTACGAACTGCTTGTCTTCTTCCTGTCAGCGCGACGGTTACGTTACCTTCCCCTGGTCACTAACGGTACAAACCTTAACAAGCTAGCAGAAATGTAAGTCATTTCTATGCCAGGGCTCGCCTCTCTCACATGCAAAACAAATTCTCCGCCCAAGACGATTGAGATTGGTTTAAAGAAATACAAATGAGCCACAGCGTTTTTTAACCTGCTCTAGAACTATGACTGGTGCTGCCAGAACGAGACTACCTCATTTTACGCAGCTACCTTTACCGTGTCTTGTCTTGGATAACCTTTAGCAACGTTAGCTAGCGACTCCACACACCACTTCAGTCTGATTTTAAGAACTTGGCTAACGACCAGTGTTGGGGCTCGTTACTCAAAAAAGTAATATATTACACATTACACATTACTCTCAAAAATAGTAATGCCTTACATTACATGATTACTGCCTGTAGAAAGTAATTAGTTACATTACTCGCTACATTACTCGTTACATTCTGTCTTGGCGTCTCATTCATGTTATATAGTCCACGGTTCCTTAGCAACAAGATTTGTGTGTGCGTGCTGTCTCTGTAGGTGCTTCGTTAAGTTTGAGGTAGTGTTAGCAGCGGTGAGGAGAGGTTTCCAACACGGGCAAAGTGCACCTTACAGTCAAGTTATTTTCCTTACGTTCAACAAATTCAAAGTAATGTTTGTATCTGTAACCCTCCTGCTGCCCCAGCCAGCGCCCCCATACACACACCGGCCTGTCGCCTGCGCAGCCGCGCGGGAGGGGAGAGAGTCCAGCACTGCTGCAGAGGAGCCGTGGTCTGCGATTACTATGAGCAGCATGTAAATTACAATATAATATATTTCTCGCCTTTCCCCCGATGATCTGAATAAGTCGCCAGATTTGTCGCTCGTAGCTTTTTTAGAAATGAAGTCGCTAAGAGGGTCTGAAAAGTCGCCAAATCTAGCGAGAAAGTCGTCAAATTGGCGGCCGCCCCCCCAGCCCGCCGTGTGTGATACGTGCGACCATGCTGTTAAAATTGATTAACCTAGCAACGTAACGTAAGTAACGAGCTTGGCGAACTGTAATGTGATTACTACATTCAGAAGAGTAATGCCTTACACTACTCGTTACTGAAAAAAGTAATGTGATTACAGTAACGCGTTACTTTGTAACGCGTTACACCCAACACTGCTAACAACACATCGCTGCGGGTGTTTTTCCCGAGTTCAGAAGAGCTTCCAAGAACTAAAGTGACTGACGCACGCTGTCCCACAAGAGCGAGCATTCAAGCTCTGACCTCAATGCTCACAAACCTGACTGTGCTGTACTGTACTGTACGCTGCATTGTGCAAGCGAAGAATCACCACCTCTACTTCAGATGTACCATTTGTACTATAAGTAAGTGACTAGGGGAAGCAGGACCACCAGCCAATTCGATGAGTGGTTCACGATTGCAATGGTAACGTTTATGACCCCCCCTTAACAGCCTGTTTCATTAGAGGTGAGTGTGGAGCACTGTAAGGTCACAGTGGGTTTCACAGACACACAGCAGTGCTAATGCATTGTGAGAGCATGAAACATTTCACCTGTGAGACATTACAAATGGCCTTGTTCCCTGCTTTCTTTAGCACTGAAGGAGCTGAGATATCCAATAATAAAGATAGAAACACACAGGTGTGCTGTGCACGTCTGTGAGGGCTTTTAGTTTTCCCGGTAATGGGAACCTGCTTGAGTTTTATAAGACCTCTGCAGAGGAGAAATTGTCAGTGTGGCCGGGGTTTGTACTTTGCTGAGCAGTTATTTCAGGTTGAGGTGAAGGTGAGGTGATTTCGATGGGAAATAAGACAAGGGAAATGCACAGTTGATAAAATGGTCAAAGCACATATATTACTAGTAGTTATAATATGTTAGCTTTACGATACAGCACAAACACCTTATGTGATGCTCTCTGCATTTATAATACTTATTATTTCACCCAAATTGCTGACACGCCATAGTGGTGTTTAGGCAATAGTTAAAATTTTTCTGAGATGTGCCTGACACATGTTCATACCTAAATGACTGAATGACTCGAATGGCAGTAAGTCCCAAAACAACATACACGATCACTGGACAATAGCTGCCAGTAACAGGTGAACCAGACCTTTGTCAAGCCGGACCATTGTCCTGTGGTAAACGTTGTAAATCGATCTAGGGTTAGGTTTTGGCACCAAAGCTGCTTGGTTAGGTTTAGGAAAAGGTCATCATTTGGGTCAATGGAAGTATATTATTAACGTGACCTAATTTAAAATAACTCACCATTGACTTTTGGTTTCACATGGGACACGAGCAGCTTTCTCCTGGGTGAAAGTCATCCATCAACTCCATCCTCTGCCCATACACTTTGTCACTCTTTGCACTACATCGCCTGACTTCCTCCTTTGCTTCTATCAGCTACTTGTGGTCACAGCCTGAAAATGAACGGAACTATCTGAATATTCTGCTCGTTGGTTGTGTTACCAGCCTTGTTTTTAGCCGCAGAAAGAAGGAAAAAATATTTTTTTCTGCCTCAAACTGCCTCCTGAAGGTGATGGAAACTCTTGGCTCTTCTACCTATACTTCATAATGGAGGCATTTCAATGGGCTTTGAATGTAAATTGTTTGAATCGTTCCTGTTTCGTCCAGCTGAGAAACATCGCTAAACCATTATGTCGACAGCTCAGATGGAGCGTTTATTTCCTCCCCTATTGATTTCTGCAATTTCCTTTTCACCTGTCTTAGCATGACATAAAGCGCTTACAAAATGCTGCTGCCAAGCTCCTGACCAAGTCCACCAACAGGTCTCAAGCTAGACCAATCCAATGTACTTACAATGGCTTCCAATCAAATTCACAATCCAGTTTAAGGTTCTTGTAATCACGTTTAGAGCCTTGCATGGCCAGGCACCTGCCTACATCAAGGAGCTACTGCAGCCATATTATACCAGAGGGAATCTGAGGTCCTCTGATCAGGATTGGTTGGTTGGTTTGTTCTTGCTCCAATATCAAGACCAAAGGAAAATGTTCTTTTGAGGTTGAAGCTCCTAAACTTTGGAACTCACATTTAAAAAAGAGGAGAAAAGAAAAGAGCTCAACACATCTGTTTAGACTTGCTTTTGTTTCATTTTTTTTCTTTTTGTTTTTATCTGGTTGCATTTAACGTCATATTTGATTTTTTTTTCACGTGAAGCCTTTTTTCCTTTTAAGTTTGCCATATGAATATACTTATTTTTATTTTTAGACCAAAGGTAACTAATTTAGCTTTTTTAGAAAGCAGATTTGGACCATTGAAGCATGCATTTTGTTAATCAAAGGTGTCATTTGAAGAAAACATTTATTTGTCTTTTTTTTTCATAATTAAAACGTGTGCGTTTAACTGCTGCCTGACAATTCGGTCTGACTGTTGTGACTTATGGTATTTAGGAGAGATAAGATCATTCAGTTTAGATAGTTTTTGTGTTTTTTGTTAAAGCTGGTGTCAGGTAACATTTTTCACTTTCACTTACAATTACCTCAGCCATCGTGATTAAGATGGAGATTGCGCACTTGTGTAAATCACTGTCGACTGCTGCGGTTTGCATCCATCCTTCACTTGAGCCCCTCATCCTGACTGGACTACTCACTTTTATGGCCATCACACTACTTCCTGCATTGATCGGTGCTGAGTGTGACCAATGGACATTAACTGCTAATGCAGATTAGTTGCAAGTGAACATAATTTTGTTGCATAGCGGTTGTGGCGGGCATTAGGTATATGTCTTTTAACGCAGTCGGTCAGCGGGAAAGCTCTCACAGAGATACATAAACAGGAAAGTGCATGTGTGTCTTTGCGTTTGAGATCCCACCTTGAAATTGCTGTTTTCTCGGCGCTCCATCTGTGTAAATGGGACGGATGGTCAACACAAAGTCTGCAGTCAGCTCCTCCACCACACGAGGATGGAGACACAAATAATTTCCATGGAGACGGGGGAACGAGAGAGGTGGGGGTAGAGAGATAGAGGGAGGTGTGTGTATGTTGCGGGGATGATAAATGAGTCTACAGCATGCTGTCATTTGTACTTTGGCATCCAGTCCAAAGCACAATTTAGTGTAAAATATTACGCTGGCCCCTTTGGATGACAAAGTTTAATGCTGATGTATGAATAGACACAGACTGTCCCCAGCTGCTATTGAACAGAGGGAGGTAGCTATGCTTCACAAAGGGCAATTAATTAGCGTACACACAACCACTGCAGAGGATGGACACTGAAAAAGGGCAGCCGTACTCTCGTATTGTACGTGTAACAACAAAACGCAGGCAAGCTAATGTAGCGAGCAGTGATGTTAGATGATTAGAGAGAGCTAAAAGAGGGTGGGCACAGAAGAGGAAAACACTGAAAGCTTTGACACAATGCATCGCACATTTCTTGACATTGACATCATTAGAGCTTGTGAATTTAAACGGTATATTTTTCTCAACAAATTCACAAGTTGGGTTGAAATCTCTTGAACAATTTACATTTCACACAATTTTTTTTTTAACACATGCTTATTATTTTTTGCTACTATTCAATTCAACGTTTTACTTCACAGTTTATAAGAGGCAATGCCTTAAACCTATTCCGATCATGTAATCCCTTGCAGAAAAAACACAATTTAATTAAATATCTTTTTTGGTGCAATATGTAAAAAAATGTTATACCTCAAGAGGCAAAAGTCAGATCATTACTTCAGGCACCTCGACTTCCCACTTCACTTCTCTCCTCTCCCTGCCTCAACCCGCCATGTGTGCTGTTTCCCTGAGCTTCATGGAACCTTTTAGCATTTTCAAGAGTTGCAAAGTGCAAAGTCACTGTTAAAATGCTAAAATTGCCTTGATCCTGTGAGGGATTGTTCGATGTCCTTCAAAGAAGCTGTGCAGACCGGCTGGAAAGTACTCCGGGACAGTGCACGGACAGGTCATTGTTAATGTGCACAAAGTGAATTCAGGAAGATCTTTGCAAAAGCAGCTTGGTTAAACTCCTCAAACAGAATGTACCCAGACGTCAAGATGTTCTGTTACCCTGAGACAAATTACCCGCCTTATATAACCGCAACAGCCTCTAAAATAACTGTGTGCAGAGTGCAGGTGCTGTGCACTAATTCCTATCAGCCACTTGCACCTGAATCGTCCTTTTATAATTACAGAGATAGCATGACAGCTGCCTTTAACTGCAAGAGGCAGCCAAATTTCTGTCTGGATTAGGGCAATCATGGCAGCTGTGCGGTTTCAGCCCCCAACCACAGTTCTGCTGAGGACAAGAAGGTAACTGCTCCAGCTGTAAATTTTCATTAACATCACAGTTCCAGTTAAATAGTCTAAAGATGTGTTCAGTCAGAGGACTGTGGGCTTTCACATAGTTTAGCCCACATCTGTGTCTGTCTGTCTGTCTATTTGGTAGTTCATTACAAAGTGAATCATTAATTGACAGTTAACGATTTATTTATCTTGACAGTTGTTGAAATGTTAAGTTATGGTTCAGATTGAACAAATTTGAAATGACCAAGAATTTAAATCTATCTCACCCAACCCCTATAACCATAGGCGTAACATCCACTAGGGACAGGGGGGACATGTCCCCCCCACTTTCCGAAATCCCGTTTTTGTCCCCCCCACTTTTATTTAATCCAGCGGAACGCAGTAGGTCTCAAGTGTCCGATACTCAAACATGTCCACTTAATTAATCTACCCCTGCGAATACACCGATGTGCTTATTTTACATTAATTTGATGGCAAACTCCGCCCGCTGATGCAACACCAGCTATGCCAGGTTAGTAATCAAGTGAACCCACTCTCGCTGTGAGTCGCGGACAGTTTGTGTAATGATGCTGCGTTCAAAGGCTGCAACAGGCCACTGTCCTCGGCTGGGTCGGGCTCTTATCAAGCATTCGCGTTTAGTTTTTTAAATAACTCAAATAATGACTGTATTTCCAGCTAGAAAACACGCACCTCTCTCCTCCCTCCATTGTTTGTGGTTGTGTCGCTGCGTGGTGTTACACGTGACTTGTAAGAGTTATCCTCGTGCTGGAAACGTGACCCCGAGACGCAAGAAGAAAGCAAAAAAGTATATTTTTACTGAGGAAAATGACAAAAATAATAGTAACGCACAGTGATCACTGGTTTGGAAATATTAACGCGTTAGATTACTCGTTACTGAAAACAGTGGTCAGAGAGTAACGCGTGGGCAGTGACAGCCTGTGTCAGCTTTACAGTTACAGTTAATGTGTCGGGCCGGGCTCGGACACAACGTGCACGGGTCGGTCTGGATTCTCAGCTCTACTCGGGTCCAGCCGCGTCTTTACTGAGGTTCACCCGGTGTCAACAGCAGGAGGACGGTCAGCTCACCTCCCAGAGCCTCGCACTGAATCACTGGCGACTGATTTAGGGACTGTCATTAAATTACTTAGCATAAATATATTAATACAAAATAATTGCAGTTTTTTCTATATCTTCCATGTCATGTGACCCAGTGACTCCAAACCAGCAGCAGATTGTGTTGGTAAACTGGACACATGAGACACAGCTCTTTTTATTGTACTTATTATATTTTATATGAATATTCATATGCAGGAATTATGATTTTTTTCTCAGAAACTTCCATGTCAGGTGGCCCACCGACTTCTGAAACAGATACTGTTTCCATAAAAATCTATAATAATGAAGAAAATAATGGTAAAGTTCTCTAATGTCTCATGTCTTAGATTCTTATTCTGAAATTCTGATTTTTTTTTAATTATTATTATTATTTTTTTTTTAAATCTCATCAGCAGTCACTATTTAAAGGGTTATTTTTAAAAATGTTCTTCTGGGGGGGCATGCCCTGGGATCCCCCTAGTGTTGCTAAGTTACCAGAACAATGTTGGGGAAACACTGTATGTTCTCAGAATTTTGGACATGAGAGGCAAACCATCTCTTTCTTAGCTGAAGCTGACAACGGAACAAAATAAGTGTAAAGAGAGACGTAGTGGAGCTGGATATTTTCCTGCTTTTTTGTCCTTTGGCAATTACACCTATGACTAAGCACGATAGCCATGTTCATCATAATGTGTTGCTTTTAAGTAGCTGGGAATATGATTGCATGTGGAAATATATAAAATGGTATTCAAATCAGACCCCACTTTTTTGTGTCCCCCCCACTTTTCAAACCGATGTTACGCCCTTGCCTATAACACATTCATATATATGTTGGTTAATTAACTTTACAGCCTGTCTAAAAACACGTTGGTTCCATTCTTCCAGGAATCGCATGTTATTTATTTAACAGCTGTATCAACTTATTGTTTGTCATTTACCTGTCACTTCGACCTTTGCCTCGCCTCTTATCTTATCTGTGATGACTCATTTCAGAACATCTGGCAGGGGGCGTGCTGAAACCACACACATAAAATTGCATGTGTTTATGTTTATGCATTCATTGTGTTGTCTACCATATGCTATAAAAGTATGAATGCATAAAAGTGCTCTAGGCTCTGTGAGGCTGTAGTCACAGCAGAGGTTTAAGCTAAATGCTAACATTGGTAATGCTAGAATGCACTTCTGCAAAGTGCTGCAATAATGGAATTTTGGTCTGCAACACATGATGTCAGTGCGTGTGATTGTTTACTGATGTTGGTATTTGGATATTTGTCAGCAGTGTATTTAAGGGGAGAACTGGGAGAGAGGCTCATCAAACCCCACAGCGATTTACGCATCGAACCATTCAACTGAAACGTCCTGCAGGTGAGGTTCTTTTTCTTTTTCATTGGTGTTATTTTTGTCACAATAATGTCTCTTCTGAACTTTATTTTTGTAAAAATAATGTTAATGTTCCAAAAAGTGGCATTTTTTGCACAAGAGAATTTTAGTTTCCAAATGAAAATGTACTAAAATTCAGATGTATTAGATATAGCAAATGAAAATGTAAATATTGTACATTAATGTTGTTATTTCATGCACCAGACCTTTTATGTAATACAACACAATCATTTATTCATCAGTAACAAACAACGTCTTTATATTTTTAAAGGTCCCTTGTTATCTTCCATTATGATTAAACTGGTAATGTATGACTTTTTGCATTTTGTTTCAATGTATTCAAATGAATTATGTTTTTTACATCTTCAATAAAGATTGAATGTTCTGTGTCCTCTTCTGTGATTTGAACCTCTTTGATTCTCTCTGATAGCTAGGTGTTGCCATCATTGCAGGATTGTTTTTCGGTAAGTTAAATCTCAGTAACTGCAGTGGTCATGATCATAAATACAATTGTGACTGGTCAATAATTACAAATAGACACAGTCATGCTACACAACATTTATTATTTAACTTTATGCTTTTAGCTGACATCGAACAGCTGGCCATCGAAGCAGCTGAAGGTAAGACCCTCCATTGTAGTGTGATAAATATTCTCAGCCAATGCTCAGTGTCTCCTTGCTCTACTGAAATCTCCAGATTTTGCAGCAGAGCATGTCTCATTACATGCAGTTGAGCAAACCGACAGAAAGACTGTGTGTTTCATATCAAATCAACTTCTGTAACACCTCAACAGCTTTTAAGTGATTTCGGAATGGTAGTTATCGGAATGAAAAGTTATTTTTATCAGATTCTTGTGAGTTCTGAGAAAAAATCAAACAAAGAAAAGTCATTTGTCACACAGTAGAGTCTCGTCGACTCTGCTTCCCTCCAGCTTAGTTCCTTTCTGTGGCAGTTCTGACAGTTAAGGTACCAACCAAACCATTAGGTTGTTCTGATATTTTTTTGTTTGTTATCTAGTTCAGTCAGGAACGCCCAGCAACATCATTCAGCACAACCGTAAGCGCATACGCCATTTTGTTTGCACACATAATTGCAGTAAGATTTCTGCTTGCTAACATCTCGATTGAAATACCTCGCTGCAGAATGCTGGACAGACTGGTTTGACAGAGATGACGCCTCTGGAACTGGTGACTGGGAAACCCTCAAAGAACTTCGCAGAGAGTACCCAGGAAAGATCTGCTCAGAACTAAGAGGCATGGAGGTCACGACTCTGTCTGGGCTCAGTGTGAGCGCGGCAGGGGAAGTGATCTTTAGGTAAGTTCTGAACAAGCTTTGAATAGTTTGAATGGGTTTAAAGGATTCACGCTATATTCTACTGAATGACAAGAGCATGGCCAAAAAGCACTTCTGTGAATGCATCCACTGGATTATTTTCAGTATATGTCAATCTCTGTTTTTTGTTTTTTTTTCAGAAAAGACCTAACTGATGGATTCGTCTGCAGAAACCAGGACCAGTCTGACAGAATGTGTAATGATTATCGTGTTCGTTTCAGCTGCCCTCCCCAGTTCTGTGGTCAAGAAGGTACTTTGAGAACACATTGTACATGTGCAGTGTTAAGCTGCTAATTCAAAGTGCATTTTGCCTTCTCTTTCCTTGTTCACATGCTTAAAACACTCGTTTAGAATGTGTCTCTCTTTTATTGCTAGACACAGTGTGCTGGACAAAGTGGTATGACAGGGATGATCCCAGTGGAACAGGGGACTGGGAGCCTTTGAGCAACCTGAGGAGTGAAAACCCCGGACAGATCTGTGACAACCCACTATACATTGAGGCTGTCACCACTGACAGTGACCCCATTCAAGCCGCCAGCACAGGGCAGACCTTTCATGCGTAAGTTGCCTCATAGGGAAAGAACTAAAAAGTTTGTATGATGTAATTTTAGCCCACTAAACAATCAATACGTCTTAATGTGAACATCTTTTTGAAAATGCTTAAAAATGTACCACCTGGTGCTAAAGCTTAAACAGTGAATGGAAACTTTGTAGATGTACATTTACATTAGATCAGATCACATTTTAATGAGCCCATGAGGAGACTGAGTAGAAGGCACATGATGTCTGAAATTTGAAACGTACTGTAGCTGAGCCTTATTTTATTCTTCAACAGCTTTGACTGAGAAAAAAAGTCTTTGTGCTCAGCAGAAGAAGCACAAATAACCCAATGTATTGATTATTGATTATATTCTTTCATTTTCCTTGGATTTCTGAGACATTTAACTTTGAAATGAGTTCACACCTGACATTACAGAATGACACCAAGAACAATACAGTATTAAACAGGATGATAAGTAGATTTTATCCATTGACAAATCAGATCATGTTTTATCATAGTTAAACAATCTGCAGGTTTAATAACACACCTTTTAAAGCTGAGGTTGGTAAAGTTGTAGAAAATGTGGTTGTGTACTGTGAGTGCAGCGCATCGTTGTCATTGTCGGCATATCCAACTACCTCATGTCTCTCTCACATGCAGGAAAACTGATGTAATTGGTGGGAGACTGTGAAGCTCAGTCTATAATGGAGCCAGGGCATCTCTCATATGAGATACAGTGATGGTTAGACTAGTTTGCTAATAGTTTTAGCAAGACGCGAATAACATTATGGAAGAATTTCTGTGCACATGGCTGGGCAGGTTCACAGGTGAAGTCATTTCATTTGGGCAAAAGATAAGGACCACCACAGACTCCAGATTCTTTTCTCTTTCTTTGTCAGAGTATTAGATGTATTGATTGCTTCAAATATGAATTAAATTAATAAATAAATTACCAACCCTAGCTTTAAAGATGTTCTTGTTTGCTTTCAGCGTTGTCCTCATATACTGATTCATTACCTGCCGTGACTAATTTTTCAGCTTCGATCCAACTCACGGATTCGTTTGCCGCAACGCGGACCAGAGATTTGGCGGTTGCCGTGACTACCAAGTTCGCTTTGGGTGCCCGTGCTTGCGCTACCACTGAGAAGAAGAGAGGATATTCAATTTCTTATTCCTTGTCTGCTTTTTCCTTTCTTTTATGCCTGATGAAAGATGTGTAATGAGCTTTTTTTTAATAAATGAGTTGAATATAATAACCTGTGTCGGGTTTTCTTTAGGCCTAATAGGCTGTATTTTAATATGCTATGGTGTATGATATGTATTTATCTCAATTTATCTATTTGTTTTCACGAAAGTCACCACAAGTCATCATTTAAGAGTTAAATTGTCATTTTTTTCTTCCAAGGGGCCATGCCCCTAACCCCCCCTTGTATGGAGGGAGCCCAACATTTCTAGTACCCTCTACTACATGTCAAATTTTTATTTTTGGAACTCTGCCTTTCTAAAATCCTGCATATGGCCCTGAATCTCACCCAACCCCTACAACACATTCATACATCTGTTGGTTAATTAACTTTACAGCCTATCTAACATCACATTGATTCCATTCTTCCAACAATCACATGTTGTTTATTTAACAGCTATATTAACTTATTGTTTGTCATTTGCCTGCAACCTCAAACTTTGCCTTGCCTCTCATCTTATCTGTGATGGCCCATTTCCCAGATTCTGGCAGGGGGCGTGCTGAAACCACACACATAATATTGTATGTTTAGGTACATGAATTCATTGTGTTGTATAACACATGCCTTAAAAGTGACAATGCAAATGCTCTAGGCTCTGGGAGGCTGTAGTCACAGCAGAGGTTTAAGCTACATGCTAACACTGGTAATGCTAGAATGCTCATAATGGTGATTAAAACATGCTGATATAAAGCAGATTTAATGTTAACATCTTAGTACAATGTGTTAGCATGCTAACATTTGCTTATTACTGCTAAATGCAAAGCATAGATATGGCTGATAGGAATTTGTTTTGCAGATATTAGGTCAGAAACAGAGGGATTGAATGCAGGGTCGGGTTTTCCGCTCAGATTCTTAAGAGTAGCTCTCAAAATATATTTTCACCGATTTGGGAATGTGATCTCACTCCCAAACACATTGTCTCTGTCCTTTTGAGCTTCTAAGTTAAAGGAGCTGAAGTGCTGCAAAAATTGTATTTTGAAACGGGATATGTATTTTGACCTATTGTGCTCCTGCGCTCCTTCAGTTTCTCTTTCATTGTTCACGTGCATAAAACACTGTGGGAACACATCACCTTATCCTCAACCATTATTTACCCATTCAACCCTTGTGAATGTGAGGGCTGTTATTCACTAATATGTAAACCTTCATAAAGAATCAGTTGTCTTGTGTGGGAAATTGTTTTCTTTAGGTGTGGTCTGCAACACATGATGTCAGTGCGTGTGATTGTTTACTGATGTTGGTATTTGTATATTTGTCAGCAGTGTATTTAAGGGGAGAACCAGGAGAGAGGCTCATCAACCCCACAGCGATCCACGCATCGAACCGTCCAACTGAAAGGTCCTGCAGGTGAGGTTTTTTTCCTTTCGTTGGTGTTGTTTTTGATGAGTCACAATAATGTCTCTTCTGAACTTTATCTTTGTAAAAATATGGTTCATAGTTCAAAAAGTGGCATTTTTTATGAATGAGAAATTTAGTTTACAAATGAAAATTTACTAGAATTCAGACGTATTGGATATAACAAATGCAGTGAAAATTTAAATATTGTACATGAATGTTATTATTTCATTACTTTTTTCTAATATAACACGCTTGTTAGTATTCATCAGTAACAAACAACTTCTTTACAAATTTAAAGGTCCCTTGTTATCTTCCATTATGATTAAACTGGTAATGTATGACTTTTTGCATTTTGTTTCAATGTATTCAAATGAATTATGTTTTTTACATCTTCTATAAAGATTGAATGTTCTGTGTCCTCTTCTGTGATTTGAACCTTTTTGATTCTCTCTGATAGCTAGGTGTTGCCATCGTTGCAGGATTGTTTTTCG
Source organism: Diplodus puntazzo (assembly GCA_963678695.2). Taxonomy (NCBI): domain Eukaryota; kingdom Metazoa; phylum Chordata; class Actinopteri; order Spariformes; family Sparidae; genus Diplodus; species Diplodus puntazzo. Next base: position 16,171,777 of record OZ023172.1, read on the forward strand.
GTAAGTTAAATCTCAGTAACTGCAGTGGTCGTGATCCTAAACACGACTGTGACTGGTCAATAATTAGAAAATAGACATGGTCATACTATATAACATTTATTATTCAACTTTATGCTTTTAGCTGAAAGCGACCAACAGGCCATCAAAGCAGCTCAAGGTAAGACCTTCAATTGTAGTGTGATAAAGATTCTCAGCCAATGCTCAGTGTCTCCTTGCTCTACTGAAAACTCAGACAGAAAGACTGTCTGTTTCATATCAAGTCAACTTCTGTAACACCTCAACAGTTTTTAAGTGATTTTGGAATGGCAAGTTATTTTTGTCAGATTCTTGTAGGCCTGAGAAAAAGTCTCACACAGAAGCATCTCTTCATCTCTCCTTCCCTCCAGCTAAGCTCTTTTCTGTGGCAGCCTGGACAGTTAAGGTACCAACCAAACCAACGCCCAGCGCCCTCCCTACCGACATCCGTAAGAAGATTACACCTTTTGTTTGCACATATAATTGCAGTAAGATTTCTGTTTGCTAACATTTCAATTGAAATACCTCGCTGCAGAATGCTGGACAGACTGGTTTGACAGAGATGACCCCTCTGGAACTGGTGACTGGGAAACCCTCAGAGATCTTCGCAGAGAGAACCCAGGAAAGATCTGCCCAAAACCAACAGACATGGAGGTCACGACTCTGTCTGGGCTCAGTGTGAGCGCAGCAGGGGAAGTGATCTTTAGGTAAGTTCTGAACAAGCTTTGAATTGTTTGAATGGGTTTAAATGATTCACGCTGTATTCTACTGCATATGATACATTAATGTTGTCTTCTGCACAGCACACTCAGCAAAACAATGCATTTATCTGAACAGTTGTTGAAGGAGCTCTGTGGAGCTTTTGTGTTGTTAGCTTATGTGAGCGGACGCCATTTCTTAACTAACATTAGCTACTGGCTCAGCATAGTACATGATAACCTCACACCTTAACCTCTTGGGACCATGAACGCCTGTACAAAACTGCGTGGTAAACAATTCAGTGCTTTTGGAGATATTTAAATCTCGACCAAAGTGGTGGAACAAACGACTGAAACATCACCAGACCATCCATAGAGCCATGACAAGAGCATGGCTGAAAAGCATTGGATTATTTTCAGTATGTGTCTCTCCCTGTTTTTTGTTTTTCAGAAATGACCTAACTGCTGGATTCGTCTGCAGAAACCAGGACCAGTCTGACAGAACATGTAATGATTATCGTGTTCGTTTCAGCTGCCCTCCCCCTTACTGTGGCCTACAAGGTACTGTATGAGCGCATTGTACATGTGCAGTGTTAAGCTGCTAATTCAAAGTGCATTTCATCTTCTCTTTCATTGTTCACGTGCATAAAACACTCGTTTAGAATGGCTCTTTGGTGCTGCAGCTTCCAACCCGTCACCGTGTCTTTCTTTCATTGCTAGTCACAGTGTGCTGGACAAAGTGGTATGACAGGGACGATCCCAGTGGAACAGGGGACTGGGAGCCTTTGAGCAACCTGAGGAGTGAAAACCCCGGACAGATCTGTGACAACCCACTGTACATTGAGGTTGTCACCACTGGCAATAATCCCATTCAAGCCGCCAGCACAGGGCAAACCTTTCATGTGTAAGTTGCCTCATAGGGAAAGAACTAAAAAGTTGTTGCATGTTGTAACTTTAGCCCACTAAACAATCAATACGTCTTAAAGCGAAACTCTAACCAAAATGCAACCTAGGCTTTTTTTGTGAATGTACCCGAGACAAACCTTCGCGTATATTTGTTTTCTGGTCAAACTAATTTTCAGTGGGAGTGCTACGGGCACTTTCAGGACAGCATCAAAATTGCTATTTTTAAAACACTAAGAAGGCGCGACACAACATGAAACTTTGCTCGTAGTATCACCAGGGTCTCTACACACGAACACGAGCATTGAGAACATTGTTTGTGTACACAGAGTTTACTAAAAAGAAAGTTTTTGAACAACTCACGTTAGCAGATGCTTGTTGCGCTTGCCGCCGTCCTGCTAGCTGAGAAGTATTGATTTCCATATGCAACTTAACATGGAGGTGAGTTAAGGTGGACCGCTCCTAAAGCTTAGTTCCAGATAAATGCACGGATAATTCGTTGTTTTGTCGTTAGCAAAAAACAATATTGAAATTGAAGTTGAAAAAGGAGCCTCATATAAGAAACAGTACTGAAATAAAAAGCCGGAAAAGTCACATGAGATATTGCGTCGCGTTGTTGCCAGAAGACAGTAGCGTTCTACCTTAACTGTCCTCCGAGTTACGTCACATTCAGAAATCGATACCTCTCCACTGGAGGGACGGCGGCTAGCGGAACAAGCAACTGCTAAGGTGAGTTGTTCGAAACTCTCTTTTTAGTAAACTCTGTGTACATAAACAATGTTCTCAATGCTCGTGTTCATGTGTAGAGACCCTGGTGATACTACGAGCAAAGTTTCATGCCTTCTTAGTGTTTTAAAAATAGCAATTTTGATGCTATCGTAAAGTGCCTGTAGCACTCCCATTGAAAATGAGTTTGACCTGAAAATTAAAATATGGTAAATCTTAAAAGTGCCTATTTCATCGCAATTAAGCATTTATGCCAAGGTTTGACTCGGGTACATTAAAAAAAAGCCTAGGTTGCATTTTGGCGAGAGTTTTGCTTTAACATGAACATCTTTTTGAAAACCCTTACAAATGTATCATCTGGTGCTAAAGCTTAAACAGTGAATGGAAACTTTGTAGATGTACATTTACATTAGATCAGATCACATTTTAATGAGCCCCATGAGGAGACTGAGTAGAAGGCACATGATGTCTGAAATTTGAAACGTACTGTAGCTGAGCCTTATTTTATTCTTCAACAGCTTTGACTGAGAAAAAAAAGTCTTTGTGCGCAGCAGAAGAAGCACAAATAACCCAGTGTATTGATTATTGATTATATTCTTTCATTTTCCTTGGATTTTTTGAGACATTTAACTTTGAAATGAGGTCAAACCTGACATTACAGAATGACACCAAGAACAATACGGTATTAAACAGGATGATAAGTAGATTTTGTCCATTGACAAATCAAATCATGTTTTATCATAGTTAAACAATGATCTGCGGGTTTAAAAACACACCTTTTAAAGCTGGGGTTGGTAAAGTTGTAGAGAATGTGGTTGTGTACTGTGAATGCAGTGCATCGTTGTCATCGTCGGCATATCCAACTACCTCATGTCTCTTTCACATGCAGGAAAACTGATGTAATTGGTGGGAGACTATGAAGCTCAGTGTATAATGGAGCCAGGGCATCTCTCATATGAGATACAGTGATGGTTAGACTAGCTTGCTAATAGTTTTAGCAAGAGGCGAATAACATTGTGGAAGACTTTCTGTGTACGTGGGTAGGCAGGTACACAGGTGAAGTCATTTCATTTGGGCAAAAGGTAAGGACCACCACAGACGTCAGATTCTTTTCTCTTTCTTTGTCAGAGTATTAGATGTATTGATTGATTCAAATATGAAAAAAAGCTTCTTAAATAAATTACCAACCCTAGCTTTAAAGAAGTTCTTGTTTGCTTTCAGAGTTGTCCTTATATACTGATTCATTAACTGCGGGGACTCATTTTTCAGCTTCAATCCAACTGGCGGATTCGTTTGCCGCAACGCGGACCAGAGATTTGGCGGTTGCCGTGACTACCAAGTTCGCTTTGGATGCCCGTGCTTGGGCTACCACTGAGAAGAAGAGAAGATATTCAATTTCTTATTCCTAGTCTGCTTTTTCTTTTCTTTCATGCCTGATGAAAGATGTGAAATGAGCTTTTTTTTTTAATAAATGAGTTGAATATAATAACCTGTGTCGGGTTTTCTTTAGGCCTAATAGGCTGTATTTGAATATGCTATAGTGTATGAAATGTATTTATCTCAATTTATTAATTTGTTTTCACAAAATTCACCAGAAGTCGTCATTTAAGGGTTAAATTGTCAAATTTTTCTTCCAGGGGGGCATTGGGCCCGAATTTTCTAGTACCCTCTATTACATAGCAAATTTTTAATTTTGGAACTCGGCCTTTCTAAAATCCTACGTATGGCCCCGAATCTCACCCAACCCCTACAACACATTCTTATATGTTGGTTAATTAACTTTACAGCCTGTCTAAAAACACATTGGTTCCATTCTTCCAGGGATCGCATGTTATTTATTTAACAGCTGTATCAACTTATTGTTTGTCATTTACCTGTCACTTCGACCTTTGCCTCGCCTCTTATCTTATCTGTGATGACTCATTTCAGAACATCTGGCAGGGGGCGTGCTGAAACCACACACATTATATTGCATGTGTTTATGTTTATGCATTCATTGTGTTGTCTACCATATACTATAAAAGTATGAATGCATATAAGTGCTATAGGCTCTGTGAGGCTGTAGTCACAGCAGTGGTTTAGGCTAAATGCTAACATTGGTAATGCTAGAATGCTCATAATAGTGATGAAAACATGCTGATATAAAGCAGATTTAATGTTAACATCTTAGTACAATGTATTGGCATGCTAACATTTGCTTGTGACTGCTAATGCAAAGCACAGGTGTGGCTGATGGGAATTTGTTTTGCACATATTAGGTCAGAAACAGAGAAATTGGATGCAGGGTGAGATTCTTTATAGCATTCCCCACAACATATTTCCACTTATTTGGGAATGTGAGCTGGCTCACACCCAAAACATTGTCTGTCAGTGCGTGGGACTGTTTACTTATGTTGGTATTTGAATATTGGTTGGCAGTGTATTTAAGGGCAGAACTGGGAGAGAGGCTCATCAAACCCCACGGCGATCCACACATCGAACCGTCCAACTGAAAGGTCCTGCAGGTGAGGGTTTTTTTTTTCTTTTTCATTTGTGTTGTTTTTGAAGAGTCACAATAATGTCTCTTCTGAACATGTATTAGATATAACAAATGCAGTGAAAATGTAAATATTGTACATGAATGTTATTATTTCATGCACCAGACCTTTTTTCTAATAAAACATAATTATTAGTATTCATCAGTAACAAAGAACTTCTTTACAGATTTAAAGGTCCCTTGTTATCTTCCGTTATGATTAAACTGGTAATGTATGACTTTTGGTATTTTGATTCAATGTTTTTAAATTAATTGTGTTTTTTACATCTTTGGTAAAGATTTAATGTTCTGTGTCCCCTTCTGTGATTTGAACCTCTTTGATTCTCTCTGATAGCTAGGTGTTGCCATCGTTGCAGGATTGTTTTTCGGTAAGTTAAATCTCAGTAACCGCAGTGGTCGTGATCATAAACACGATTGTGACTGGTCAACAATTATATAGACATACTACACAACATTTAATATTTAACTTCTGTAACACCTCAACAGCTTTTAAGTGATTTCTGAATGAAAAGTTATTTTTATCAGATTCTTGTGAGGTCTGAGAAAAAGTCAAACAAAGAAAAGTCATTTGTCACACAGTAGAGTCTCGTCCACTCTCCTTCCCTCCAGCTTAGTTCCTTTCTGTGGCAGTTCTGACAGTTAAGGTACCAACCAAACCATTAGGTTGTTCTGATGTTTTTTTGTTTGATATCTAGTTCAGTCAGGAACGCCCAGCGCCCTCTCTACCCACATCCGTAAGAAGATTATGCCTTTTATTTGCACATACAATTACAGTAAGATTTCTGTTTGCTAGCATCTCAATTGAAATACCTCGCTGCAGAATGCTGGACAGACTGGTTTGACAGAGATGGACCCTCTGGAACTGGTGACTGGGAAACCCTCAGAGATCTTCGCAGAGAGAACCCAGGAAAGATCTGCCCAAAACCAATAGACATGGAGGTCACGACTCTGTCTGGGCTCAGTGTGAGCGAAAATGAACAAGTGATCTATAAGTAAGTTCTCTACAAGCTTTGAATAGTTTGAATGGGTTTAAAGGATTCACGCTGTATTCTACTGCATATGATACATTAATGTTGTCCCCTGCACAGCACACTCAGCAAAACAATGCATTTATCTGAACAGTCGTTAAAGGAGCTCTGTGGAACTTCTGTGTCGTTACTTTATGTGAGCGGACGCCATTTCTTAACCAACGTTAGCTTCTTGCTCTCTGTTAGCGGAGCGGAGAGAGGCGCTGAGACGAGGCACTCGAAAATATAGTCACACCGTTGAGACTGTCTTAAAAAAATCCAACCTGAGCCGTAAAGAACTTAATCGAATCGTCCACATGCTTGCATAGACAACCGAGAGGGGGGGGGGGTTGATGTAAATTTCTACCAATTGTTACACAGAGCCCCTTTAAGTTCAACTAAAACTTGCTGACACCAAGGCAAAAGGACTCAAGACTTAGACTGTCTTTGTTGTCATTCAAATTGCACCATACACTGCAGATCGGAACAAAATTTCAAGCATCGTACAGGATAACCTCACACCTTAACCTCTTGGGGCCATGAACGCCTGCACAAAACTGCGTGGTAAACAATTCAGTGTTTTTGGAGATATTTGCGATATAAGTCTTGACCAAAGTGGTGGAACAAACGACTGAAACATCCCCAGATCATCCGTAGAGCCATGGCAAGAGCATGGCTGAAAAGCACTTCTGTGAATGCATCCACTGAATTACTTTCAGTATGTGTCTCTCTCTGTTTTGTTTTTCAGAAATGACCTAGCTGAGGGATTCATCTGCAGAAACCAGGACCAGTCTAACAGAACGTGCAAATATTATCGTGTTCGTTTCAGCTGCTCTCCCCCTTACTGTGGCGTAGAAGGTACTTTGAGAAGAAATTGTACATGCGCAGTGTTACGCTGCTAATTCAAAGTGCATTTCACCTTCTCTTCATTGTTCACGTGCATAAAACACTCGTTTAGAATGGCTCTATTGTGCCGCAGCTTCCCACCCGTCACCGTGTCTCTCTTTCAATGCTTGTCGCAGTGTGCTGGACAAAGTGGTATGACAGGGACCTTCCTGGTGCAACAGGGGACTGGGAGGATATGAACACACTGAGGAGTGAAAACCCCGGACAGATCTGTGACAACCCAGTGTACATTGAGGCTGTCACTGGTGAAGCTAACCCTGTTCAAGCCACCAGCACAGGGCAGACCTTTCATACGTAAGTTGCCTCATAGGGAAAGAACTAAAAAGTTTGTATGATGTAATTTTAGCCCATTAAACAATCAATACGTCTTAACATGAACATCTTTTTGAAAACGCTTAAAAATGTACCACCTGGTGCTAAAGCTTAAACAGTGAATGGAAACTTTGTATATGTACATTTACATTAGATCAGATCACATTTTAATGAGCCCCATGAGGAGACTGAGTAGAAGGCACATGATGTCTGGAATTTGAAACGTACTGTAGCTGAGCCTTATTTTATTCTTCAACAGCTTTGACTTCGAAAAAAAGTCTTTGTGCTCCGAAGCACACATAACTCAGTGTATTGATTATTGATTATATTCTTTCATTTTCTGTGGATTTCTGAGACATTTAACTTTTAAAAAAGGTCACACCTGACATTACAGAATGACACCAAGAGACCACCACAGACACCAGATACTTTTCTCTTTCTCTGTCAGAGTATTAGATGTATTGATTGCTTCAAATATATAAAAGAAAAATGCTTCTTCAATGAATTACCAACCCTAGCTTTAAAGAAGTTCTTGTTTGCTTTCAGAGTTGTCGTCATATACTGATTCATTAACTGCCAGGACTCATTTTTCAGCTTCAATCCAACTGGCGGGTTCGTTTGCCGCAACGTGGACCAGAAATCTGGCGATTGCCATAACTATAAAGTTCGCTTTGGATGCCTGTGCAGACCTGACCCCACAGCCACCACTGAGAAGAAAAGAAGATATTCAGTGCCTTATTTGTAGTCTGCTTTTTCTTTTCTTTTATGCCTGATGAAAGATGTGCAATGAGCCTTTTTCTTTTTGATTTATCATTCTATCTTGTCTTTTTAGTGATCGTGAAATTATTACCTCGTAGAGCTCTTGTAAGACATAAATCAACAGTCAACAGCAATAAAAATACTAATGAACAGCACGTCCCCTTTGTCATTAACTTCCGCTCATAACTCTTCACAGCTTGTTAGGATTATACAAACGACCTCACAGGCTTTCGCAAAGTTGTGATTTAGTGTGAGCGATTCAGACTTGTGTGTATTCAACAGATGGTGGGAACTGATATGATATACAGACGGTAGGCGGTGCTGGATAGCAGCGCTGTTCAACAGTGTTGTGGCCATGTGGAGGAGCATAAGCCAGCGAATCTGAATTTCATATCCAGAGCACATGAATGCACTAACAAGCGCAGTTAATGCAGGCGCCGCTTCTCTTCCTTTTCCTCAACCTTTAACTTCCTCTCTATTTATAGAGGTTCGTGTCGTCGGTGCAGGCCTGGTGTCTCTTCAACCTCTGCTCCTCTGACCTAAATCACACCTCTGCCACGTTTCCCTCAAAGTCAAATCCTCCTGATGCGAGCCCACAACTACACTAACTGCTGCAAGCCCCTTCAGTGTACACACACACACGCACACATTGAGAGGAGCAGGGAGGTACAAGGTGATTCCTGCTACATCAACGCCGTCAACATTTCCTCAGGAGATGAGCGCTCGTGATAGGTGCTGCTGGAGAAGAAAACTCTGCAGTGCATCATTCAGAATGTGAAATGAGAGGAGAAAACTTTCCCACTGTCTGCTGTGGGGAAACCTTGTGTACTTGGGAGTTTTGCTAATGCCTGCATGTTTGCACTGCATCAATATATCAGCCTATATATATATATATATATATATATATATATATATATATATATATATATATATATATATTTAAATATATATATATATATATATATATATATATATATGTATATATATATGCTGAGATTAGCAAAGTGTGAAAAGAAGACAGTAAAGAGGAGAAGGGGGGGAGTCAACTAAGTTCAATCTGGTGGACTTCACTTTTTGTTTTTTTTATGATGAAAGTGAAAAGGAGAAATTGTGCGATCGGATGGCGAAGTGAAATGAAATCTGCTTCAAAGCGTTATGGTGTTCCATTCTCTTCTATTAATCTCCCAATATTCCATGGTTGTGGAGGCCTATTAATAGACCAGGGGATGATTAAGTGGTGAAGCACTGCGCCAAAGAGGGAACCGAGCTCATTTTCTTTTTTTCCCGTCCTCTCTCTTCCTTACTCATTCTCTACATACTCCTCTTTCTTTTCCCTCCCCTGGTGACTTTATCTTCTCACTCTCTCTCCCCGTCCTCCTCTTTTCCATAAGCGCATACACTATATTACACGCCAAGCTTCTTTCACATAGTTTAGTTGTCAGTTGAATTACGTTAAACTCAAGGGGGTGGGGATAAGGTCCTTAAATTCCATTTTTTTTTCTATTAAGCATTTAACAAAAGGGTTTATGCAAGTGTTAATTGTTATGAGGCTTCCAGAGGAAGAGTGACAGCCTTAACGAGAGAGGATAAACCCCCAGCGCAGCGTGTTCCATCGCTAAGTCAAGCTGGATCAACACTGAAGGGTGTCCATTAGGTGGAATTGCAGGAGGAAAAATATGCACAGAGAGATCCCTACTTACACCTGCAATCGCAAGGTGTCCTTGAGTGGAAGTGGAGCACGTGAAAAAAGGGTTTAGCTCATTTTTGTGCGTACGGACGTGATTAATGGGGGAGAGGAAAGGAGGAAAGGAGAGGAGAGAGGAGAGGAGTGACCTCGGCGAGCTCAAGACCGGCCTCGTTTCATCACCTCCAGAACAGCGAGGGCATAAATGAGATCAAACTCCTTCTTTATGTTTCCACGTTGACGCTCTATCTGCTGGTCCACATCCAGATTTTATTCTCTGGGTTTTACAGGGGCTTAGGTGGCAACGTTTTCCTGCAGGATGGACTTTGCACAGGGCTTACTGTGCAGATGCTGAGGACCTTTGTAACAAGTATTTGTCTATTAAAACCACACCGAGGATTTGTGCAAGGAGAAGAAACCACTGACAGTAATTCAGACAGCATGTGGCTTGAATATGTTAAAGGAGACGTATTATGCATTTTCTATTTTTTTTTTCTTTTCCCTCTGTGTTTGGTTAGGATCTTGTGCATGTCAAAGTCTTGAAAGTTAAAAGGGCCAAAGTCTGCACCAACAGAAGCTCCACTTTCCCACACAGAACACTGCTCCGGAAACGCCTCGTCAGTAGTCCTGCCTTTAATTCTGTGACTTTGTGACATCACATTAAGTCAGCGTATTACACATTTGCGTATATTGAGCGTAGTGGCTAGTTTTGGCGTGTAAGAAATACTTTAGCACAGCTGGTCTGTTGTTGTTAACAGTGCTGACTCAGGCATGTATGAGCGGACCAATCAGTACCTGTTTTTATACTGGGCAGCAAGCCGCCAATTTGGCTGTCCTTTTTGCGGCTAGGTCCGCGGATTTAGACAGAAGGTGGTATATTGGGAGTCTGTTTTGGTCCGCCAATAGGACGCCTCGGAGGGTACACTTTTTTCCACCTCCACTGCTATGAGAATCCAAGTCATCGATGTCCCGGCAATTGTGTGAGATGGGCGGAGGGTCGATGATGTGCACTGTTGTGCGACCCACAGCCGGGGAGTTTTAAAACCAGGAAACAGCTGATCACAGCAGTCAGTCTATCACTTCATCCATGGACGTCAAGATGAGCCGCTAAGATCCAGGAAATGCTAGCATCTCCTTGGTCTCTGTAGCTGTCTTCGTTGTCAGCTTGTTGTTGTAGCAGCAAGCTACTAACGGTCGCTACTTTCAAATTAAAAGCCCCCCGCTAAGAACCCAGTTCTAAACTCCAATGGGGTGCAATGTAAAGCTCTTATTTTGAAGACAAATTTGACCTGCTTCCTGTTAGCTGTCTTGAGGCAGCTAACGGAGGGGGCGAGGCGCTCCACCCCACGCTTCCTTTAATAGCGGGGTTTTAACATCAGCGTGTGTTTGACTGAGGAGGCGAGAATATGGGCCACAAGTCTATAATTAAGTAAATCTACCAAGTGTCGCATCATTTAATACCATGGCAGGGGGGAAGCACCCAAGACGAGGCAGTGGCCATTCATGATTATGATGCATCCCGTCGGCCTTCAGCAGGCAGCTGCATAGCAATCATGACTGATGCTGGTATCACGGGGCTAAATATTCTTCCCAACTTCGTGCTTCACGTCATGTCACATGTTTATGCCTACCCCAGTGGCGGCTTTTTGGAAAAGAAGGAATATTACACCTCCCTTTTAGATAGACAAGGCGGCAGATTGCAGCCTTTACCTTGCTGCAAATGTACCGCCTTTTCTATCTAAAAGGGCCAAGAGAGGACTGGGTGTTCAGGAGGGGGCTAAAACAGAGCATTTTGAATACAGTGCTGCAGAACTGGACAATGTATGAAAGCTAACGAGTTTTATACATTTACACCTATTCTAGTTCTAACCCCAAATAAACTTGAACCTGTACCTGAATATTAGCACAGTACGTCTCTTTAAAATTGACCAATTTGTCAGTCAGGAAAAGCGGCAAAGTGTCTTGATATGATCGTGAGTGGGATGTTTAGAATTTCATGCTAAGAGTTTATGCCAACACTTATTCATCGCTTATGCAATGAAATTGCATGAGCGAAAGAGATGTATTTCTGTCACTCAGCATAAGAGTTTCAGATGGAAAGTAGCTGCATTTATTGCGCAACTCATACAGTGTGTCCTTAAATCTCTCACAGCTCTTTGCAAAGAGTGAACAACCGGTGCTTTAACAAATCTGTCACACTGTTTACTATTTCTGTTTATCTGTCCAACATATTTTTAAACTACTGCAGTCTTGGCAACCCATGAAAACACTTGAGCTGTGCAAGGCACAGTCCATGTACCTTGAGTTATATTTAATAAATCCCTAACCAGGCAATTTCATAATTCTCAAATCCATGCGTCAAATGATATTTATTCTAAAGACCCAAATTTATCACATTTTATGACGCTATAAATTTGATTCATGCTGAATTATGTGTAAATGAATGAGCTCAGCCTCCATCACTACACTCTCTGGATAGTGAAACAGCAACTTTAAATCCCTCTTACCAAAGCAGTATGAGCCTGAAAAGCTATTAGAGCATGACTCCTGAGAGATGAACAAGACAAAAGCGTTATGCCTGTACCTTTCCGGAAGGTGAGAACAATACCAGGCTATTTTCACTCTGACAAGCCATATTAGTCGTGCCAGCTTTTGCCTGCCGGCAACTCCTACGTGATAGCTGTCTGGGACATTTTGTTTCCAGTCACACTCGCTGATCCCTTGATTGAAAACATTGAATGCTGAGAGGGTGTTATCCCTGTTTGGAGTTTCTGATCCTGGATGTCTGAGGCGAATGCTGGGCTCTCTCATCCTTCGTTGCAACAGTTGATCCCCGGATCTTTGTGGAAACAGAGTGGATTGCATTACTGAGGTGGAAGCGTAAAAAGGTCAGGGATGTCGAGAAGATGACTTAAAATGTTCATGTTACAGAAGGTAAAACGGAAAAAATGGAAAATTTGTGGCATTCTTACACCAATGAAAATATCCTGCTAGATCTACTTTAAAGAAATGAAGACAGGTTATTGCATCAGATTGTTTTATAGGACAAGTCAATTTGTTGTTTGTGAGTGATACATTTCTACGTCAACTTAATTTTAGTGAGTTCCATTTCGTTGTTTTTTGTGGTGTATTAGCTACTTAAGAGTTTCAAATGACTAATTTTAGAATTGGGATCTACCTCTTCATTTGAAATGTGCTGGTTGTGACATTTACTCACATATTCTTGTCAGCGACTGAGTAATGTTTTATACTGGAAATATCAGCTCAAATAGTATATTATTTACTTCAGTAATGCAGGAAGGGTGAATGAGGTTTTTAAATTTCAGCCTGAGGTTGAGGAAAGGTCATGTGGTCACCAAAGGGTTGTGGTTTTTCATAATACTGCACTGAAATAATACTGGTTCATTGAAAAAAAGCCACTCACTGTACATAAAATCTTTTTTCTTTTCTTTTTTTTTTTAAAAATAAGTCAACTACGAATCCCATCATGCATTGCCCTATGTTGAACAAACGCAGGTTAATCCGAAAGCTTTGTTGAATCTATCTGTGAAACCTGATGTAACCTTAAGATATACAAGAGGCCCTAACAATTCTGTAACCCAGAGCTCACACGTGTCCTTAGCAACTCTGTAAGGACACTCCCAAACAGGGTTCAAAAGCCTGCAACTCCCCTCCAGTCAGGTAGAACTGAAGGAGCCTCTTGGATCAGAGGTGAAATGTCTTCAAGAAAGTGAAACACGTCTGGTGTCCTACGATACAGCACTTAGAATCACACGAATGAACATTTAAAAAGAAAACAATATTCCTTCCATATTTTCTAAATTTGAAGATTTCCTGTAGTGTTTGAAATTGGTACAATAATAACAGAAACATCAAAATGTTAGAGTGTAAAGACCGAAATCAATACTAGCCTTTATCATGGTTAGCAGTATTTTCATTATTGTGAAAACAAACCATGACTTATCTTAATATGCATTGATTTTAAACTGTTTTCTTCAGACTATGAAAAACAAACAAATATTGCATGCTGGGAAGTCAGCTAATATGCGTATCGTGGTCTTTTTAGAAACTTAATTTAATAAGATGATTGAACTATGTACATTTATCTAACTCATCATAAGACATATTGACTTTAATTCACTTGAAACTTGAAAAGTATTTACATTAAAATAATGAAAAAAGTATTAGTTGATTCCACTCAATTCCTGTATGACTTTTTACAGTGTAAATAAACAAATCTATTTTGTTATAGTTAATATCACAGATTTAATTATGATCTGACATGCCTGAAAGCCGCCCTGTGATTTCCTGCATCACTGTATGTGTCGATAAAGGTCTGGTTTTGTATTACCAGTTGATGTGTGTCATCATGTTTGCGCCACTATTCTGTGAATGGTGTGTAAAATGGTGAGCATTAGATCAAGCCCTGACGAGTCACTAATAGGCACCTAGAGAGCCCATTAACAAAGCCCCAGATGTGCAGAAATCAGCTGTGTGTGTCTGCTCTTTCTTTACGCGTCCACGTCTGCCTTTGAAAGGCCTTCCTCTTACTCTTGTTCACGGACACCACAGATTGAGATGTCTTTGTGGGGGGGGGGAGTTCATTCGAGGCTTTCCTGTATCAGAACGTAGAGACTTGTGAGTTCCTCTCTGATTCTCCAGTATCTTTCTCTGCAGGCAAACCCTTGGCACCGACAAGTCCGATGGGAAAAGTCACTTTTTGCAAGCGGTGCCAAGATTTCTGTTTGATGGCCAAAACACTATGTAGGCAGACGGATGCATCTGTCCACGTTCTGTCTATTCCTCACGTTCAAACTTTTCTCTCCGGGTCTCTATCAGCCTCTCTCTCTCACTCTCTAATGCACACATGCACGTACACACACGCGCGCACACACACACACAAACACAGGGGGCTGTTTCCTCATCATTCACACTGAGAAATGCCCTGTAAGGACGTCCTTATCCTGCAAACCAGACTCTGCTGGATGCTCTGTAATAACAACTCCAGCCGTCTACCATCCAATCAGCCTGGCTCTCTGCTGTGTATGCCTCTGTGCGTATGTGTGCGTGAGTGTGTGTGTGGGTCCGTGAATATGTATGATTTTTCCCTCAGATCTGAAACCACAAAGCACAGACAGCATTTATTTCTCTGACAAGACCAAAGACACAAACAACTCATACAAAAATGAAGGGGGGGAAAAAAGAAGATATTTATTTATTTAGACTTATTTGTGTTGTTATGTGATTATGTTTAGATGTTATTATTATAAGTATCTCTGAATATTATATCTGTCCTATGAATAATGCTGTTGGCATCTGGCTAACTATGCCGAGGACCATAAACAAAGTGAAAAAAATAAAATTTATAATAAATGAGCTGGGGTGTAGCGAGCGTGCAGACGGACGGAAGTGGATTATGCTGCAGGAGAAGTTCGAGAAGATTGGACATCCTGACTTTTTTATACGCCCGAAAACTGGGTCAGCTTTGCTATCCAGAGGAGTCAATTGTAAGTGACTACAGCCACCATAAACTTCTCAATCCTACCTTCCAGTGTGTGAGTCTTTTCACAGAGTATTCCTTTGCAGCAGCACGGCAGAGATACGTTAGAATAATGGCAACAATGGCCGTCATTTGTAAATGTGAATACACAGTCTGTTGGCTTTTATTATGTACTTTTGTGCAAATGAATACGAGCCCTTAAGGACTATGAAGCATAATCCTTTAATTCTTCTTGTTCATTCTTGTCTGAAATGATGATGCTATCTTCAGCTAAAACTAATTTAAAATTATAGACCCAGAGAGCGAAATCGATTTAACTTGAGATACACAGTCCAAGAAAAATCTGAACGTGGGCCAACTTGAAAGCCCTGCAAACCTGTGGTGTGTGAACCAACACAGATGTTTTCACTTGTTTCGCCTGATTAAACGTCTTCTCGGGGCTATGTGTGCATGTAAATAAGGGCTTGATGCTCCTGCTCTCCACCTGCACCATGCAGTGTGACGTATGTCCGCTTTATGACCTGCACATCCTTTTGCTTCCAGTGCCAACTCAACAGTACACGTCTGCGGTTATCTCTGTGCTTTTTCATCCCTAACTTAGTTTTAATACTTAACTTTTCACAGTTAGCTTTAGATAATCATATGTGTTTTTAAATAGTGAGGTTAGCCTGTCAGCTAGCCTTGCTGGCTTCCTAAATAGTACAACCAGTCACCCTTCTCTCATTTCTTATTCAAATCCGTTAAATCCAACTACTGAGTTTAAAACGAGCCTAACATTAGGGTATTGGCCAGCTAATGTCGCTGACAATTTTTTTTTATATGTTAGGGATGAGAAAGCACCAAGATAACTACAGACACACATTGGAGATAGACAGATAACTGTTAGCGAAGTTAGCTTGCAACACGATAAGTTGCTATGGCTCATTTTTAAACTATCTGCTGATGAAGAAGAGCTGGAAAAAATGAAAGTAAATGTGATCATTAAAGCTCCAACCTTATTGCTGGATAAGGGATATAAATCGAGCAGTTCCACTTTTATGCAGAGCTTTTTAGGAAGCCAGCTAGGCTAGCTGACAGGCTAACCTCGCTGGTGATGTTCAAAAATGTTAAAAACAATATATACAAAAACAAATGGTAAACTGTCAATGATATATATATATATATATAATATATATATATATATATATATATATATATATATATATATATGCATATACATATATATATATATATATATATATATATATATATATATATATATACATACATACATAAAGCAGAGTGTGAAAATTATTTTAACTAATTTATGGATAAAAGTCTAAATACTGCGTTGTGCGAGTGGAGAGTTGTTGCACCTGTTTTGCTGGGTGAAGTTGCATCTCTATCATTTTGCTGGTTTGTGGACTTTAGTTCGCCTACGTTCAACATGAGCTCAGGTCTAATCAGGCAGAATAAGCAGAAACACCTGTGCGGCTGAACAGAGGCTTTCAGCGTGAATACACCCCACAGCGGCAGACATTTTGACTTGTCATAGCAGGAAAAAGCACAGGTGGAACTAATGATACTGACAATGGCTCAGTTCCATTACCTATCCCGGCGAGCCATTACACTGAACCAGAATGCACAATATCAAGAGCTGCTGCTCCAAACAGAATCCATGTTGTTATTAATGTTATTGATAACATCTGTGCTTTTCCTGCTCGGACCTGTCAGAATGTCTGCCTTGAAAAAGGTCCACACTGGACTCGTTACAGATCAGGGCTGTCAGTATCTATGGCGGGCGGAGGTGTCGCAATTGTCAAGGCAATCACTGGTATTGATTTTTATGATATGATACACTCCAATGAGGATGCACAAACATGACTTGATTACACCGCAATGAATAAATACTCATAGATAAATCACATGAATAACATCTCGAAACCAAGGGCAGAAGTAACTAATTACATGCACTCAAATGACTGTAATTATGTCATTTTTGGGGTTATACTTTTTGTACAAGTACTTTTTTTCAAGTCTGTTATTCTAAGTATGCATTACACCATGTAGTCTACCAAGCATTTTTTTCAGCCAATAAGGCAATAAATGGGCCAATGAAAACCCTGAGCCCTGCAGCAGGTGCAGGTTTAGAGAGTCGACCACAGCCACTGAGCAGAACAGAGCCGAAGTTTTTAGTGTAATTTAGACTGAAAATGTGTAAATTAAGAAACAATTTTGATTGAATGCCTGCTATTAATAATGCATTAAACATCAACTGTAACTAATCTGACTTGCATTTGAGAAGAATACTTTGTACTTTCATTACTTGTTCTTTATCATTTCAATACCAGTGGTTTTACTCGTGATCAAAACGTGGCACTATACAGGAACCACAAGTTTTATGAAATAACTTTCTCATGTCCAAAATTATTATTTTTCCCCAAAGCTTTATTTATCATTCATCAACGACAAGGTAACAATACGATACAAATAAAACACAGGCCATAGGCATCGTGACGGCATAAAGTTCATGCCTGAAAGCCGCCCTGTGATTTCCTGCATTACTGTGTGTGTCAACACAGGTCTGGTTTTATATCACTAGTTGATGTGTGTCATCATGTTTGCACCATTCTTTTGTCAATGGTGTGTAAAATGGTGAGCATTAGATCAAGCCAGTGGATAGTTTTTCTCTCAGTGAGACGTTACATTCAACAAGGCATCATGACACATGGTAACTGTATTATAAGGAAATCAAATAAAGCTTAAAACAAAACAAAACTAAACAACAACAACAAGAACTCCAAGCAATGATATGAAATAATAACTTAACAGAGACTTCATGATCTCTATGAGGCTTTCTTGTAGCATACTGACTGTAATTGCACATAATTTGGGTAGACTCAAAGTATCTCTTAAATTCCATCCTTAAGGGTTCAAAAGTTGGGTGAGACTTTGGGAACTTGGCTTTATGGATGTGAAACTTCCCCAGCAGAATTATTAAAATGACAGTCTGGGTTTTGTTCACAGAGTGTAATATTACATCCTCTGCTTCCAATTTAACTGTATAGTTGGTTTGGGGATCAAGATAATCTTCTACTTTCTTCCCAAATCCACACGTGTACAGACACACATACATTAAATTATTAATAATATCAATACACCTTGACACACACACACACACACACACACACACACACACACACACACACACACACGGTTTATTAGTGGGATGAATGTTATGCACAACTTTGAAATTAACTTTAATGTGTTGGGGGACACTAAATTTATTGTTTTCCCTTAACACCAAAATAATTGCTGTTGAATCCATGACAGGTGTGACGATGGTCCCGCCCACAAGTAACCTGATTGGACAGGTTCTCGAACAGCCAATCCCTGAACAGTATCTGTCCTCCTGCTTCACGTCACGTGACTTTGGTAAGCAAATTGTGGTTTAGTTACTCTGACTTTTTCATTCATGCTTTGATGGAACTGTCAGTCAGAAGATGCCAGCTCTGATTCAGGACGTCACAGCATGTAGTATGGCTAGAAAAACGTTAGCTTGTCGTAGCCGTTAATGCTAACTGCTATAAACAGGACTACAAATGACGTTGACCTTTATGATTTTAAAACGTTGTGGAGGTGTTTGCCAGCATCAGGTAAGCTAGCTTTATA
Source organism: Diplodus puntazzo (assembly GCA_963678695.2). Taxonomy (NCBI): domain Eukaryota; kingdom Metazoa; phylum Chordata; class Actinopteri; order Spariformes; family Sparidae; genus Diplodus; species Diplodus puntazzo. The sequence continues at coordinate 16,190,474 of OZ023172.1, forward strand.
CTTCAGCTGAAGTTAGTCTCTGCTGTATTTCAATGTTTATGTCATGTTTTCGATTTCTGCAGGAAGTAATTCAGTTAGCTAACTATATTTTTCTAAGTTACATTAGCATTAGCTGTATGTATGTTGTAGACATTTGTAGAAGTAGCATTACCTGTTTTTCTGCTGTCCCATAAAGCTACAGGTGAGATTTTGTACTGTGGTTCTGTAGTATGCTAATTTCAATGAGTGAATGAATGACTGAATGAATGAATGTTGGATATATACATCTTGAAGAACAAAAATACAAATGTTCTCATAGTCAATGACTGAAAAAAGCCCATGGTTTATTTTTGTCCATCCTATCCAAAAGATAGTCCAAAGAAAGAATATAAATTAAATAATAAATGAATACATCATACTACATTTTCATTATTTGACATTATAGTCTGTGCTCGTTTTACATTTTAAGACTTTTTTGAAAACAAACAGAGAGAAAGTCCATTTCCAGAGTCCAGAAACTGAAACGCATCTGTATTTTACATTGATTCTCACTTTACATCTTCCCTCTTAAATTATGATCTCCTGGAAAAAACAAACATTTTGAATACAGACAGGCAGGCTTTTGTTTACAACTCGAAAACATATTTCCAATGTTTTTAAACACACAATGTCTCGATTTGCTTAATTTGCTCATTATAGTCCCGATGAAGCTCACAGAAGTGAAGTGACAGTGGCAATTTGCTCACAATTATGATCATAGAATTGGTAGAATGTACTATATTACTCAACCATCATCCTTCTGATAAAATTTCCATGCCATTTTTGGCAGTGTCGCCATGATAGATGGAAGTTACAGATGGCTGTCACAACAAAGTCAGAGTGCAGCTGCAGAAGTAAGTCTCTCTGACTGCGATTGCTGGAGGGGGGGATTTGCGGGCATCCGTCAGCACTAACAGGAAGTGACAGTGTGCAGAGAGGTCCTAATTACTGTCTCACTTGACTAATTGTCGTCTCTGAAGAATGTATTCCCACTGAGGTCCCGGGGAAGTCATTGACAGCATTGCTCAAGACATATAGGCCACTGCTGACTTCAGCATGCTGTTATGTTCAAAGGCGCTGCTGAAGCAAAGCCACAAGTGGGAAAATGCATTGAACTCAAAACAGCCATGATTACAGGCTCAAGTGAGGCGCGTGGTATGGTTCATTTGCAAGGACGTACGCTGTTATATTGCAGCTGTGAGAAAGGAACAGGTTGACGTGCTTTGTATGTAATTGTAAGTGCTAAAAGGGAAAGTGTGCATGTTTTTGTAGGGCTCTCTTCAACTCGCAAAAATAAAAAATAAAAAACGCTAAGACATTCTTAACTACAGTCATCCTGACATAATGGGTTGATGAAGTGAGACCGCTGTTGGATCTCTGGAAGCAGCCGTGTCAGAATAAACTTGTAGCATTCGGAACAATGCAGTAGAGATGAGCCTTTAGTACAGGCCGAGTGAACTGAATGAATGTCTTCTCTTTCAGGGTCTTAACCATTCAAAGTGCATCAGCTTCTCGTTTCCATGGTTTCCTTCCCTTTGCCAATGCTATCTTTCCACCAGTCTGACTGCAAGAGAGAGGGAGGGGGAGAGAGAGAGAGCATCAGAGAGAGAGAGAATGACAGAAGGCTTTTAGCAGTGGTTATCTCTCCTTTGCATAAAGTCCCCTTTGCATTACCCAGCGCCTGAATGGCGTCTGAATAAACACACCAGCCCAGCTCATGTGGAAGCCTCCGTGGGTTACAAGCGAGTGGGTGTGTATGAAATAATCTAATTTGTGGTCTCCTTCAAAAAACGACACGGTTTGATCACGGATGAAAAAAAAGAGTACATCTCCCAAATGGCGTTTTTCCTATTAGTCACAATGGCGCTGAAGGAGCAGGAGTCATTTTAACACCATAATGAGACAATTTGCCTTCCCCATCACCTCTTCTTGTCGAATCGGTTTACACACGCGGTTATCTAATCCTCACTGGCTTAAAGGAAAGTGAAAAGTTTGTTAAAGTGTGATTTCTCATTTAGTAATCCAAATATCAACAAACATAATCTCAGCAGGGGTACTTACAGGGGAGAACGACTGATCCTTCTGTCCTTAAATGCCAGCTGCTCAAGCACAGACATACAGTACTGTTCAGATGAATGCTAGAAAATTAGGTTAGCATCATTTGTGGGAACCTTAATTCTATTTCACAAATTAAATTGTGGGCAGGGGCACCTGAGGACTTTTTCTCAGTGTAATACCTTATTATCGAGCCAGAGGGCGCTGTGACTTTAAGTGGAGACCTATGTGCCTGTCAGTTGATGTCTTCTCCCTGAGCTCAATAAGCATTCCTTTCATGCAGTGTGGGGCTCTGCTGACTTCTACGGAAACCCCTGAATTTCTCCATAATTATGCTAATGGTCCAGATGGTAGCATGATGAGTGCCTTTCTCTTTGATATCCTCGCGCTGCACAGTACTGCTTGTGTGCAAACCCACGCAACCTGCCACACGTTCAAAGTCAGTGCTCCCACACCGCGTATACTTGATCCCCTGTAATTGCTTTGGTGTTTCCTTTAGCTGATGCACCCTTAGCCCTCTTAACTACTAAATGCATTTTTTTTTTTTTTTTGCAAATGGGGATTTGACAGATCCAACGATGTTTAATAGAGTGGCACTCCAACAAAAGAGTGGGTAGGTGCCTGTATCATTTGCTTATCCACACATTTACCTTTATTTTCATTATTCCGTGGTGTCATAAAGATGCAACACATTAGCAAAAGGCAGTGATGTCAGACTTAAAGAACACTTTATTGACATCAGAGGAGATAAATATGCCATAAAGTACGCCAAGGTCACCTGGAAACCCAATTTTAAACAGGTCATGCAATAATATTGTAGGGGAGAACGAGATTGGTTGTCACATTCATTAGAAGTGTTGGTAATGAAGTTTTCTGAATTGCGGTCAGCGGTCACCTTCAGGGTGTGTCACGTCAAAATGTAAATATCCAACTCTTGTGTGTTTCTTTGAAATGGATTTATGAGAAAAGAATTAAGTATGAAGAGTATAGTAGTTTTCTTTGCTAGGCTACAACATAGTGCTTGTCGGGGATGGTTGCCACGTGTGACAGTGAGTGACTGACACAAGGATGAGTTGAGTGTTATTGTGCTATATATTGTTCTGTTTGTTGTTGTATCAGAAACGTTATAAGAGCAGAGACAAAACAAAGCATTTTGAATAGAGAGAGACGGCAGTTGTATGACACGTGTGCCCCCCCCCCCACCCCCCCCACCCCCCCCCCCCCCCCACCCCCACCCCCGAAAAGCCAATCATCTGCTTTATCACAGGCGAACCAGGAAACATATCAGCCAATCGTGTTGAACGCACAGTTTGGATTCATGTCGAGTTTAATCGATTTGGTGCAGCTGCGGATTAAATTCTAGTAGGCATAGAACAAGAGGGTGTCACTTTAATGCACAGGATTACTGAGAAAGCTGAGGTTATTCAAACATTAGGATTTCAACTCGCATTTGTTCAAGTGCACTGGTGGAATGAGCTGACGCCGTCATGTCAGGGTGCTGTGGTTTGAGCCGTAAAAGAGGTTGGTGTTGTGAAGCTGTGTGCTTGCGTAGTTGAGGTATTTGAGGAGGGGAAAACATTTTTGGGTACAGTCACTGATATTTTTTTAGCTGTTTTTATCAGATTTGACTGGTGATTCTGTGAGTGCAGTTTTTAAGTCCTGTTGACCACGGAAAGGGAAGTTCTGGCTCTCTCATTCAGATAGAGGTCTGGTCTCGTTAGCCAGGAAGAACTGCCTAGCTTAAATGGACTGTGGTTATATACTAATGATACAAAAGTATTATACTAATACTCTTAAGGATTACTAAATTATTTTATTCCTGAACCACTTTTAAATAGCTAGCGCACAGCCCGTTAGCTTGATGCTAATTCATGATGGGAATTGCCATGACGTGCTAACAAACAATCATTTTACTTCACGTTGAAGAAAAACGTGACGTGTGTTTATGATCAGAGGCACAAACCTTCAATTACTTCAATGTGGAAACAAACTATTAACTGCTAACTTCAACTTGTCAACTTGCTCTGCTACTCTGCAGCATCAACTGAGCAGTTACAGCATCCTCAAAGGGTCAAAACTCAAAATTCCCTTTGGGTTAGAAATAAAAATACAGCCAGGAGAGGGCAGCACATTAACAGTACGTATTTTTCTATTTTCTGTTTTATGTATTATTCTTATTGCGCTAGTTTGATGAGCAGGAACAGCTAAATGTAGCAGTGTACTTCAAAATGTATTTTATTTACTGGTTTTATTTGCAGCATAGCAATGATCAGAAAGACCGACAGACATGTCACATATCACAGACGTGATATGTGTAGCTTTTGGAAATACGTTTCAGTCTCTGGAGGTGTATGATTAAACTCTTTTCCTGTGGCCTGGTGTTAAGGAAATGAATGCCGCGATAATTCTTTACACTGAATTGCAGTACATATGGAATTGCCACCCAAGTGTCGTTATTGTAACGAATTGGGAGATTATCATTAGGGGTCAACCGATTTCATTTTTTAGAGGGCTGATACGATGCTGATTATAAGAAATCAAGGAGATTGAAAACCAATATTTGGGACTGATTCATTTGCAGTAAAAATTAAACTCTTTGTCTATATTTTTGAGGAACTTTACTTGAGTATTTCCCTTTTTCTGCTACTTTATACCTCCTCTCCACTACATTAATTTGATAAATGTAATTGTCAGGTGTTACTGTTCAGATAGTGTTTGTTGGTGAAACATTGTGTGAGAGGATGTTGCAAGTAGCCTGGAAAATCACCAATACCGATAATCTGAAAATGCAGAAAATCCTCCCTGAAAACCAGTCTAGCCCTAAGAAGCATATCCATTCAGCTCTGTTATATTTAGGTTAAATAAAGGAATGATTTGTCTCTTTATGTTCTCCGCCTGCAGGAGACGTGTGAGGTCGAGGTTGCTTTAAATGAAACGAAATGTTTCAAATCCATTCTTGAAGACTTGCTCCATTTTGTAATTCCTTTTCCCCCCTATTGCAAATGACAATGGGACGTCCAACCCCCTTAGTGTGTGACATCGGCGGCGAACAAGACGTATTAAACAGTCATCATCGTTTTGAATGGAAGAAGTCTGAGGAGAGTAAGGTCACTCCATTTTCTACCTGACACTTAAGACTTCCATTACACATAAAAGGGGGTGGGCCGGGGATCTGTTAAAGGGTTGCGGTTCTTGAGGGATTCAAATGAAAGTGGAGAGTGTGACGACCAAACCCTGTTCTCCCATAGTGGCTTTATTTTGGAGTAGTTCTGCATCACACACACACACACACACACACACACACACACACACAGGCCAACCATTCACACCGGGAGTCACACAATGACGGTGTTCATTCAGGCTCCAGGACTCCGGTGGCGCCGATCAAAGAGCCCCTTTCACGTCTCCTTTGGGATTAAATCGTCCTCCACCCTCTCGGCACACCACCACACCGCCGTATACCTACTTATATAGCTCCAGCTGAGGCACCGGCCCATGAAGGAGCTGCTTGGGTGGGGTTGGGGGGGCGGACGCTGATAAGGTGCATGTAGTGTTAAATCAATAGCATGTAGGGCCCGAGCAGGAGCTGCAGATATCCATCTTGTCGGAGACGCGACGTTTGAATTCAACGATCAGACGCAGAAACGTGATAGGACCACGTACAGTTAGAGATATGGGCCTGGCTTATTCCTTGAGAGATGTAACCAGCAGAGGATCAGTCCTCTGTGTGGAGGACACACACACACACACACACACACACACACACACACACACACACACACACACACACACACACACACACACACACACACACACACACACACACACACACACACACACTCGAGGATAGTCTGTTGCTGGAAGGCTTTCAAGTCTAAAGTGGAGTTATTTGCATAGGTTAAATATTCGTTGCCTTTCAGCAGCTACCGTCGATATCACGGATTTGCTGTTCTGCCAGTTTTAATTTCCTTTCATCCCACCTCCTCCTCCCACTCCCACATTTCTTGAATGATGTTGGAAGTTGTTGAAAGGTCGCAGCTTTGAGATCCCGTAAAGAGAGGAGAGGGAAGTTGTGAATGATACAAAACAGACAGAGAGAAGGTGGGCAAAAGAAAAACAATGAAATTAAGTCCTGCAGGCATGAGAAGACATCACCGGTGTGCAGAGGGTTGGCCAGTTGTTGTTGTGTGCAGTACAGTGTGTGTGTGTGTGTGTGTGTGTGTGTGTGTGTGTGTGTGTGTGTGTGTGTGTGTGTGTGTGTGTGTGTGTGTGTGTGTGTGTTGTTGTTTTCTTTGTGCGCCAAATAGGAAGAAAACACGTCTGTGGACTTTGCCAGGCGCACAATGTCGACTGGATTGCTTCTGGTTGGTTTGAAGCATGAGGAAGATGAGGAATGTCTCTGTCCATGGTGCTGAAGAGAGATCTCTCCTAACACCCCCCCCCCCCCCCCCCCCCCCCAAAAAAAAAGAGGCTCCTACTTAATTCTAATAACTAATTAATAACTCTGTTTTATATCCTGGTGCGGATCCGTTTTGCTTCCTGTGAGCCGATGCGCATCTGGTGGTCATCTGGACGGACTGCATGCATCCAAGACGTGAAGTTGCACATTTCATTTCAGACAAATCTTCCAATCTTAGAGCGCAACTTTATTTTAAAGACACGGACGAGGTGGAATGAAATAAACTTTCCCCACTCCCCCTCCCCCTCCTCCTCCTCCTCCTCCTCATCCTCCTCCTCTTCTTCCCCTCCTCATTACCCCCCCCCCCCCCCCCCCACACACACACACACACACCTATTCTCTTTTCCACCTCTTTCTATCCATCCGTATCTCCATCTCTCTCGCTCTCCCTCCTCGCTCTCTCCGGTGTGCGCGTTCACAACGCTAACCTTGGCTCGACGTCAGAGCCTGTGCAGCAGTGCAGTATAATGGGAGCGCAAGCAACCCAGAGCGCCTCATAGGGGGGCTGCATATCGCTGCTGTATCCTCTGCTTGGCGCTCGCTCTCGCACTCTCGCTCTCTCTCCGTCTCTCCAGCACCTCCGCCCCACAGCCCATGCTCGGGCTCCCCCCCTCCTCACTGGATCCGTACCCTTCGACATGGATGTCCCGCCGTCCATCGACCCGGAGGATTGTTGCTTCTTGGCGCAGTGAAGGAGGAGAAGGGGAAGGGAGAAAGGAATCATGCCGGGACTGCTAATGGATTTAGGGAAAGCGCAAGTGACCATGCCGTGATCTTGCGCATCCAGGGCCGCCGTCACCCTGCCTTGCCCAGCGACCGTAGAAGAATTCCGGGGGAATCGAACCCGCGCACCGGGTGGATTAAAAACCACTGTGCATTTTTTTAAAAACAACATGAAGATTACCTCCCACCATCTGATGATAACCAGTCTCGTTTTCAGGTCCAACCTCAGGCTGATCCCGCTTCTGCTGCTGTTTCTTGGTTACTCTCGCGGGATGCCACACGTTTTAAGATTTGGTAAGAATCTGTTTGTTTGTTTGTTTGTTTTTTTGTTTAGACACGATTTCATCCGTAACGACGTCCGGCCGCACGAGCCGGCCGTGTGGCCGCGCACCGTGGAGCGACATTCACGGCACGCAAAACGGCAGATTTGAGGAGACGTTTACGGTCTCACTCCCGCCGTGTTCTGTCACGAACAGTCGGCTGTAAAAAAAGAAGAAATTGTCGAGTTACATCTCTTCGTGTCCGATCATATTTCGTGACAGTCATTCGGAGGCTTATAACTGGGTGCTACACGAAACCTCCACGCACCTCCAATCCGGTCTGACAGCAACTTTGAGTGTAAATGAAGTGTAAAAGGAGTTTCTCCCATGCAACAGTTCACCGAGACGTGCAGCTGATGAAACTCGGAGAAAAAAAAACACCACCACCACCAGAGTCTTGTATCTACACGGCCCTTTTTAAACTGCTGACACCTCGACATGTCCTCTGCACCAGATGTTTCCATGTAAACATTACACCCGGTGTAAGGCTGCCGATCAATCACTCTTATCTCTCGCCGGGGGTCGATCAATAGTTTTACTTTTCATCTTTAATCCCGTTGAACCACCATCCGAACGGGAATCCCCGTGGTTTTGATTAAAAAAACAACTGACGGAGTAACATGAAAGTAACAGCTAAAACAGAAGAATTAACTGTTGATGATGAAAGTGTTTCCTCAACAGTTGCTGATTCCTAACTTAAAAAAAAAACTGTGCTCAAAAAAAAAAAAACACTAGATCACATCCTCTTGTGACTGTCGCTTAATTAGATCCGTCTCAGGCTGGCTGCTCAACATACACACAACATCTTGGAGAGACAGAGAGAGCCCCCACCACCACCACCACCCTCCTCCTCCCTTCCCTACCCCTGACAAGCGGATGTCATCAAATGTTGACAACACATCCTTACAATCCCCCCCTCCCCCCCAAAACAAAAAATCCCCCCTGAGGGTCCTGTTTGAGAGTCAGGCCGCGTCCGCAACAGCCGCCGCTATGGCAACGAGATGTGCTTGTCCTCCTGCTGCATCCTCGGCCCGATGAGCGATTTCCTGTCTCGCGCGTTGTCTGACAGACGGGAGGTCTACTCACTAATCCTCTGAGGGGGACCGGAAAAAGTCCCCGAATGATGGTATTGTGCATGAAAGTTTCCAGGCTGGAGAATAATGAGCACATTCTTGGGAGGAACACTGAGGGAATAATTGATAATGTGTCTGTGGAGGGAATTCTGGTGTGTGTCCAACAATATGAGATAATATTTGTCTCCACCTCCGCATGCATACCCAATGTGTCGCCTACGGTAACGTGCAGGATCTGGCAGCAGATTTATGATTTTTTATTTATGCAGCCCAAAATCACGCTCACATTGCCTCAGTGGGCTTTTACAGTCCGTGCAGTGAAAGACATCCTCTGTCCTCAGGCTGGCATCGAGCACGACAGACACATCAAGCGAGATAAGAGGTGATTCCTGTCACTCGGATCTTGATCTCTCGCGTCCGTGTTCAGGTGGCAGAGATGCTGCCAGAAACGCTGCTTTAAAAAAAAAAGCCAGATCTCTGTCCGTGGTCCTGAAAAAGCGGCTGCACGAGCTGCCGAAGCTTCCTGCTCAGGACCACGGGCAGCGAGCGGGCTCCTCAGTGCCTGTTGCTGCACAAGAAACACGACACTGAACGCCTCCCGTAAAAGCCTTTCATCTCTTGGCTTCACATCTTTCTGTTGTAACAAGGCTCCATTTCGCGTGGTGTAATTTGTTCCCTTTGGTGAAGATGATCTGCTTATCTGTCCGTGTTTGCTTGTACTGTGAAGGAGCTGAGTCTCCAAAAGAGAAGAGATAGATGACGATAGAGTTGTGCGTGGCGCGCGGCTGATTTTTATCAAAAGAAGAAAATGTATGTCAGTGTGCGATAGAGAAGAGAATTACAAAACTGCCTTGAGAGACAATAGAGCCCACTGGCCCTTTTTTCCTCGAGCATTTCCTGTCCTGCAGGATGTGCTTGCTCAGCAGATCATCCCAGCTGCCCCTGCAGGAGGCCGGCTAAATGAGGAGGTCAGCTCCCCTGGGCCTGTCTGTTCCCTCACTGCCCCAAGTTCCATTCTGCCCAGACAGGCGGCTCACATTGTACAACCACTGTTCTCCTGTCAGCCGGAGACCTTTTGCACACACATACACACCGTACAGACGAATCATAGTCAGCCCTTTGTATGTGGGCAGAGCGACAAGTGTCAGAGGAAACAAAAAAGAAAAATCACGAGAAGTGTTCCGGCAACCAACCGCAGCCAAATACGCTGAGCTGATTCCAACACAGAATTTAATTATTGTGCTCGGTTTTCCTCATTTGTAAATCTCACAGGTAATTCATTTACTTTGATTCAGAAACAGACCCCAGTGCAGCCGTCACAAGGTACAATAAAATACCTCCCGGTGAAGATTCTCTCCTTCTAACTGGCTCACACTTGCCTTTTTGGAGCTTTGAATGAGACTCTGCAGCTACCGATACTTAAGGGTCTCACAAACCCGGAGAAAGAACTGAATGTTTTTTTTCCCTCCCTTCAATAGCCACTTTGGTTTTCTCTCCACTTTCACTCACACCGTAGGCTGAAGGAAACGCTGGAAAAACATCCACTTTAGACATGAAATGAAACGTTACCGCTCAGTAGTGAGGCACAAAAGACAGAACTCGGTGTTGAATTTGCAAGCTGAATTATAGTCGGGGAACATGCTAATATTCTCCTTGAATTTTAGAATGCAGTAACGTCTGACCTTCTTCCTTAAATTATTTTCAATGCAGTAGCTGTTTAAGATGCGGCTATTCTCAAAGTTCATCTTTCTCTTTTTGTCGTAGACGAGCTGTTAGAATTGAGTGAAGTGAACAATCACAATTTTGATCAATTCTGTGTATATATGATAATGCGTCAGCTAACCTTAATCCTACTGACTGGAGTGACATTAAGGTTGCCCAGAGGTAACCTTAATGTCATATCTCAAAGGAGCTTTACTCCAGTTTTTTCAAGGCAAATGCATTGGGGTCTGCAGTTTTGATAGATGGGACCATTTTATATCAGTTAGACGATACTACCGGCCAATATTTGACCGATCAAAGATACACCGATATCAGCATTTTTATTGACCGATATGTGCCATTATTAAAAGTTAATGCAGAAAAAGATGCTTGGGGTCATTTTCTCATTATTACATTTAAAGTGAATGTGTTATTTCTGTGCATTGATGTCATTTTGGGCTATTTTTCAAAAAAATGTTAAATGTCCTTCTTCCATAATGTTTTATAAACACGTTTGAGGGATTGTTGCAAAAAAAAAAGTGTATATATGTATAAATATACGTAAACAAGAACATTGGCAGATACATCAGTTTCAGATTTTTTTTTACCCCCTACAATCAGTACTGACATTGGCCACTAGAATCTAGTATCAGTAAAAAAAAGTTGATATCAATAGTTCGTCCGATGTACGCACACTTTTTGACACGATCCCTTAAATGCTGACATGAAACACTTGACAAAAACATCTAATAGAAGCAGGATATTTTGCAGCTCGACAGTAAATGTAATTGTTTAAGATGGCATCAGTGAACTGAAACAGTAAACTTCACTTCAAATGTAATGATTATAAATCACCCCAATCTTTCTTTTCCGCACTGTGTTCCTCTCATATCAGCCGATATCGACAACACATCCGCCGATACGATTTATCTGTGATGTACCAATACAGGACGATAATATCAGCCAACTGTATATCGGTCGGGTGCTGGACTATTTATTGTGTTCATGTTTGCCATACACACTGTCGGGGTGGGGGAACAGGGGCTCACTGTCATTTTTAAGGAGTAAGACAGCAGACATGCAGCAGACACAGATTGTTGGAAGTTAAAAAGACTGTGGGTTCATTTCAATTATCTTATATTGAGGTCAAAATTCCCTTGGTTAGTTTCAACATAATGTTTATTTGAAGGTATCAAAGGGATGGTAAACAAACCTTTAAAGGGATGTAACAATTTGTAACGAAATACATGAATCACTTTTTTATCGGCCATATGTGAGCAGATTGTAACGTGATGTGAAAAATGAGACCTTCCCCATCTTTCTCGGGCGCGTATAGCAGCCTGTAGATGATTTGTTTTAGTTGTTTAATGCTGCTGAACTGCGGATTTCTTTGTGATGGACTCGGGTCGGATTTTCTGTGACAGTCCGAAGGATGTGACTTTATGCACGTTTGAGTGCACAACACAACAACACCAGCGCTAATTTAGAGATGGAGTCCACTTACATAAACTAACAGGCTTCCAGCACAACACAGTTCAAGTTCCACAAACCCTCTTTAAGTCATAATGTGGATTGTACGTGTGATAGGAGCTGCAAATTGTGTTTTTCATTTGCAAATGAACATAACATTCCTTAAAATGTGATTTTTTTATTCAGATCACGTTAATTACATACCTACAAATGTTAATAAATGTTAGATTTACAGTTAATTAAACTTCAGTTAATAGCTATTGCCCGATTAACAAACATTGAAATGCTTTATAAAGCATTTATCAAGCAATTATTTATTGTGACGTTGCAACTGATGTTGGCAAGACTTCGCGAAATAAGTTGACAGTTTACTATGATGGTTGTGTCTTCCAGTAGTTTCTGTCCAGTCTGTAGGGTGTTAAATATGTCAGGGTGTCAGCTCATATTTCATTCTACTGTGGCAACAGTGCTATATGCGCATGATCTTATTTGGCTGTCCTCATAGCAAATGTTCATTCATACAAAGAAAGAATGAGTCATCACATCTGCCACCCCGTCCGAGCTAATCAAGTTTAACTTTCCGACATGTGTCCAAATCATGAAGGTGCCTCAGGAAGAAGTAAAACAACAATGAAATTGAGACAGTTTTTTAAATTTCGATGGCTAGGGTTGGTCTGCGGCTGTGAGGTTGAGTGATAACATTATCACCACCATCCTCAAACAGCATTGGCAGACGCAGTATGTCCCTGGGCTGTCAACTGCTGCTGAAAGCATTGTTGACTCAGAGATGCTCATTTTGTTTGTTTATTTCCTGCTTATGTTTAGATTTTTCCCAGCGCAGACATGTCTGGGAATATTTATGACTAAAAACTGTTGTTGTTCTTCATTTTGGAAAGGACATCAAGTCTATTTTTTTCCCCCTCAGCCCTCTGGCAAAAGACACAACCCCCTCTGGTAAAAGCTATGTTTATCTAGCTACTTCCACAATGCTGTGCCAGGATAAAGGTCCTTTATTGCATTTCTAATATTTAACAGCCTTTTCATCCCCTCGACTGGGCTATGGTTGCGAAATTACAAGGCTGTCAAGAACAAGCAAGGGTAGAGGGAACAAATTCAAGGGGAGTTTGTAGTTAATTGACTTTATTTGCTTTTGCTTTTTCCGCCAGCCTGGATTATCAGCGCGCTGGAGTTTAGTTTGGGATTGCAGGAATTACGGATAACACCCTGTGCTCTGGCCCACTGCCAGCGCGTTCACAGCAAACACATTTAAACAGGCACAAAGCTGCTTAAAATATTCATGTGTCACTTGGCCCCGCTATAGCTTATAGAAATGTGAAACTATCTCCTCTCTGCTGGCAAATGATTTCCATGGTTTAAAAATACCCACCGTGGGTTTCAAGAACAAAAAGGAGATCTGTCCTACATTAGCATGCAGCACCACACATGGGCTTCAAGCAGGGAACTATCTAGATGGATTTTTTAAAACATGTTTACGTTCCTGAGTCTTTGAAGGTCTTGCTGTCATGCCTCAGTTACAAAAGGCTCAATGGTGATTCATTCTCTTTTTTTTTTTTTTTATCCGTTTTCAAATGGAAAATATCTGTGAGGTATGAAATTAGTTGTGCTCAGCATTAAAGCAATCTTTTGACATTTACCAGCTACATTCAAATAGATTATTTACATGGAGGAGGCTTTAGATGATTGATGGTTGCAAGGTTAACCAGTTCCGGCATAACTGCCTCTTCATGTCGTCTATTTTGAAAATCAAATGGAGAATACATTTGAGTCTTACGTGGAAGGCTTGCGTTCTGTATTCATTATTCACAGCCTCTCACTCTATGTCTTTGTCACTCAAGGATTTCCCCGGGTATCAGGGAGGGCTAGGGGGTCATGTGTGCAATTGTTCTGTGAAACTGTCCCTTGAGAAGAGCCCTGCAGCTCGTCTTGCCGCGTGGTTGTCTGGCTCAGAGCTGACGGAGGGTCAGAGCGGAAAGCGCTCACAAGGAATCATGTTTTGTTTTTCTTGCATCTTTTAACACATCCTGTCCTCACAATCCCAACGAGTGAGATGGGAGAAGATTTAAAGCCACTGAGAGGTGTAAGAAAAAAGTGTTTGTGAGAGAGGAAAAGAAATAAAGAACGAGAGAAAGAGAGATTGGGGTCTGTGTAAAGTGTGAGCGAGAAGAAAAACAGCAAGTGTCGAGGCCAGCAGATACAGAGTAAAGATAGATTAGTTTGCCTCTGAGCAGTCCACTCTCAGCCCACTCTCAGTGTTTTATTACTGTTTTTCTGATGGTTTCTGTGAAGAGAGACAGAAAAGACAGTGGGAGTCCAGGAGTCAAGCACTGCAACTCTGAATAAACATCGACTGTGTAGTACTAGCAAGCTGAGAATTTGCAAGGGACTAGACTGCATTGATTATTTTCATTAACGATTCATCTGCCTCAGGCTGTAACATGTCAAAAAATTGTAAAATATAAAAAAAATGCAAATCAGATTTTCCACAGTCCAAAGTGACATCTTTATTTTACTTGTTTTGTCCAACCCAAATTCCAAAACCGGAAGAATAGCCGCAAATACTTACATTGAAGAATCTGTGACGAACAAATACTTTAGATTTTGAGTGATGCAATTAATCGACTATCAGAATAGTGAGCGATTAAAGGGTCACTCCGCCAATTTTATAGATTAAAAGTGTGTTTACGGATCATGGGGAGTGTTCAGAAAGTAGTTTACGCTGCATGTAATGTGATAAATTGCCTCCAGTGATGTCATTCAGTGGTTAAGTTGCATTGTGGGTAATGTAGGAGCCGGGTTCTGAAAGGGAAGAAGAATGTGTGGAATAAAATAGGTGTGTTCTCAGGTTCTGCTGTGTCAATTTTGATCATTTGTCTTAATTTTTCAATCTTTGTATTTGTCATATACATTATATACTTTGTCCTGGTGCCTACATTACCCACAGTGCGATTTAACCAACAAGTGACATCACCGGAGGCAATTTATCACATTCCATGCAACTTCCTCTGGATCCACAAAATACTTTTTAAAAAAAAAAATATATATATGCAGTAGTACTCCCCGAGACCTGGAAACACACTTTAATGTGTAAATTTGTCAGAGTTGCCCTTTAATCCCTCAATATTTTGATAGTCAATGTATCGTTTAAGTCAAAATGTCAAATATTTGCTCATTACAGCTTCTTCAATTTAATTATTTCCTGCTTTTCTTCCGGTTTTGGACTTTGGGTTAGACAAAACAAGCAAACTAAGTTACCCTTTAATTGTCAAATATCTGCAGCTCTGCCTGGGACTATAGAGATATACACATGAAAAAGCTATCACAGGAAAGCAAAATGCTAGAAAAACAAAAACTACAAGTAACAGATATCCTTGGGGAGCTAAACCCAGAAATGTGTTTTATTAAGATCTCATGCATTCATCTGTATTGTTTCATTACATACGTGACTGTCTCCACATCCAGTAGACTGCACAATGGTGGGAATCAATACAAATCAATATGTTTGTTTTTGCTAAGAGGAATAATAGGGGGGAAAAAAGAAAAACTGGCAGCGAAGCAAGAAACCAGTGCCAAGTTGCGGTTGGCCTCTCCTGTGTGCATCTATCACAGGTTTCCTTCCATCTGTGAGAATGCAAACACATAAACCAAGAAAAACAAAACAACAAATGTGTACGATAAATAGGATGTGTGGGATCAAATTAATAATGCATGTAGCTGTGAATTAAAGACGACTTTAAACTGCCACGCGCTACAGGGACTCATGTCGGCCTGTATGGTATTGATGTAGTCATTATCACATTTCGCCTTCCTACTCGACACCCTTTCCACCACGTTCAAAACCTCGATTGAGTGCGTTTACGCTGACTGTGATATGCATTCCGAGCTGGCTGTGCCTTAAATGGTGTGAAAAATAGACCGTTTATGTGCTGCAATGTCGTGCCACTGTTTGCGTCATACGTGGGAGTAACACGTGAGCCCTTTGACTTCATAGGAGCTCAGCCGTGGCGATTAAGTATTAAGTGATCTCTTAATAGAGGAAAACAAACACACAGCTTGTCAATGGTTTGTTATGGAAGCTGGTGATAGCGCTAATTGGGAGCCAGAGTAAATGTTTACCGTGTATCTACTCTAATACAGTGGAGGGTCATTGATTTTCTTTTTGCTGGATGGTTTTGTTGCCACAGAACCCAACGGTGAATATGTACATATCATTTTATTCATGCAGCGTTATGTATTCTGTAAAACGGAAGACACTCGCATGCGAATTGCAAGCACGCAGAGCAGACATTTGGAGGCGCATAACACCGTAAATGCAAGCATTGACGTCCAAACTACCCGGGATTCAGAAGTCAATCGATTACAGAGAGCCCTCCTGCGCTTGCTATGATGTGAGGCACCGATCAGGTTAGGAATGTGGTGATTCACCTTCATCTCCAGCCAGCTGAATAAAAGAGTAAGAGGAGGAGGAGGAGGGCGAGCGGCTGGCTGAAAGAGAGAACGCAGCAGAGTTCGGGCTCCCATTGACAGCACAGTCGGTCGGATGTATGAACGTTTCTCTGTGTGAACCAAGGACACGGGGGGAAATGAGCTCTGTGGGAGGACGTATTGAGGCAGGCTTACTTAAAATCATGTTCTTTGAATCAGCATGACACTCTATTGTCCGCGATCCACCAGGGCTATGCAAAATGTCTCCTCCTGCTATGTTGAATTTCATTTTTTCTGTTCTCCCTCTCCTTTTCGCTCAGAGGATTTTCAAGTGTTTGTGTAGCTTTCTCTAAAACAGTCTTCTTGTTTCTAGGGTATTTTTTGAAAGGAAAGGTGAGAGCAGAGGATAAATACACATAGGAGAGAATGCGGTTCTTTTGTGTCAGCTTTTTGCCAAACTAAATGGACCAGAGAGGAGCACAAAAGTGTGTCTGTACTTGAGGAATTAAAACAATCTCCTAGGGCTGTGCGATATTGCGGAAAGTATTGTCACGATCAATTTAATTTCCAATCGTGATCCAAGGTACTGCAATCTTTTTGCTCCCTGTAGTCTACAGCCAGATTTGAAATGTCCTACAAATTCCCCCATTTGCACATCAAAACACAACATTGAAATAAAGATAGCTCCTTATTTGCCATGTTGTGATCCATCAGAATGTATTACTCCACATCAGGCTTACTGTAAATAATTTGCTCAATCAGCGCAGCTATCTAGTTGGCAACTTCACTGGTTTGTTTATGTATCATGCTGGTCAATGAGGTCACGTAAAGTTTGGGAACAGGGGTAAGAAAATGGTAAATACTGCGATCAACTTTTTTCTGGCTGCAGTAGCGTCTGTCAGGGTTCCTGCTGCTTATCGCCCTCACCTGTGAAGACACATTTCCTGTTTTGTTTGATATGAGCCACCGATCCCCACCCTTATCCATGTGCACAAAGCATTATGGGGGCTTGGAGCAGACTCGGATTGATCTCCTGTCTTACATCTTTTTTTCTTTTTTTTTTTAAGGGTTTGAGGAGACATAATGAAGCCAATCGACTCTGTTTCCCCCTAGCGCAGCTGCCGCTGCGATTATATCCACACTCGGCCATCACTTTCCGAACATGACAAAAGGCACCGAATTTCCTCCCCAGCAGGGTGTGGATGAATATGAGAAATGGTGACATAAACAGGAGACTGCAAGAACAGAAGAAAGATTAGAATAGCAATCTTGATTTTCACCTTTATTCTCCTCTTTCTTACATTTATCCTCAAGATCTTTTCTTATTTATTGAGAAGAAACGAGTGCACATATTTGAGGAACTTCATTATTCAGTAATTTCTTTTTTATCGGCAAGCCTTTGGCTGTTTCCCTCTGTTAAGCCGGGTCTCTTTCATTTGGTTTTTCTGCTGCTGTGCAATTGCCCCTGTGTGTGTTTGCAGAACAAGCGAGACAAATTGACACGCCTTTGCAGGAAAGTGTAGCATATTGACTCGTACCTGTAGCTGTGATTATCGGCTAGCTTGTGTACAGCAGTGGCTGATGGGATGCTGATGAACCCAAACTGGGAGCCGACATTATCCTGCCCTGCTGTGGCTGAGGGAGAGGGTGGAGGAGGTGGGTGGGTGGGGTGGGTGGGGGGTGGGGGGGGGGTGGGGCGGGGGGGGGGGGGGGTGCAGGTGTCCGTTCGGGTCTAATGGGCCATCCATTCAGTCGTTTAATTGAGTGTCTTTTATCTCCCTCCAGTGACCTCTTTTATTCTCCATTTCTCCCTCTTCGTTTCCTGCGCTCATCCATTTTTTTTTCATCCTCCCTCCCTCCCGTCTCCAAACTCTCGTAGTTGTCTGCAAGAACGCCCGACTTCAGTCACCATGGCTGTCACCTGGTGTTTTTCTGAGCACATTTGACGGGTTGTGAGGAAGCAGTGCGACGGCGAGCTGCACTTTCAGATTCAAATCAATACCCAGAATACAGAAAATAGGTTCTCTCTTCTTTTCCCTCACATATTTTCCTCTCTGTCCTTCACTGTCCTTCTCTCAGTGTCATCTTTGTCTCCCTTTGGCTCTCAGCTTGTGTCCCAGTCCTTCCCCTTCTACTTTGTTCTCTCACACTATCATTGAGCGTTACTTTCCCTCATCCCCTGGTCTCAGTGTCCTTGCACACAAAGGCCCGAATAGGACATGCACATTCCGGACCATTTCCCGTCGCACCTTCGAATTTCAATGCAAAGAATACCTTTTCAGTCTCGGACGTCTCCAATCCATGAATAGAGCGTTGAACTGTAGGTGTTATCGCCGCAAATGTCTTTATAACATGTCTCAACATGTAAGGGACTTTGTGGAAGCTTAAAATGAGCCCACATATTGTCTCCTCTGTAGTGACAGAAGTGGCTTTGATGAGGCAATGTACTGTAGATACAGTGTAATTTACTGTGGTGACATAACTCAAATTCAAATGCACTCTGTGGAAAATGGAAACCTCTAGTAATGCTTGTGATTGTAATTTCATTTATGAGTAAAAAAAATATTGTCCGTAATAAAAATATATCACTTCTCAGCTTCTAGGTCATTGCCTATCTGGAAAAATGATAATCACCTTCTGTGCAAGCATATCTAAATTTATGAAGATTAAAAATTATTATAATCAGATTATCGAAAATCCTGTAAAATGTCTTCTTTTCCTCTCCCATCGCCCTTCAAAAAGCCCAGCTGTGAGCAATAAAGAGCCGCCTCCTGAATTAATTCTTGACCTTTGGCTCTGAGGGGTGATAACATCTGCCCTTCTACAAGAAAGAAAGTCTAATTTTACAGCCATTTTGTTCAGAATTACAATGGGAAGAGTGTAATACAGGGCCATTTTGATGAGCGGGAGAAGAGCGAGAATAAGAATGAGAGCAGCGAGGGGAGCAAAGAGAGACGATAAAGTCTCATATAATTTGCTGTGACCTAATTGCATCATTATAAATTGAAGTTCTTTTTAGAGGTTTTACACCAAGGTCGACTGGCTCCATATGATCTATGTTAAATGCATGTTGGAGATCTTGTAATTCAAGTTTTTCTCCGGTATCGCTCTCTACTCTGATAAGAGTTCACTTCTAAAATGCAAATATTCAGAAATGGCACGAGTGTGAGAGCATTCTGGCGAGTGTGCTGAGAGACAGATGGAAATCCCCCTGCTTAACTTTCAGAGGGTTAGTATAAGACTCCAAGATTACTGTTAGTCAAGTTCTCATCTATATTTATTTTGGTGAGCTATGCAGCTTGAGGGCTGCTGGAGTATCGAGGGACGCTCGAGACACCCAGTCCATCCTGCCTTGTACTTCTCTCTGCTGCGAAGCCATAAATGGATGAAAACGCCTTTATCACAACGTGGAAAGTGATTATAAACAAGAGACGCACATTGTGCATGCATTGTCACAGTGTTCTCCGGGCTAGACTCCTGCCTCTCTCTTAGCCTGCAGTGGATAATTAGCATCTCTCACACGTGCTTAGGCTTGATTAAAACTCAGTTTACAGTGAGCAGCGCTGTGAGGTCGCCATCTGTCACCTGCCGAGGCCACCGTGAGATGTACTCTAGTCAGAGGCAGTGGGGAAGGCAGTGTGTGTGTGTGTGTGTGTGTGTGTGTGTGTGTGTGTGTGTGTGTGTGTGTGTGTGTGTGTGTGTGTGTGTGTGTGTGTGTGTGTGTGTGTGTGTGTGTGTGTGTTGTCGTTTGATAAAGCAGGCAGGGGGAAAAATGGGGGACAGAAAGAGAAATGGCGGTGACAGGCACGGCAGTAAGCATTAGGATGCATTCTGTTCAATAACCGGTCCCTCTCGCTTCCCGGCTGTATATTGCAGCCAAATCACATATTTTCTGGGCTGGCAGAACGGGCTCCCGAGTGCAGTTTGGGGATTTTGTGTTATTTACTTGAACTTATAACCTTGCGACGGCAGTTCTGGGAATACTCATGTTTACACTTGGAAGTCAGATGGGATGTGTGAAAGCTCATAAAACCCAGTGTGTGAAAGCCGCTCTGTTTGTCCCCAAAACACAATGTTTTCGTGCCACAGACACAGTATACACCCCTGTCGCAGCAACTACTTTTGTCGGAGGATATATTGTCGGAGAAATAATAGCAATAAGCAGTATTATTGTCATTCTGACACCATTCTGTGCCACTAAAAGTATAATATTGCAAAACACCTTTTCAAACGGCAAAGGAAGAATATTCAGACGTTGGAAGAGGAAATTAAACAAATACACGGATATCCTAAACAGATAAAACACAAATAAAGTAAAACCACACAACCAAACCTTTAGATAAAATCACATGTTGAATATTTAGGTCATATATCAAAAAGTCATGACTTAAAGGTATCATATTCTGCTCACTTTTGGGTCATACTTAGATTTTAAGTGATCTACTATAAAATGTTCACTTGCTTTAATGTTCGAAAAAGCACATTATTTGTCTCAGACTGCCCATTGCTGCAGCGCCTCTATTCAGCCTCCGTCTGAACGCTCTGTTTTAGTGCTTTAGTAGCTTTAAGGCCCCGCCTCCTGAAAAGCCTAGTCTGCTCTGATTGGTCAGCTCTCACAGGTGTGAGCAGACAGAGCAGACAGCGCACACCATGTTTCTACTCTCAGTTCTGCCAGTGCTTTTGCAATCCCGGCCGGGCTGAGGGGCTGTATCCTTGTGACATCACAGCCTTACAGCTGTCATGGTGGGTCGTTTAAAAGCACAGTTTCTGACCACAGAGTGGTGTGCATTTCACCGTTGATTGAACGTTTTGATACTTTTACACTATTTATATAGTGCATTCATAGACTTGCACTTTAATTTTAAAAGAAATGTATACTTCAATCCCAACAATATGAGACCCTTAAGATATCTACAAGAAATTGATAAGGCCATTATCACGCTTTTGTTGTTTGATGAGTGTTTTTACATACCGTGTGCTATTTAGAAAAGCTTGACTACATGTGCCCTGTATTTACAAAAAATTTAATGGGTAAAAAGATTCCCAAAGTGGCCAGTAGGTAAACAACATAAAGACTTACATTTAGAAAAAATATTTGTCAAACTGGCAACCCTGAACGATGCCTCAGGATGTGCTCATAAACACGCTGTCTTGTTTCTGCATGTCCCAGCTCCTGTCTTCTGGTTTTCTATTTATTTTCTTCTCATTTTCAACCGACCGAGAACTTAAACATATTCCACAGAGGAAAACATTTGATTTATTAATTGCATTTTTGAAAAAAAAGTAATTACTTTTTACTTCACACTATGATCCTTGCTTGCAAACTGTTTTGCTTGGGTTGATAAAGCGCCTTATAAACAGATGACATTATTAACAGAAAAATTCCGCTGTTACTATTTTGACAATCATTGATGTTTCTAGCCGTTTTTCATACAAAACATAGTTCCAGCTTCTCAGTGCTAAGTCTTAACTGCATTTTCTTTACCTCTAGTAAACTGAATATCAATTGGTTGTACAAAACAGGCAGTTTTAAGGTGCTACTAAGGCAACTGTGATGGACATTTTTCTCCATTTTCTGATATTTTACAGACCAAACCATTAAACAACAATTTGGAAAGAAAAAAAAAATTGTAACGCAATAAGGGCTGTACCAAATACCATTATTATTTTCTTTATTTCAAAGCTTCTATTTAGTTTTTTTGAATGCAGCCGTGAAAGACTATCATCATATTTTTGTGAGGTCAAAGCAACCTTTAAAACACCCTTTAAACAAATCATCAATATGAACAAAGCAATTAATCATCAGCAACCTTGAAATTCTTAAAAAACCTTGGTTTCTTTGAGATCTTTACGCAGTCGTTATTGCCATGAAAATGATGACGTTTTGATACGGCGCTGAGCAAATGCAGATAAATTGGCCAATATGACCTCTTTTTATAAAGCCTTAGTTTATTTACTATAGTGAGAGCACAGATTTGCATGTCAGTTTGTACGACAGCCTTGTTAAATGTATTTGCACTACACTGCAAATCATGCTCTGGCCTCTAACTTTGTTTTCTGTCTTTGTCTGAGCAGGTAGTGGAAAATAATTAAATTCAATACAACACTTGCCACATGAAGAGCTCTAGTTGTGACCTCATGTTTCTGTAAAAAGCTTTTTTAAAATCTCAGGAACAATCTGTTAGTTCTTTATAGTGTGTGTGTGTGTGTGTGTGTGTGTGTGTGTGTGTGTGTGTGTGTGTGTGTGTGTGTGTGTGTGTGTGTGTGTGTGTGTGTGTGTGTTTGATAATACTACAGAAGCGCCACAGCATTTGACTCGAGCTGCGTTCTTATGTTTCTTTAAGGAGCTCGTCTAATCTCAAGAGCCGGGCGCGTGTTTCAGTGAAATGTGTTGGTGTGCGTCCGTGTAGTGTGCGCGTGTGCATGTGCACTTCCACATCTTTATTTTTCTCGGTCGCGTTTCTTTTCAGTTGCATTCACAGTTTGAGAGCAGTGGAGAGGTTGGAAACTGCGAGCAGACAGAAGTCATTTGGGACTTCAGCGATTCAAGGCCCGTGGAAGTGTACTCACAGTTTGGCACAATTAGTACCAAAAGGGGTCCCTGCTTGACAAATTAGCACACAAAATGTCAGCTGGTAGTTTAGCACATCCACAATGAGCCCTTGCAAATTAGCACATATTTTGAGGAGGGAGCTGGCACATTATTATGAATAGAGAGAGTCTGGCAAATTAGCACATCTGTTGCCAGCGCTCAGAATTAATAGATGTTATATGATCACTGGTTTCCCACTTGGAGTTGGGTCAGGGACGAGGGTGGTGGCACACATTTCTAATTGAAGACTGTATGTGTGCTCATTATAAGAGATTGATGAGATTGGACTTTTGGCGATGGTATGGATGATTATCACCCGAGTGCAGCTGAACTTGGTTACCTCTGAATACTGCGGGCGCGGGCTTTATATTCTCATGTCGCTCACGTTTTCCCCAGGTCTCAGTTGTTTCTTTACCTGACACATTTGTTTAGGCTCAATCTTAAGGGTGTGTGTGATTGTGCGCGTACACATGCTCGTATTCAAGTGCGTGAGTCAGCCCCAGGGCTTAGCGTCCAGCGGTGGCAGGTGACAGTCTTGTCCAGTGTCAGGAGGCTTTAGGGTGACAGGAGTGATTCTATTCTGGAGGAAAAAACACACAACAAGCCAAACAAGTCGGATAACAGGAGCTAAACTGTTGTTCGCGTAAGCTGCTTTCCAACGGTTTCATGTTCCGTTACCATAACTCCAACAGAGTGATTGATTAAGCTATTGATTGATGGCTGACCCGCTTTTTATTGTGCTCATTTGATTTATGGTTTCATCTGCTTTTCTCTGGTAGTGGTTCCTTTTTCGTAGCCTTTATAGCTTAGCCTTACATGCTCTATAAGACCTGATTTCTTACTCTAGTCATTGATGGGAACGTGTACAAACACATTTTACAAATACAAGTAATTTACGCTTATTTTTCAGTTTTGACTCCTAAATAAGTTTACAAGGCTCAACCAAGATCGCTATCATGTATCTTCTTAGAAATGTGCCTCTATTAACAAAATTTACTGCTTTCCTTATCTTTCTCTTCCAAAACCAAGGCTCTATATGATGTTATCTTCGAGCCACAGCCGGAGAAGATGTAGCTGGTCAAATAATACGCTGATATATCACCTCTGCAGTGGTATTAAAGCAGGGTTTGGTTCTGCCCATACACGTAGAATACAATAGAATACACTAATGTTCTTTCTTTTATTAGAAATGAGGTCAAACGCCAGGACTTCATTTCCTTTACAGGCTGCATTGATGATAGCTTGTTTGTGTGATATCGTAACACTGGCGAGCATCCTGCACAGTGGATGTATCCAGTGCCCATGGTCACATTTCTGGGGAATCTTCAGGGAGAAGGAGAATTGGCCCTTGTGCAACGTAGGAAGGTCAGTCCACCGCAAGGGGAGCTTCAGATTAATGACCAGGGGCGGCGACTCTCTGCAGGCCTTCATGCATCATGTCCCATTCACCGCCAAACATGTCAGGGAGCGCTCCCACTGGGAATTTCGGGGATATTTACGGAGCATTTCCATCACTTTTTGCCTCCTGCCTGTTGGCTCTGACTGCGATGCTCACCGGCTGAAAGACTGAGGGAGACAGAAACAGGCCAGGGTGTTGGGGTGTGGTGTGTCGTGGTCTTGAAGCCTAACTGACTTCATACCTGGGCCGCTCGCCCTAGCGACGGTGTTGCTAGCTGGTTGCTATGGCAGCCTCCCCGCAGCTCGCCGCCATCCTGCAGCTGCGCTGCTGGTCATTAGTCACAGAGACAGGCTGTATGCACTACTATCACAATGCTCTTCCTCCACCAATCAACTGCTCACATTCCAAAACTGCCGATGTCTCTCAGCCATAGCATAGATGCATGAGTCACCATGGCAACATATCTGAGTCCCATCTCCCAGAGTACAAGAGCATCCTTGAGCAGAGAGGGCTAATTATATTTTCATTCATAGTTTTGTAAGTAACAGCTTTCTTTTAGTTGTAAATAAATTGTCTCTGCTGGTACTGGCAGTGAACGGACTTCTCGGAAAATGTGGAGTTCAAAATATAATACTTTATTTCCATGTCAACATGATTTATTGGAGTTTGTCTGATTGGGCTCACTTAAACAAAATCAGACAAAGACAGAAATCATAAAACAGCTCCCTCATAAAGAACATAATAGATTAAACAAGTCTAAAGCAGACAGGTAATATCCAACTCATTATCCTAAAAGCATAAAACATGTGAACGGTGGAATACATTTTACCGAAAGACATTTTGATAGCCGCTACATGATCTCCAAGGTTAATCTCTGTCCTTAATGAAGCCAAGTTACTTTGTAATGTTAAACCCAAAACACACTTTGATTAACTGTGGATAAACACTTGAAGGGAGTCAAATTTACATAGAGGAGATGCCCTTCCACACTGCCTTTTCATTTCCACTTTCAGATCTCTCTCTGTCTCTCTCTCTGTCTCTCTCTCTGTCTCTCTCTCTCTCTCTCTCTCGCTCTCTCTCTCCTCTCTCTCTCCTCTCTCTCTCTCTCTCTCTCTCTCTCTCTCTCTCTCTCTCTCTCTCTCTCACACACGCACACACACTAAGACACTCAGATCAGCAGGCCTGTTTTCTCGTCAGGGTGATTATCCAGCTCATAACTCACTCAGAGCTTTCATCAGTGCGATAATTCACATCGGTCCCAATGATGGCGGCTCCATAATTCACACACGCGCTGATTATCTTGGCCGTAACTCACACACCTGCAATCAGACAGACCACGACGCCAGAGAAGGGAGAGGAGGATGGATAGATAGATGATGCGGCCTGAGTGTTATTAGACTATAAGAAAGATACATTCATATCATAGGGATATTACAGGATCGGATATTTAGCTAGGATAGCAACTAATTGTTATTACCATTTCTTTCAAATGCCTTGTTCTGTCCACCAAACCAGAAGATATTTAGTTTACTTTCAGAGAGGAGTAAAGAAACCACAAAATATTTACATTTAAGAAGTTGGAATCACTGAATTCTTCTTGTTTCTCAATCCAGTTAATCAAACTTCAAAATGGATGGCAAGTGATTTAATAGTTGACAAGTAATCGGTTAATCAATTAATCATTGTAGCTTGTCGTCAATAATTTTTCTGGGTATTTGTGTTTTCTGTTGTCAGAATGCCATTTATATAAACTAATTTGAAAGTACACAAAACTGATTCAGTCTGATTGGTTTCAAATCACAGGTAGTAGTCCGTCAACACTGGGAAATCTGAGTTTGTGACTAGAATCTGTAACTAGTAACTAAAGTAATCAAATAAATGTGCAGTAAAGAGGAGTGAAAGTATATGGTAGCAGAAAATTTCAATATTCAATACAAGCAGTGTTGGGTAACGCAACTTTTAAAGTGACTAAGATAACTGGTATTAAAATGTAATTTGGAAACAAAATGAACAGGAGAATATGGAGAAAATTCTTACAGTAACAGATTTTTTTTATTTGAAAAAAGGTATCTCAGTAATGGATTACTTGCATTCCTCATTACCACAAGAAAGTAAACTGAGTCGTTGAAATTGTACTAAGTATAGCTCTTGAGTAAATTGTACTTTATGACATTTTGTCACAGGTTATTCAATGTCTTGACACTACAGTTTTAATTTTACTGCAAATGTACATTGGCAACAAACATTTGTTATTGGTCCCCTCAATAATAATCATTTTCGTATAAAGGTGCAATACGTAAGAGTTGGCAACCCTGAATTCATACGGGTTAGCATATCATCAGAGTAGCGCTAACTTCTGCTAACTGTCTTTTTATGATACATCCCTGACTGTAGCTGCTGTTGGGTTGTTTGCTCAGTTAGCCAGGGGAGTGTTGGTGCACAGGAGCTCTGGACACCTGGGAGAAAGAGGCTTACAGGCCCAGAGCTAGCTGGTTAGCATGCTACCTTTAGTGCTCTTCAACACAATCACAGACACATCTTTGACATAACGCCGACACCATTTTTCAATTTGTTGATAATTCAGTACATTTTTGAACGTTTTCAACCTAAATTCTTACATATTAAGCCTTTTAAATCCAACAGTAACCGTTTAATCTTCTACATATCATCTTGCAGTGAAATCTAAAGCTTGACATCTCCTTTGGAAATATTGAATGTAACCCTCTGCGGGCTTAATTTAATGTTCCTGCTCGCCTGTGTACTCAAAGGTGTAGGATTTCTTTCAAACCACCGTGTCCAATGCATACAGTAGGCCGAAGAAAATCTGATGAGCATAACTTAATACCCTTACGCTCATTTCCACACTGGTTGAGCGGGCCCGTGGAGCTCCGGCTGCTCCCTCAGGGCAATAGAGTCATAATTATCTATTAGGTCAGACTGACATGATTCCAATCATCTTTAATGGTGATTCTCGGGTATTCGTCCCTTTGAAGATTAATATGCTATTTCAGTGAGATGAAATGCCACGAATAGCAGCATGTTAACATCACATCGCGGTACAACGGGGGGGACTAACACATAAGAAACTCATTATAGCTCACTCAATTACGGTGAAGCACAAAATATGTACTCAAGTTCTAACACTGTAGCGTCTTTCTCTTTTCCAAGTCATCTCTTTGGACTTTATATAAAAGAAAATCCAATAAAGTAAACCAAGGAACCACAACATATGATGGTGACAGTGATAAAGCTCGCTCCCCTAAGTTAATGACATCTTCTTTGCCCTCCTGCACTTCTTTTCCGTCCCTCCCTGCCATGGTCAGATGCTATTTATAGCGTCAGCGCCCATTATTGCACAGCTCTCCCTCTCATTCTCGTCTCTTTTAGAAATGCGTCACTCTCCCTGTCTTTTTCTCTTTCCGTCTTACTTTCCCCCCTCAATCTCTCTGTAATTGAATCGATAAACAGGCTTTAAACTTTTTTCTTCAGTTTTCAGGATTTCGTCAAACTGACTCTCTGTCCTCAGGGAGGACAGGAGGCGTGGACGGACTACTGAGCCGAGCTCTGGACGCAGAGAGTGTTCTCACAACACTCTCTGCGACTCAGAGCTGCTCTCACAACCTCCCTTTCATCTTTCCCCTCCCTCATCCATTCTCTTTTAAGTTCGATTTCTGTAAAGCTTTTCTCATGATTTGGTCCATCCTCAAAGGTGTCGTAGCCCCCTTTCCTTTTTCTTTTCTGTTATGTTTACTGTGAAAGTTGAAAGTAGTTGCTGGACTCTACAGCTGTTTCAGCTGTTTGACATAGAAATGTTCTGTGTAAAACTTGAATATGCTACAAACCCCACACTGTTGCATCAACTACATATACTGTAATCATCCTCACTGACTCCACTGACTTGGAATCAGGGATGCATGATAGGAATTCTAGCAGATATGAAAACTGATAATTACCCGCTTCTACGATACCTTCACATAAGTTAGCATTTTTGTATTTTGAATATAAGTAACTCCTTCTTCTTCTCTATGTTTATTGGTGGATTGTAAACCATCTTTAAAGGTGTATACTGCCCCCTACTGTATCAGAGTGTGTAGACGCTGAGCTTACTAAGCGTACTACAAGGAACCTTTAACTGGTTTTGAAACAGTCTTAATAATGATTCCTCTTTATCACCTACATAAGCAAACAAGACTATAAGTGAGGAGGATTCCGTATTTCTGTGTAGTTATTGTAGTTATTTGTAGTGCCTGATGGATTCTTATCTTGTCCAGCTCAGATAAGTCATGAGTCATGAAAGTCATGAAATTAAAACTGTTTTCATGGCGTAGTAGTAAAGTTTAATTTGTTTCACCGTCGTCATATTACAGTTATCATTTATACATATAAATAGATATATAACCTCTGCGTCATGCATCCTGCAAACAGCTTTGCAGAATGTGAGGCCTTTGTCTTTCAGGTGGTGGTGCTCATACCACTTCCAGCCACAGGGGTTGCCAGATTCAACTAAAAACGAAAGTTCCATGTAGCTGCTTTAAGTCAATAAAAGAAAGTTGGCTTCTTATTATACATTTTTATATTTATCAGCTATACTTTCATGATAGGAATAATACCTAATAATATACATTCTAAATTACCAGGTTGATGTACAGTTCAACATGCTAATTCATTTAAATTAAGTGTGTCCTGAAAAGATTTGATAAACAAGTTTATCGGTTGTCAAATGAATGCAGGTAAATGATGTCCTGACACAATCTTGAAATGAGACACGTGGGCAGATTTGAATGTTGCCTCCCTTTGTTTTAGGATTCTGAACCATATTGATGGACCATCTGGAGCCTTAAACGTTTTTGTTCAGCTCAGAGTAATTGACAAGTCTGAAGGGAGCTGTTTTAAGTTGACAACACCTTACTTTGTGGTGGTAATTATATTGTCTGGCTTGTGCAACGTGGTGAAACGGCGTGTATTGTTAGTTTTTGTTGTGTCGAGGCTTATTCCTTCGTCAGTTATTGGCCGTCACGAGGTGTGATTCACATACATCTCAAAGGCAACGAGATTTCTCAGGCAGGCACAGCTTGAAAGTCCCATCAGGATGCTTTTACATAGAAAACCAGCAAAAGCAACACAGAAATATGATGGAGAATTAACAATCTGAAATGTTTTAAGTAATTTCAAAAATCCCTGATGTTTTATCTCAATTTCTGAGGTTTAATGATCGGCATTCTCCTTCACTATCTCTGTCTGTCTGTTCTTGGTGCCCTTTTTATACCACTTTAAGTGTTTCCGATTTTCCCATTGCTCTAATTTTCTCTTTCTCAATTTTGAATTCGTTTCCTTGCTCCCTGCACTCTTTTTTTCTTTTGCTCTTTTCTCATTTGAGAATCTTTGAAATCAATGGGACAAAATGCAAGAGTGAACCTTCCTGTCAAGGCTGAGTGAGGAAGTTAAAGAAGGGCACCCACCCCTGAACTCACCTCCCTTCATAACTAATTGCCTATAATTACACCGACGACTGCCACAGAATGCAAATCAGATGAGATCTGATGGACTAATCTGAGCTAGAAATCAGTTGCATGTCATTCTATGACTGAGCTGTGTCAAGTAAACACCATGCCATCGATAATATGAGAGTACAAATAGTGAAGTGCTGATATTGATAGCACTGCTGGCGCTGTGGTTGCCTGCATCGTATCAATCATTTACTTGAATGTCAAATTTGTTACAGAATCTATTGCAATTACAGGAGAAAGAAGTGGCTTTTTCAGAGGTCTTTCATCTTGGCTGAGTTTTTTTATTTCATTTTATCGACCCTCAGGAGGAATATTTGAATCCATTGAGAGCGGCCCCTCCGGAGCAGAGGAACTAGCCTTTAAATTTGCCTTGAACACAATCAACAGGAACCGCACCTTGCTCCCCAACACTACGCTGACCTATGACATCCAGAGAATAAACATCTTCGACAGCTTCGAGGCCTCCAGGAAAGGTGAGTAAAGGGAAAGTATGCGCCATGAATGCGTGATTTGCTATCACTTTTAGTTGCAACAAACCATGACGTAAATGAAGAAATAGATGGCGTATGGAAATTAAAACTACTCCAATTATAAAAAAACAACATAAACAACACACACACTGTGAGCAAGTAAAATCCATCCATAATAAATAGAAAAAAATGTAATACATCCAAAACAAAATTTAATCAAATCATTTTTAATGTTTGACATTGACTGTTCGGTGTAACAGCTCTCAGATTATGTGAAGTGAACATTAAAAACCAAAGAACTAAACACTTGAACCTATGCACAAATGTAAAACATGCACATGTATTGAATTCCCATATGTGAAATGTATATACAAACCATATTTGAAACCTATTAGAAATTTGATATATTGACATATATGTCTGATCCATGCAAATATGTATGTTTATGGATGCAAGTTATATATTTTGGCATATATTTTTAACTGTATAATTATTTATACATGGTAAATATACTGTATGTATGTGTTTAAATGTGTAATATACAAACAATACTTATATATACATACAATATCATGTACACACATGAAATTTATTACAATATATGTGTATATATACACATATTTTACTGTGGGTAATTCATATGTGTTATAAACTTATACCTTTACATATATGATTTATATTGTCAACCTGTATGGCTGCAGCATATAATACCATATAATTTTACATATAGACATTTTCATATATGTACCTATACAAAATTTGCCTATGGGTCTATGTATTATCGAGATATCCAAGGATGTATGTATGTAATAGTCAAATATTACCTTGCAGGTAACACTTGATAGCATCACTCTTGATATGCAGGCATACAGTATATCAGACATTACAGCTCCATATGGGAAGTCAATTTACAGTACTATAGTCTACTGTATAGTGACATCAAAATGTAGTGCGCATGGCCTCGACACTAGTTTTAAATTTCCTAATGTGATGTGTAACATTTGATAGATGCAGAAATTACCACAGCTCACGATGAGGATGATAAATAAGTGTCTGAAATCTCAATTTACTGCTCACTATAGTAATAGTAAATTATTCATTGTTTATTCTAAAAGGAACAGGGGATGAGTGTACAAGACGGTGATTGTAGTCACTGCCATGTCAATTTGATTGACAACATATGTATAAACACCAATACAGTCTGTACTATCAAAATGTCCATGAAGGCTAGACGTTAAATTGCTAAGATGAAGAATTTACCAAAAGGAAACGAGAGGGTAAAAGGCTGAACAGTGCCCTTGCAGCAGATTATTCACATTAAAGGTACCTTAGGGAGATTTCTTTGCAAGCTTCCTGTGTTACTCTCCAAAATTAATCGTGCTGCTTGAATGAGACGGATAGAAACAAAAACGTATCCATAACTTCAGTGCACATCGTAGCATGTCACTGGAAAAGAGACTAAAATTAGGCGTTGTATTTCCATAACTGCAGATCGGAGCTGGAGCCAATAGATAACAATGACTACTGTAGAGGCATTTGATGTGGGACTGAATGGCAATTGTACCCTTTCCCCCTGAATACAAAAGCCTGAGTTGGAGGGATTTTTGTCCAATATAAAACGGGTATTATTGTTTGCTTGGGGTGGTATGTGGGCAGAAAACAGAACAACAAAAAACGATACAAACAGTGACATTTTTCAAAACCCATTACGCTGACTTGGTGCTTCTCACTCTTTCTACCTTATCAGCATGTGATCAGCTTTCTCTCGGGGTGGCGGCCATTTTTGGCCCCTCACACAGCTCGTCAGCCAATGCCGTCCAGTCCATATGCAACGCTTTGGGAGTGCCCCACATCCAGACCAAGTGGAAGCATCAAGTGTCCGACAACAGGGACTCGTACTATGTCAGCCTGTACCCCGACTTCTCCTCCCTCAGCAGAGCCATCCTCGACCTGGTGCACTTTTTCAAGTGGAGAACCGTCACTGTGGTGTATGACGACAGCACAGGTACAGGTACAGTTGGTGTCTGTCTTCATCTTCCAGTTGTGCATGATGAGCATGATAATGTTTGCAACATGCAGCCTTCACTCCTTAGATTGTCCAGAAAAACAAGAGGCACCAGGTGAACGACAAAAAGCAGCACTGCTGCTCAGAGTTCAGTGAGTGCTTTGTAACCTGTCAAGTTAATTCAGAAATCAATAGCTTACTGTTCTGCCTCAGTCCTGCAGGTGCTGCCCATGTCAGTCTTCCAGAAGAGTGAGCAGCGGCTTAGGAAAAAAACCACATTACCCAGAATGACCCAATGTCTCTTCAGATTAATGCCATGCAGAACTGTAGTATGTGGGGGCTGACAACAGCCATTAATAACACACAGAGACACTTGATCTCTGAGGGTGGCCATCAAATGTGTCTGCGAGCCATTTCATCTATGCTGTGACTTTGTGGAGAGGCTCATAATATGCATTTTAAAAAGGCGAGCTGTTTTTTAGCGGGCGTGCGGGATATTTTTACGAGGTAAAATGTAACCGGCGCAGAGAATATAGCGATATTCAAATGCTCATTTGCAATTTATGAGCTATTTGGCATGATGTGGTTGACAAGTTAATGTAAGTAAATTAGATAAAGTTGAAAGGAGATTGAAATTTTAGACAGATTGAATAATGAATTCACTCCCTACCGAGCGAGTGAATGTCATCTTGTAGATGACATCCTAAATGGCGCCTGGTGGTGGAATTTGAGCCCCTTTCTGTTCCTTTAAAAACCATCTTTGTCACAGTTTCATGTTATTCAGCGTCCTCCAGCATCTCTACTCCCACATCTGTTGCATACATGCATGTTAGCACCCGTACGTTAACCTCCCTATGACTCGTCCCACTCGCCACGTTATTCTTACTCATCTCCTTGACCTCGCGTCACTTCTTGCCTCCGAGCTCAGAACGTTAACACCCTCGTTCCCCCAGCAAACTGCTCCAGCGAGTTGCCAAAATGTGACCTCTCGCCTCACTCTCTGACAGAGAGGAGCGGCTTGGGCCTCCACGGTGGAGCATTTCTGCTGTAGCACACCTGATGCCCTGGAAAGTGTGACAGCTGCATAGCCGTGTTGCTTCCCCCACCCCTTCCACCTGGTCCCAGGCTGTAATCACACAGCTTCATGCTCCAGGGCCCCGCGCCGCTGATTGGAGCCTATCTGACGGCTGGCAGGAAAAACTATCGGAGGGGATAAAATATTCACACACAGCCGTTAGAAGATCCAGGGGGAAAGTCTGAAGGCATTAGCCAGAGCCCACAAACATCTACACCGACAGTGTTTCCCAAATGTTGAGCTCCCTTGACAGATTCTTTTTTCTTGCTTAACACCTCCCAAAGTGTCGGTACGAACAAAAACAGGGAGACGCTGACATGCCCTAGAGTAGGGATCTATTGGGATTACCTGCGGAAAGCTCTAGGAGGTTCAGTATTCCTCCCTCCAATGCCACTTTTCACAACAAGACCTGCATGTTCCTATTTCACACCAATCTTTCCATAGGCTTCAGGGAGACCCAGTCCCACTCACAGTAAGACCATTAAACTGCTCACCCAGCACTTCATTTCAAAATAAAAAATAGGCTGAGCTATCTTAAAGTGGTTCCACGGAAAGGAAAAAAAAATCCTATCTCTCCAATTCCCTCTCAAACTAGCCGGGCTGCTCCATCCATTTTTATACCCATGACAAGTAATCATCTCTCCCATCAATCCAGCCTCTTTCATCCCTGTACTCTGAAGTTCTTTACTGAGGGAGAAACTCATTGTAATCTCATCACAGTATCTCCCGGAGAGCTTTCTACCTGAGCGTGTGGTCGAGAAATGAAAGGTGAAGATTGTAGCTCAATATGTGACGGCGGCATCAGGCTCCCTAGGGGCAAGTACGAGCTGGGCAAACAGAGGCTCTCTCATCAGAGTGCGTCTTAAGCGCGTGTGTGTGTGTGTGTGTGTGTGTGTGTGTGTGTGTGTGTGTGTGTGTGTGTGTGTGTGTGTGTGTGTGTGTGTGTGTGTGTGTGTGTGTGTGTGTGTGTGTGTGTGTGTGTGTGTGTGTGTGTGAGAGAGAGAGAGAGACAGGAGAGGCAGGATTGACCACGGCTTTCCATCAGGATAAAATTGAACCTATTCCACGCTGCTGTATGGTATCGTGGAAGACGCGAGCGGATCAACATTTGGACGGCTTCTGTGGGATTGGAAGTTTCTGTAGGCGGGTGCAGATCGAGGCTCTTTCCATTTTGTGCTTCTGGTATAAAAGAGTGCAATGTGCTGGGTTGGTGTTAAATTCTCTTGATAGGTCTGTAGCAGTCTGTTTGCCTGCCAAGCATGAGTAGGAGGATCAATAGACTGTGGATTAGGAAGGCATGCATATGAGCCTTTTTCTGCTGAGAAAAAAAACCTGAATCCTGCTTTTTGTTGTTTTTTTTTGTGGCCTCCTCAGAATAAGAGATGCTTCAAAATGGCAGCAGATCAAACACATAATGTTGCAGCATCTTTAAAATTCCTTTTTCACGCTATATGTATCCTCTTTGTCTGCAGGTCTCATTCGACTGCAAGAGCTGATCAAGGCACCGTCACGATACAACATTCGTTTGAAGATCCGACAGCTGCCCACAGAGACCAAGGACGCCAAGCCACTTCTGAAGGAGATGAAGAAGGCAAAGGAGTTCCATGTCATCTTTGATTGTGGACATGAGATGGCTGCCTGGATCCTAAAGCAGGTATGAGTTCAGCTAATGAGCCACGATAGTTCATTAGAGTACTTTCAAAAACAGAGCCTGGGGTCTATTTATGGCGCCCCACAGTGATTAATATTAAATGAAGAGATACATGAAAAATTCAAATTGAAACGAAATTAAAAATTGTGTTACATATGTATAAATGCGTGTGTGTGTGTGCGTGTGTGTGTGTGTATGTATTTGTATTTGTATATGTATATATAATTTAATATATGGTTAATTTGGGAAATTATTTGGAAATTCTTGAAGTAAAGTCATTATTATGAGGACTGTTCATTATTCTTTAATTAGTTGTAATGACATATTTTATCAGCATTCATTCAAGTGTCTGTTTTTATGTCATAATAGCATTTTTCCCAGCTTCATGAAAAGTGTTTCCACCCGCTCAACTTTCAACCAGTCATATGCCTCTTCAGCTAAGAAGCTCAACAGCTGCCACCAGATTTAGCCAGTAACCGCCTGTTAGCTAACAGAGCTAACGTTTATGTCAAAGTCATTTTGAATCACTTATATGGCCACTAACACAGTACACAGACACAGAGAGTAACATCCTCCATTCACCATTTTGAGAATGCTACACATGTTGCCCACCTAGCTTGCTAACTGACTGAGGACGACGCAGTGTTAACCTCAGTCGCTATCGTTAGCCAGGTGACCCCCAGTTAGGCTACCTCAGCTATGTTTTGATCCTAACTGTGTAAAGATCAAAAAGACAAGAGTCTCTAACATTTCTAACATTAGTTATTGTCTCTGTGTGCTGGTAAGTTAATAAGCTTTACTTAAGTGATTGATTTGTACTTTTAGTCTGAAGGGTTCATTTTTGAAAAAATGACAAGTATTGATGTCATTGATGAAAATGCCAATATGATGTAAATACAATCTTGAAAAAGGATTTTTCTTTTTTGATTAATTGCCTGTAACAAAATACAAACGATATCCAACAAAATAAAAATAATGATTGAATAACATTTTGCATTGATATGTTGAGTTTTAAGAATTCCTTCAGTTATTTCACACATTGTGTGTTCATTTACATATTTTGCGCAACCTTTTCAAATAATGATGGATTTCATGATGTCTATTTTATTTTATTTTATTTTTAATTGATATTGAACACTTTGTGGCTCCTTGTCCACCTTTAAATTCAATAAGTGAGCAGTTAAAGCAGTTAAGTTCATTTATTTGAACAGTCTGTTACATTTGTCTGCATGTAATTGCATCATAGCGCTTCCTGAACTGAACAAACCTGAAATGTACATTATTTACCCTCACAGAAACAGACTCAGTGCTCAATAAATACACTCATAGTTCATTCATTATGAATGTGTACAAAATCAACAAGCTCGTATGTGTTCCCATTCTCTCCTTCTGTAAGCACTGATGCAAATGATTCAGATACCTACGTTCTGCTCTGTGCATCTTTAATCTCCCTGTGAAATATTAGATCTCTCCCACTGACCCGTCATAATGGATGCTCTCCATTGGACAATAAAGGTTTTTTAATTAGAAAGTCTAATTCTGCTCACAGGCATGTTAAATTCATTTAACAGGGGCACATTATTTATGAGAAAGGAGGGGGGTTCTTATTGAATTGAAGTCTTCTCAGAAGCATATTGCACTGCTTGACTTCTCTATACAGCCATGAGTCGAAAGGGAAGCAACAAGAATGATTATTTATTGATGTTGAATACACTTTGTAGATGCCACGAAACTGTGTGTCAACAGCTCAATTCGGTGTCTCTTCCCTGGATTCGTTACGGCCACAGTGTTTTCTTGCCTGTGAAGAGCCGTAATAGTGCGCTCACAGAAAATAACAAGGACATCAGAACGTTTATTTCTTTTCTTTTTTTGCCTTTTCACATCAAGCGGGAGCTGTGAAATAAACAACATCACATCAGCACAAACAACACATGTTGTGCAAAAAATATCTACTTAAAAATCCTTCTTTTTCACAACAGGAAAAAGAAGCTTTAGATGTGTCATTTGAGCTGTTGTAAGATGTTGGTCCGCTCCTTTTTATTCATATTTCAGAATAGATTTCTTCTGCAGGGTTTAATTTTTTTTTTTTTGAGGGGGGGGATTAGATGATGTCATACCATGCGTTTGTGTAATAATAAGTCAATATATGTTTCAATTGTTTGATTATTTAATCTGAATTTAATACAAAGTAGTCTGAAACTTTTTCTCTCTCTCACCTGCCTTCCTGGTCAGGGAAGAGATTTCTGTATCAGAGTGACTGTGCAAGTTCTTTTAAAGCAAAATGATGATCTGAATGAAAGTACTAGAGTAATGGGCTCATAAAGGTATAAATCTTTAATTTCTAGTTACTGTTCTTTTCTCCCTGTAGGCGCTGGCCATGGGTATGATGACAGAGTACTACCATTATATTTTTACCACCCTGGTGAGTAATTTGGCACCTCTTATTTTTTTATGTCGTCAAAATGCAATTATATACAATGTTGTTTTATTATGTTTTTTTATTTATTTTTTTTATGCACAGTACCGTCCACTTGACAATGCATGTGTATGGTTTGAACTGTTTTCTTTTCATCGCATCGCACACAATCACATGTTTTGGCTTTCTTGCGAGGCAAAAAATACATCCATCTGTCAGAGTGTCTGACAGCCGTTTTTCTTCTCTGAGAACAAAATTAAATGTGACTCAACCAGGAGGCAGTCGAAGAAAAACACGCCATTATTTTTCGTTTTGTGTGAAGCTTTTTGAACCTGAGCTGCAACCTGAGTGCGCATTGATGGAAATAGACGGTGTTCAAAAGCCGACTCATTGTCATGCGGTTGATTATAAATACACTCTTTGCATTTTTAAAGTATCAGTTTTGAAACTTCTTCTTGTTCATTTTGTAAAATCTGCGCCAACCTTTTCGACCCACCTGCCCGTCTACAACCCCGCGTGTAGGAAAACCAAAACACTTGGATATATTTTATTCCGACTCTGGCAGCGATTGAAGTTTTCCAAAGTTCTTTGATCTAGCCTCTACAAAGATTACTTGCCACGCCGCTGATGAACAGCAGCGCATCTTCACTGAGCCATGGAGAACAGAAGACTGAGAGCTCTGATAACAGCCCTCAGCAAATGAGACTGTCACCCATTTGGTCCATTATATAACAAACAAATGGCATGCTCTGAAAGGCTGAGGGAAAAGGTTGGACAAAAACTGACCTAAAACAGACATTTACGGGTGCACAGGACACGTAACTACCCCTTGTTCATCCACATAAGAACCTGGCTAGATGAAAGGGGGAGTGAGTGACAGCAGGTATGGCATTGGGAAAGGGAAGAGAATAGTGATTATGGGGCTGTTTCAGTGGTATGCTGCTGCTTGTCGGGGTGGAAACATGCCTACTTTAACATCAGCCAGTGTTTGGCAGGTTGGAGGCCGCTGTGCCGGCCAAAGCTGCTGTACACTGGTACTAAGCCATCCATGCTGCTCTTGGAATAGGACAGCAAACATTGACCGTGGCACCCCCATTCTGCGTCCATCACCTGCTGTTGCTCTGTCAACTGTGTTGCTGCATCCCAGAGACATCTGCCTGGTGAGATGCCAGACATGCTGTATGCAGGACAATTGGGTTGTCCTTTCACTTCCACATGATAGATGGCAGTCCACCAAAAGCCTGCCTGTAACCTTGAAAGCCTTGCCTTAATCAAAGCTACTGCCTCAGCATGAAATAAAATAACCCCTGAAAAACCTTCAGTGGGTGCTCCTCTGCTCTTCTTTTGCTAAAGCCGCCACTCAAACAGAGCTGCAACCATTGAATAGAAAAAAGGAATCACAACTATCTTGCTAATCGTTGAAGTAATTCTTTTAAGCAAACATTTGTTGGTAACCGGTTCATAAATATAAGGATTTGTTGCATTTCCTGTAAATGTTGATAGTAAATGAAGAGTTTAAGGATTTTGGTCTGTTGTTTGGTCAAAAGAAGCAATTTGAAGAATTCCCTTTGGACTCTGGGACATTGTGATGAGCAACCCACTATTCTCAAACTGTGTTGCGAGGAGCAAAAGTGGTATGCAATCTTCTTCTAGTAGTACCCAGAAGAATCCAGAAAACATTTTTTTGTACTATCAAAATACTGCTGAATTTTAGGAATCCTGTAGTATTTTCATTGTAGCATCTTAGTCACAGTCATTTTCATGCGCCTAAATATGTCATCCATGATTAGTTACAAGCATAACTCAAACTGTGATGGCAAGATAAGCAGAGGTGAAATTAAATGTTGAAAACTAAATGGGAACTATCAGGAATAGAAGTGCAGCACTGAAGGGGAACATTTTGAACAGCCCTGTTAAACCTGAAGTTGATGACAGAGAAGCGATCATGAGTGCTAATGGCTACTTTAACGTCCACTGGCTAATATTAGCAAGAAATGATGCAAAACAGTAACCATATGGATAGAGTAGGCCTATGTTACTATATTTTAAAGTTGGTCATAATGGTGGTACTTGGACAGCCTAATATTTGTTGAGGCGGTACACGATGTGTAAAGTTTGAGACACACCGAACTAAACAATTAATCATCTGTTAGTCATGAAAATAATTGGCAAATTAATCTATAATGACAATAATCATTAATAGCAGCTCTACACCCAAATGACTACTGACGACAGATGAAAGATGTACATTGTCAAATATTCACATTTTTCTGGTTTCTTTACTCCTTTATGACAGTAAATTGAATATCTTCGGGTTTTCGGACAAAATAAGACATTTGACAATGTCATCTTGGATTTGACTGAGAAAACACTGGTTTTCCAGCATTTTAGAGACCAAACAACAAAAATATTCCAATTAATTAACAATGTAAATGAGTTGCAGCCCTAAGAGAGCAAAATGAAGTGTCTCTGTAGCTCTGACTGTCATCTTCATGCATCCAGGACCTTTTTGCCCTCGATATGGAACCGTATCGTTACAGTGGAGTCAACATGACGGGGTTCCGCATCCTCAATACAGAAAACTCTCAGGTGTCGTCGATCATCGAGAAGTGGTCAATGGAGCGCCTACAAGCCCCGCCCAAACCGGACTCAGGCCTGCTGGATGGATTCATGACGGTAAGCCCAACACTTCTTATACTGCTGACGCAATGCATATGTTATGCTGTGTGTGCAAAAACACGCTTATAGCTGCACTTCATCCTTGTGTGTCCATATGACTGAATCAATCGGAAGCCATATGTAATTCAACAGCACCTCTCAGGGTTTTTGGCTGCAGGCACTTGTGTTAATCAAGAATGATCTTTATGAAGCTAGGTGACTGTAGATTGAAAAAAAAATAAATCAATGCTTTAAAATACACAATAATTTTTAGAGGAAAATGAACGAGCAGCGGTTGTCAATCACAAGTTCCGTCTTGCAGAGCTCCCGGGGTGGGCACATGAGCAGCATGAACGCCCTCTGCGTGGAGCCTTTGGGTTGGTGCTCCTGGGTCTAAATGCTCAGTAATGAGCCGGTGTGAATGGTAATAGCCGTTTATCTGCCCTCCTGCCTCTCACAACTCTCCTCTGGGAGCGTGGCCAAAATATGACAATCTGTCAGTGCTCATGCAGAGAGAGGGAACAAATTGGATGGAAATTATGGCCTTGGTTTT
Source organism: Diplodus puntazzo (assembly GCA_963678695.2). Classification (NCBI taxonomy): domain Eukaryota; kingdom Metazoa; phylum Chordata; class Actinopteri; order Spariformes; family Sparidae; genus Diplodus; species Diplodus puntazzo. Next base: position 16,231,062 of record OZ023172.1, read on the forward strand.
TTAGGATGGCATCCAAAAAAGCATGAGATAAGGTGATTTGAAAGTGAAAAAGGGAATGGAGCTCATCATGGACATTCAAGGTCCTTTTTTCAGGTTTGTTGTTGTAAACAGTCAATTTACTCCACCTCCCGCGCAACACCTCCCTTGCTGACAAACACCTTTTTTTTCCCCTTCGTCTTTCAGCCTGCCTTTTCTTGCTTCTTGCCAGATTTGAGATTAGGTATCTGAAATTGGTGTAATGAAAGGAGTGTCTTTACATCAAAGAGTGAGGGACAAGCATTTTGAATGGTGCATGGGGTCTATTCATGTATCTGTCACAGCCTTAATTAGCGCTTACATGTGATGAAAGATGGAAATGCATTGCAGCAATAGAAATCTGTAAATGTGCCACACTTTACTTTCAAGTGTTGCCAGGAACATGCTGCAAATATAGAAATATTACATTTTAGTTCCCTCAAACTAAAGCGTGTGCCTCCCTTTCGTCACGCAGAGCAAAAAGATTAATGCAACGCACAATGAGGTTAAAGCACTTGTGTTTTTTTTTCCTCCACCGGAAATTAATGGACATTAGTGGAGAATGTTGAATTGATTCATTACGTTGCATGAATCATTTTGTCAGATCCTATAGCACATATTGACATATTTCACTGGAGTAGAACCACCGTTGAATAATAAATAATAAGTCCGGAGGCTCATGCAAGCTTGATAAAGTACTTCATTAGAGTGCTCTATTTATGAATCCCGGCTCTGATGTGTTTTATTCTTTAGAGTGTTTCACCCCTAAGAGGATTCCTTATAATGAGTGACTGAAGAAATATCAGCCTGAGTATAAAAACATTGTCATTTTTAATGTTTTAATAAGCAGATAATGGAGAAACAGCTCTGCTTGTGATTTAAAAAATAGCCTCTATTTGAATTTCAATGGCATCGGTAAGATTAAGATTCCTCTGTATCTCAAATAATGGATTTGTAAGATTTGCCTGACGTATAATGTTACAGTGGGATGAGAAGCCACCTTGAGGGGCATTGTTGAATGAAAGCAAGAGGGTGCTGCAGCGGTCGGTGTTTGACCTTCCACCCCCGACCCTCCCTCCAGCCTTTTATTTCCTCTCCTTTCATACCTTCTTCTTCTCTCTGCAGCACTGAAGCCTTGCTGGGCTCTGGGCTTGTTTACGCTCGGTGACCAGGCAACAGTTGTATAGCAGTGGTTACCAGGACAACGCTGTCCGTGTCACCTTGTGATTTCACGAAGGATTGATTGACTGAGATTGGGAGGGGGGGGTGAGCGGGATGGAGAAGGTGAGATTGTGGCAACGGCGGGATGAGGGCTGATGAGGAAGAGAGGGGGGGATGGGAGGACGTTCCAAGCACCGAGAGGTGCATGCAATGTTTTCTCACGCCACAAGGTTTGCATTAATGTGGGGCAGTGTATAATCACAGTGACACTCTGTGCCCTGGGTGAGGCCGAGTGTTGTCTCAGGGAAGGCTGGATAATGAGGAGTCCCTCCTCGGTCCAGGCAGGCTTGCGGCCACAAACACGTTCGGTCTCTGCCTCTCTTAACTCTGTTTGTCAGGGGTATCTCTGACGTGGAGGGATGCATGATAACAAGGGGAGGATGCTTATTAGTTCAGTTCATTTGTGTGCCGACGTGCAAGTGCGGGTGATCTCATCTGTTTGTGTCGACACTTGAACCGCATCCCCAGAGTAATTAGAAGCTCAAATTGTTGTAACCCTCTATCTCTTCTTCATGTGAATTAACCGCGGTTAGAGACCCTACCGCAAGATAGATAGATAGATAGATAGATAGATAGATAGATAGATAGATAGATAGATAGATAGATAGATAGATAGATAGATAGATAGATAGATAGATTTCTCTCGTCTGTGCATAATTGCCACTTGCAGCTAATGAGATATTTGTTTTTTAATGTTTTGTTGTAATTTGAATTCTTTTAAATCCCCATTCACAGAGCTAAGTATATCCTTGGATTTAATTGAGGAGAAGAGAGAAAAAGAAAAAAAAAAACAGCTTCCCAGTTGAGCTCCTCACTAAGGGCCAGATATTTTCTACATCTGCATCATTTCATTAATGTCGACATCTCAGTGAGCTATAATTACCACAACAGAGGGCTGGTAGTCCTCGACGCAATTGAAAATTCTGGTGTAATAGCTCAAAAATAATGACTCTGTTATTAATAGAGAGCAGTTATTTGCGTAATATGTATGACACGGCGGAGCTGGTTCACATGGGACACAGTTAAAACAGTGTGTTGGTGTAACGCAGGCTGAATGCACTGGAAAAACACATGAGGATACTTCTGAACCAGTAAATCTGAGCAAATGCGACTTATTTCTTTTTCCCTCCCATCAGCAGCTACTTCTGAGATATCCTTGTGCAACACTTCGCTTTAAATCAGCACAAGAACGTGCGTGATCAGCAAACTTCTCCAGGATAATGTAAATGATAGCTAATGACAAGGATTTTAACAAACAACAACACAGCATTTGTCTCTTACACAGAACTGTTAATTGCCTTTTTTCTCTACCCCCTTAAAAAACTCTCATAAAACACTGTTTGACTGCACATAGTACACCAGGCAATCTAGTTTTGCTGGCATATAGATGATGAAAGAGGGGAAGAGAGAGACCGGAGAGACAGATACATAGGTAGGTTTAAAATGTTGGATATTCTCCATAACTAAAATTACAACCCCAAAGATTTAATGCTGGTTATAGCTGACATTTTTACAGAAATACAGTATTCACATTATTGGTATCCTGAAACTGCCACCCTATAATTCCCCCCATGATATTTGCAAAACAGGAATAGATGCATGCAGGTACTAGGTCTCATTCATGGATTTGTAAGGAGAACTGGCAGCCGGAAAAGTTCGACATGCGGGCAGTAGGTAATTTGAGGGGGGTTGCCATCAACCTTGGGTATGGAGCCTTTGGGGATGCCAAATTATGTCTACCTTTTTAACCTGCCAACTCTCCCCTTCCACCCCAAGACCGCTAATAGGCTCACTGCTCTCCAGGACACCACCTTATCCAGAACTAGACCCACAGCAGATGCAAATTATTTCATTTTGAGAGAACGTTTCCATCTTAATCAGCGCAGCTTTGCCTGCCTTTACAGCACTAGTGGCGCAGGGAGCTCACTGATCAATTGCATGCATTGTAAATTACTCAAGTGATGCTGCTCAGCCAATCAAATCAGTGTGTCGCATTAAGCACTGTGATGTCGGCAAGAGACTGTTAAAAATTTACAGACCGTCTTCTGCGTCTGGGTATAAAACTACCTGGATCTCCCAGACTGCCTCTGCCATAGAGCATGTCTACCAGAGACTAACTTCCGCTCTATCCCTCTGCTAACATGTATGGAGATCTCGTCTAGACTTTACAAATGTAATCAAATCGAATGGGTCAAATCTTGATTTTCAAACAAGCCATTTCACGGGGGACACTAAAAAAATGGTGCAGCTGCTTCTTTCACAATGTACACTTCTGAGAATAAGTATTTTTTGACCCCTGCGTATCAAGTGACGATATAATTACACAGTTTGGCCACTATTTTAATTAACTTTAGAGCCCGGTACGCCTCCTTCCTCCTTCAGGCTGGGTTGCATTACAAGATCATTCCCTATCCTGTTAGTATCGACGCATTTCACTAACGAAAAAAACCTCCAAACTCAATACCTCCAACCCATTCCTGAGCGTTTGTAAAACGTGCCGCAATTTGCAATCCGCATGTAACACGGCCCCTCGATACTATTCTTGAGACAAAATCTGGAGCACGCAAATGGCACAATTCGAAGGCAAGCTTGGCTGACTTCTTCATTAGACTTCTATATTAAAACAATGACACAATGAATCCCCTCAGTCACAGCTTGTTCGGGGTGAACTCACTAGACTGTGAACACACAAACAGGTCGCTCGCCAATCGAGGTGTATTTACTGTTCCCAGCGGACAACACATTTAATTTGAACTGAGCTCTGGGCCCTGTTTTGTTGAAGCACACCAGATAAAACAAAGATATAAATTATATCGGCAGGTTTTTATGTCATGTTTTTCCTTTTAGTGGTGGATGACTCATCAATATTAGGATAGTGCCTTTAAAACATACTTACTGAGAACTACAGTATGTGTACTTTCACAGGATACTTTTGTTTCACTTTTCAAATTAGGAAATACAGTCTGCAGTGATGCAGAGAAACGTACGGGGGGAACGAGGAGTGGGGAGAGAGCCGACACCTCGCTGAATTAACAAGAACTACTGGGAATAGAGTAGAAGCCACCCACACACAAACACACAGAGAGAGAGAGAAAGAGAGAGAGAGAGAGAGAGCAGGAGAGAGGATAGCTGTTGGGTGGCAGCTACACTCTGGTTTTACCACCATGCCTGTTTACATACATGCGTGTGTTTGTACTGTACTGTATGTAAGTGTGAAACACACTGAGCCTGTAAGATGTCTAATTCAGTTGCCCACGTTTGGTCGCACCTCCTGAGGGGAGGACTTGGCTCAGGTCTGGCCTCGACGGTGGGTTTGTTGTCGGGTAGCACACGGCCGACAATGGGACGAGAATACCGACACATGAATCCCTCTCCCGGCGAGCTTCATTCATACATTATTTCAACCAAATGAGGGTCCCTGGTGTGGGTATCGAGCCAAATGTGGTGTTGCCCAGTCGATATGATATTGAATTGAGGACACGCACTGTAATTTAGCCCCGATAGGAATCACTGCACAAATGAGCTTTACTGGAAATTAGATTCAGTATTCGGGGATCCATTTTGTTTGTTCAAAACTGACTTCAGCTTTTCTCCCTGCAGCTAAATTAAGTACTACAGTGGATTTGAAGTGCTCACATTAAATATCCACATTGCAGTTTTGTGCAGCTGGTTCTGTTTGGTTCGGCAGACGATTGATTTATCAGCATGATTGATATTATACGCAGATTTAAGCCCCGTCATATGTCAGCTAATTAGTAACCAGGGATTTTTTTAATGGTAAAATATCTTACAGTATATGCATATCTTATACATCATTAATAAGTCGATCTGTTTGTCATGCATGCACATTGTAAAAAACAAATATCAGCATGTATATATATGTGTATATATATGTGTGTATATATATATATATATATATATATATATATATATATATATATATATATATATATATATATATATATATGTATATGTGTGTATATATATATATATATATATATGTGTGTATATATATATATATATATCCTGAATGATTTTCTTTAATGTAAACATACATTATCGGCATGTGTCCGGCTCTAATTAGTTGCTACTGCAGGCTGCCCTCCGGCGCTTTGATAACACACCTATTTTCTTGCAGCTACATATTATAGCACGATGCTTTGATGTTGTATTTGATTCAGGATGGACAGAGCTAACAGACCGGGCTCCACACAGTTTCACAGGTTGGTTGCGTCCATTACAGCACTGTGATCTCCCTCCCTCTGTTCCCAGTTGGCAGAGGAGAGAGCCTTTTAAAGACAGCAACTGTGGAGAGCAGACACTCGATGCCCTGTGCCGGGCACCACCAGCTGGGCTTGGCACAGCATCAACATTATTAGCACTGATGCTCCCTCGGTCCATAGAGGGCTTTTGTGAGTGCAAACAGGCAGCGGGAGAGAGACGGGAAAGGGGGAGTTTAAAAAGAGAAATGTATTATCTTTTTCCCCTTGGTTTCGCTCCCTTTAACACGTTTCACTTTAATGTCTCATTCACTGATTGTCTTTCCATATTTATAAAGTGACGCGAAAGAGAAAAAAGAGAGGTTAAAACGACGAAACAAATGACTCCAACAACATCGTCATACAGTTGTACACACACACACACACCAGAAATTCCTCGACAGTAATGCAAACATGCGCCTTGTGATGTTATATAGGACAATAAAAGCCTGTGCAATCAGGGACTACAACCATCATCAGATCACTATCATACAACTCCCCCCCCCCTGGAGGCGGCTGCAGGCGGCAGGAGCTGCGTGTGTCATGGTCACACTCATGCTCAGGGATACTGGCTGGCCTTGGGATCTCACTGCAAGTTATCATCTTTGAGAGCCTGGACCAACCACCCCCACCCGACACACACACATACACCCACCCACCCACAGGCATACATTATGCAGTATGTATATAGTATGAACATAGCATATAATCATCATCTGGTGGAAGCGTGCAAGCACAAGAATACAGTACAATCTATAGACAGACATGGGCCAATCTATGCTCTATAAGGTCAGACGGTCATGTAGACACCGTAGCAGATATGCAACCATGCATGAGCAGTGGTGGAAATTATTAAAGTGTATACATAAATATTATGTATCAGTGGTAGCTTGGTCTGTGGAGTGTATTTTCAGCCTCACGGACACTACTGAATGATCATAGAAATAGTATAAGATTGGAATACTTCAGGAAATAATGAGTCTTTGTGATGCTGTTGTACTTTTAATCTACAGTTATTTGATAAATATATTAGGTGGTTATTATGCAGATTAAGCACGTAACGATTTCTCAGACGTAATGTAGGTGCTAACTACAAACAAAGCTCTTCGCGTCATATCAATGTTATGTGTTGAAAACGTGTATCTTGAGGTAAACATGTATGTAACGCTATGATCCCTCCCACTCACTGAAGCTACATAGTGCAGATACAAGTGATGGGGGGGCGGAGTGGCAGAGACACCATTCACCCTGTAACAAGACTCTGTGCCATCAGAATGACTTTGAAGCTGGTACTTTAAGGTAAAAGAGTTGCAGAACGTTGCCTGGAAACAGACAACTTTCCCGCTCCCTAGTGCTTCAAAGGGGTATTATTGTTGCCGCCACAGGTTAGCCTTCCACTTTCTAACCACCAGCATCCGAGAACAAAACGAGAGTCAATTTAATAATTAAGTTTAGAATGGAAATGTGAAAGCAGGTTGAAATGGTGCCAGCCTGCCCAGATCTCTAGGCAGTCTTCATTTTCCTGGTAGATTTCGTCCCTGGTGGCAGAAAAAATATTATATCTGTTCCATAGACAATGCATCGTGCAATCAACAATTACTTCATAATGATACGTTAAAGCAAAACCGTGTCCATTGGCAGTTTAACCACTCAACATATTTCAAATTAACCATACCTCAGCTACATTAAAATGCCACTTATATGTTAAATATTAATGATACAATAATAGTACAATCTAATAGAGGTCATAATGTGCACTTTTCCAAAGTCCATTTGATTACACTTTCATACTTTAGTACATGCAGTGGAGTATTATATGGTGCTGGGATATTGCCACTCAGTTCTGAAAACGTCGACTGCTGCACACCTTATGTACATATACCAGTACATGCATAGACATGCACATAGACAAAATGACAAATACAACTTTTAAGAAATTTAATGTCTTTAATGTCTCCTATATGCATATATGGAAAACAAGCAGGAACACATGCTGGCATTATTATCGCAGTAAATCAAAGCATATTTTCATGTAACATCAGCATGAAGACAACCAACGATGTAGGGCTGAAACGATTCATCGAGTTACTCGATTAACTCGATTATAAAAATTCCTCGAGGCAAAAACTCTGCCTCGAAGCCTCGTTAAATTCCCATGACGCGCACTATACCGTAGGGATCTGATTGTTCCACACGGACCGTTGTTCAGGAAGCACACCAGCGCGTCATACATTTTGAATTTAGCTGGCTGGCAGCTCTGTATTTGTAGTGATGTCCTGATGCGGTTTGACGAGATGTGATGTTTAGCTTTGATGTTTTTAACCTCTTCAACCCGAGCTGCGCATGTTGCATTATACACCCTATAAGAGCATGCTAACCATGTAGCAACATATTAATGCAGCACACCAACTTAACGGGAAGAAGCTCGGCTAAACGCTCATGATAATCACTTTCACCTGATCGAAACTCAATTCCGACACCAAGCAACTAAAGGAGCACATAGAAAAAACAAGCTAATGGCGCATGTCCGAAAAATCGGCGTTAGCGATTACGCTACTTCATGCTAATGCTACATACAGCATGTCATATGAAAGCTGGGACTCTACACATTTCAACGGTATATGTCTCATCACTCTGCGCCCAAAACTCACTGAAACAGCCGCCGAAGAAGAGCAAAAATAAACATCACTTTATACAGACATGATCATGAATTACGTGTCACATTGGCTGTTTTGTGATTATAAACTCTGTTTGAGTGCACTACACCGCCTCCACCGCCTCCTCCAATGTGTCTCTGTCACTTTGAAATGATTCCTGACAGTTCAGGATAAGTTTCGGTTCCAGGAGGACAGGTATAATGTGGAGTAGGTGGGACCCGAGTCTTCCCACACAGTGTATTTGCCTCCTTGTGATTGGCGGATTAGTGTGGTTATCATGGATTTGGGGACTGAAGACTGAAAAAGACTTATTTATAATTTATTTATTTTATTTATTTATAATTGGTTTTTTTACATTTATTTTTTTATAAATTGTAAACATTGCGTACCTGTTTGGCTTGATATTTTATAATCATTCTTTGTTCTCAGGTGGGGAATTTGCAGAAGGTGCAATCCTTTTTTGGTAATGTTGTATGAAGAAAACAAAACCAAGGCCAAATGGCCTTTACTATTAAAGTTTGTATTCACAGTTTTACATATTATACATGCTTTACAGTACGTTGATTTTTACTGTATTGTTGTTTAATTATTGGCACTGGCACTTAATAAATGGGCTTAGTTTTGGAGCCAAATGTTGGAGTTGGAATGAATAACTCTGTTTTTTTGAGAAATGCTTGATCATTTTACAGCCATATCATTTCCATTATGCATTATTTGTTTTGGTTGTTTAAAAATGCAAAAAAAAAAAAAAAAAAAAAAAATCCGATTAATCGATCGATAAAGTGCTAGATTAATCGATTACAAAAAGAATCGATAGCTGCAGCCCTACAAAGATGTTGGTAGTACTTGTTTTCGAAATTAATAGAATCTTCCTACCCAGGTATTCTGTAGAGATCTCTGCAAAAAAAAAACCACTGTTTAGCAGCAACCCAGATGTAATTAACACTGCCTGTGCTGTTTACACTATGAATCAAGTGTTGACTCGCTCAGTACCGCCTGCATCCTCTCTCTCCCTCTCTCTGGCCACACAGTCCACCAGATGGTGGCGAAATGCACGGAACTGTTCAACCCTCCAACAAACCCTCCCTCCCTCCTCCTCCACTCGATGGAGTCCAGCTCTAACCTGTGTCTCTGATGAAGCCCAGTTTTAAATGACCTGCCATTTAATCACAGGCCATGTTTCACAGATGCTTACTAGTGGTTTGAGTCATAAAAGCTTTAATATTCCCGGGAAATTTTAAACAGTGTGACTGATGAACTTACTGGAAGAGAAAACCTGTGGAGTAGGCACCTACTAGCCTCTTTAGCTAAACCTAGCTGGAGGCTGATTAAATATGAGGAAAGGCCATCATGTTAAACAGCCACTTAATCAGATGTAGGTTAGGCAGCGTGGTGCTAATTAGAGTGGACTCTGAAGAGGACAGTGCTGCCAAATGCATGCTGTTGCCTGAAGGGTCTGGTGGGACACCACTCAGAGCATCCACAGCCCCTTTTGTCACATTTAATAAAGTAGTTAGACACGCAACATATTGGATTTTGCTCATGTGCAGATACTTAGAACAATTTTAAGCCATGCTAGCGGCATGGCTCAAGGCCATGGCAGTCAAAACTGTTGGATTGACTGCCATAAAGTTTTGGACACAAATATTAATGTTTATGAGAGGATAAATGCGACTAACTTTGGTGATCCCCTGTCTTTTCCTCTAGGACAGGGGATCAGACCACAGACCTAAGCTGAAAGTTAATGGTGGGCGAATGGTCAAAAGCAAACGCTTATTGTATTGTTAGGATGTAAAAAATTGGATCTAAAATAGTTTTTTTGCCCCAAGCTTCCTTATGTGCTTTTGTAATCACTTTTTTTAATCCCTTGATGAGATAAACAAACAAACATCAACATCAAATTTCGAATTTGTGACATTCCCATCAGCCTCAGCTGCACTTAGTCATGAGTGCTTCGTATTTTAACAGGCTTAACTAACATGATCAACATAGCAAACATTACCTGCTGAACATCAGCATGTTCACATTGTCATTGTGAGCAAGTTGGCATGCTGACATTTAGCATTTAGTTAAAAGCACTCTTCAATGAAGCCTCTCAGAGTGGCAAGCGTGGCTGTAGACTTTTGTGCTTATTGCTTTCTCACCCAAAATTAGCCTTTTTTTATAGAGAAAAGCGTGATGCACAAAAAATTTATTTTTGGCAGCAGCACCGGTGGTTTGTTTGGAACAAACAGAAGAGGGACTGGGTAGTCATCATGAGCAGTCTGTGTGTGTTTGAACTGCTTTTCCCATTCAGCTATTTAAACAAACAGTTTGTTTTTAATGTTTTATGAGCTCGCTAACAACCTCCCCTTTTGACTTTTTTCCCAAAGTTCAGATATACTATGTACAAAATCCTGTGAGTATCACTTAGACATAGTAGTATAACAATGCAGGGTCAGAGTAGATGTTCATGTATATCGCAGTATTTGATAATATAGGGATACTTTAATAATATCAATGCTTAAAAACATACGTCAGAGTTCTGTCGACTCCCTCTTGACTCCCGCAGGACCCTCTCCTCTAAACCCAAAAACTCTGCAGTGTAGTCCTTCATCCCCCTTTTAAAGTGCGCTTAAATCTACAATGAAACCATGAATGTGCTTTCACATAAATCCAGCACCATCAATGGATCTGTTACCCAGGGGTCCTCGTCAGAAGAAGCCAGCCTTACATCCCTGTGACAAAAACCTCATTTTGGGAAAAAAAAAAAAAAAATGAAATGCAGCAACTCTGCTCTGTTGCCTCAGCATGTGGAAATGCAATGTGAGAAAGGGATTAAACCTCCAACGCACAAAAGAAAAAGAGGAAAAATGACAGCGACTGCACTGGCAAACCCCCCTCCCCCCTTTTTTACCCACAATCTGGGCAACACTCGCACAGAGCTCAGTGAAATACTGTAGAGAGCAACTGGGGAAGGCAGACAGAAGACACTGGAATAAAGACAAAAGGGATAAAAGAGAGGAGTAGACAGAAGTGAAGGGAGGAGGGACTGTGGAGGGACTGGGGCAGAACATAGACGGTCAGAAAGAAAAGGACGAAGGGAGACAGAGTGGAAAAGTAAGGGACAGGGAGAAAGATGGCACTACGCTGAGCCGCAGTCACCCGAGGGCTTTTTTCCCACACCAGAATGATCAGAAACTGGCTGCACTCCCTTCTTTGCCAGGAGGCCTGAAACAGCCATAATATACCCCATAAATCACATCTCACATTTCAGAGTTTTTCCAACTGTTGTCTTTTCATTTTTGTGCTGGAAGTGAAAGTTTGCACAATTCTCAATGCACTGACTCCGTTTTGCAAAACCCAGGGTCTCATGGTGCACATCAGTGCCAGAAATATATGGTTGCATTTTACAATTTAATGACTCTAATAGTAGACTACTAAAAGGAACAAAAAAATAGAACATTGCAGCCCAATCACTAGAATAAAGTGTTTTTTTTATGTTTATGTTACTGCAAACCACATATACGTTAGTATGTACAAAAGCCTTGTGTCTGCCGTTTTAGGATGACAAAAGCCTCGACAGCTTTGCGGTCTTGATACTCGAATCAGGGTTGGAGTAAGTTGGATCTTGCAAGAAAACCGGTGAAATCAATAATAACGTGGAAATAATGAAATCCGCCTGCCAGCACCTGTTTATCCCACTAATTCTATGGTATGTCTAATTTGTTTGGTTCAAAACCAAAAACATAAACAGACAAGCTGACCTGTACATGGCATAACATCACAGTAAAACCCCAATGTGTTGTTGTTTTTGTTCCCTCCGGACAATTAATGCTAGCTGTTTCGAGTCGTCATGGTAAGCTAAGCTAACTAACTGAATGCTCCAGTTTTATGTTGAATGGATAGATTTAAGGGTGGTCTCAATATTCTGTTCAGCAAGAAAGCAAATCGGTGTTTATTCCGACATCCTCATCGTTGGTGATATAATTGGGAGTTTTATGCAGCCTCATTCATTGTCAGAGTCTCCTTTTGTTTGCGGTTAGCTCGCCAACTAGCTGCTCTTCGGGAGGCAGTATTTCCTTCAAAAGTTGGAATTCAACACTAATTATGTACAGACAGTTCTCAACAGTGTCCATGCTCCCCATGGGAATCTCATTTTTGCAGATAAAACAAATGGATAAAAACATCGTCTCACTCAGTAGGGGAGTGAGTGAGATTGGGTATTGTGATTGAAATAGAAGTTCTAAATCACGGCGTATTGTTTACAGAAAACTCTACTCGACTAGTGGAGATTTAATTGCCAAAAATCACAAAGTTGAGAAACGGCGTAATTTATCTGACAGCAGAAATTGTGACTCGAATAGCAAAGACTCGCACCGACGGTGCAGTGAAGCAGCACAAATACATATAAACTATGGAATGAAATGAATAATTGCCTCCTTCTTCTATCAAATCATCAAACCCCATGGGTCTGTCTGTGATCTGAGGGCAAAGTGACTTCAGCTTCAAGAAAACAATGAGCTTCTCTCTCTCCCGCTGACACTGTGACTCTGATGCTGATGGCAATGTTGCCTCTGTGTGTGTGTGTGTGTGCGCGCGCACTGTTGCTCTGTGTCTGGCAGCTGCAGCCCAGCGATGCATGGTGAATAACAGGTCAGTGCTAATCTCATTAGGTCTAATCAGATGTATATGATATGTATAAACAGAGGAGTTCCACTGTACACAAGCAGGCACAGCCCACGTCCATCACCAGACAGCGAGAAGTGTGTGTGTGTGTGTGTGTGTGTGTGTGTGTGTACCTGTGTGTGTGTTCAGAGGAATTCTGGGAGGAGGATGACTGATTGAGAAGAGGTGAGAAGAGAAAGGGAGACGTCATTTTTCAGGGTGCAACATTATCAGAGGAATTATGGAATTATGCACCGGTGGAGAGCTGCTGTGAATACTGATGCAGCAGAGAGGAATATATTTGTGTAAACACGCACACTCACTCACACACACACACACACACATACACTCGGCAGGCGGCTAGGTGGAGTTTGCCGTTCACCTGCTCTAAATGAGGAAACTGCATGCAACTACGACAAATGAGGCGTGCCTCTGGGAAGCTTGCGGCTCAAGTTTCTTCGCTACATCTGATCGCGCTCCCGTTTTGTGTGTGCGGCGTGCACACATCTCGCTAACTGGCTCTTGCGCCTGTGTTAATGTCTGTATTTTCTTGATGCATCACCTTTTATGATAAAGGGCAAAATGCATAGGCGAACCGAGACGTAAAGGAAGGTGTGGGAACAATGTGAGTCATTAGAATGAAGGCAAACAGTGTCTGGACTGGTATTTTAATTGAGACAGAAGGGGATTGTGTTATTTCAGATGTGGGTGTTTGACAGAGAGAGAGAGAGAGACAGAGAGAGAGACAGAGAGAGAGAGAGACAGAGAGAGAGAAGGCTACAGGAGTTTTAGGCATTTTGTTTGAAACCCCTTTCCCCTCGCTGTTTGAGTGCCCCAGGGGTTCGAGATTGGTTTAACTTAAAGCACTTAAAACACCCCAAAGGGATCTGCGCTTGGCTCTGAAATAAATATCAAGATCGCTCTTGGATTGTTTTTAAATTGAATGCAATCTGCCAGAGCTGTGAGCCATCATTTCACGTTTTTCCTCCCCCCTTGATCTCTCCGTCTTCCACTTGATGCCAGCCTCTCTTTGTTTCCATCACAAAGGGATTTTCAGGAATTGTTCTGCTCTGAAGGCAAGTAGGGAAAAGATCTTTGCCATATAAATCATTTGAGCCAGACAATATTTGATGTATCACGGCAATCAAAAGTTAAAAGATGGAGGAAATATATCCAGGAATGGTTGTTACGTCGGAGGGGTAAGCTAATAGAACGGCATAAATCATTCAAACAAGGAGGCTGATGGGTGATTTGGCGGAGTGGTTTGTCCTCAGTGAAAACACAGCAGAACGGCGTTTATACTGTAAAACATCACATAAACTCCTGTTCTCGAATAAGCTGATGTGTCCTGCAGCCAAATCATGCTCTATGTTTCAATAAACAAATTCCTGCCTTTAATGTGGCCCATATAAAACGCTCCTCACACTGCTGCTGATGAAGCATGTATATATTGTTTTTGAATCACTCCATGAAATTGTCATTAAAGCATGTTGTAAGGAACAGGATACTGCTCACATATATAAACCCTTTTATAGAAGTCTCTATCGTTTAGACAGTTCTCTTATCAAGAGTGTGCTAAAATGTCCAATCCATCCATCCGTCATTTGCACCCACTGAGTCTTTTGATGGCCGTGGAGGGCTGGAGCCGATCCCAGCTGACATTGGTTGAGAGGCGGGGTGCACCCTGGAGACACTGTGCTGAAATATGCCAGCTGGATTTAATGGAGCAATTTCATGATATGGACAGAATTGAACATTATCAACACAGTGCGAAGAAACAACAGTGTTGACATTATGTCAAAGACGTCTTTGTCTTGTGTTGCAGATGTGTCTACTGAAGATGGCATGCTAACCAGCTAGCCCGAGCACATCCAGTTTTTTAATACAACTTTAATATCGCAAGAGGCGACAGTCCGATAGCCCGTTTCATCTGGCAGATAAATACTAGCTTGTTAGCGTTACAAATAAACTCACAAAATGACAACAAATGAAAACTCTTAGTTCTATTTTTTTTACTACACCGAAGTTTCTCTCGTTTACTGAACTAAGATGAGCTTAATTGCCTCAACGTTAAACACACAGCATTCAAACTCAACATGAAACTAAATTAAACCAAAACAGTCTGGATTCTCTGCCTCCAGTCACCTCCAGGTTTCTTGCTATAAATCCTTGAGGTATCTGCATACTTACACATTCAGAGCTAAGCTTTAATAGTGATAGTTGGTTCCTTTACTGTGAGGCAAGAGAGGTGGCCGATGCGATGTTTACATATCTAGGGGCCCCGGAGCAATTAAACAGCTCTCTGTGTGTGTGCGTTAAAGTTTAGCTGGAGGACAGATCCATATGGCGCAATAAAGCTGAATCCATCTCCCATACTAGTTGTTTAGAGCTGACTTAAGGTATACATTTCCATATAAGCATGATGAGACAATCCGGTCCATTTTAGGCTGTAAGTTCCAAGAAGTGACCTCAGCGGACGTTAGGTAATGTACAGGAGGAGGCAGACTAACTTCTCTTTCTACTATTGGATAGATGGACCATCAATCCACCAAAGTGACCAACTGGAAGAAGTGGGACGATGCAAAGAATTATACTTTAAAAAAGGCCCGCATACGCGGAGAAGGGGGTGGCACTTTGTAGATTTTCCTAGATCGAAGGATTTTCTAATAGAGCAGAGGGCAAAGCATTGGGCAGAACTTTGTCATAAATTTGAGAAACCCGGGTAACGGCCGTGCCTGTATGGACGCTGACATTGGAATCTGTTTTCAATAAAGATTGCTCTATCATCCACCCAGCCTTGCCTCCGCAGAATTCTTTTATCAACATACTACACACCGACATCTTTGATGAAGAAAGCCCAGAAACTACATCCTCAATTCAGCGACTAAAATGGGAAATATTCCAGCTCCACACGTCGTTTTTACCTGCTGAAAATGTCCAACTCTGTCGTTCCTCTCACACTGCACGCTCCTCTTGTCATCCGTGAAGTCAATCTTGCTAAGACTGGCTGTTAATCACCTCCATGCTGTATCCCTCTGCTGTCAAACTGGCCTCAGTCTGTCCTGAAGTCTGTGTTCAAACCCAGTTCGGTGTCCTGCAGTCTTTAATCTCACCTCAGGCAGCCAACTCCGTGGCGACCCCCCCTGTGCACCAATGTGCCAACCACAGCTAACTGAGCTAAAATCGTGAGTGACCATCGCATTCTGGCCATATTCTACATATTACACCTTTAATAATCAGTCATGAAATAAGTACCAAAAGCACTGGTGGACTCGAGGGAGGATCATGATAAAGTGCCCTCTCGGTGTGACCTTTCAGTGCCCTTTGTGTGCGTGGTACCCCATTTCCCCCTCCCCCTGCCCCTCGAACATCCTGAGACCGCCACTGATGAAAAGTAAACTTCCAAGTAAAACTTCAAAACTCAGTTTTAGTGACTTTTGTCAGAAATTTTAAGCAAACAAGATGTCAGATTTTTTTTTCTCCACAGACTATATTTACACTGTATATTTAATGATTTACTGAGCAAGAACCATGTTGTAGTTTGACCCAAATGAATAAAGAGCGTGCCGATAGAAGAATAGAAATGTGGTTTCAATTGATTCTGGAAGGAAAGAGTCCGGGTCGTTGCTGGAAAGTTAAAAGGTCAAAAGCTAAAAGTACAGCGGCGGTAGAGGGCAGATTTTATTTGAATTGCATGAATTCCACCATGGCATAGTCGAACGATTATCATTTCCAAAATGAAATCCAAGTGTATTATGTTCCTTGTGAAGTAGAATGAAACTGAAGGTGATTAGAACAACTTTTTCTGAGATCGGATTGAGCTGTTTGTGAGAACACATCCGTGAAACAAATAGAAATAAGTCTGGATTCAATTTAGTCGCTACCACAATGATTGGATGATAGCATGATAGCAAAGAAAATAGTGTTTGGATATTGACTGTGTGTATACTCCATCCCCCCCCCCCCACCCCCCCCCCCCCACCCCCACCCCCCCATTCAAGAAATAGATTAGCAGGATGGCTCTTTTCCTAATCAGTATTTGCCATAAAACCCACAACATTAGCGCACACACACACACACACACACACACACACACACACACACACACACACATCCACACATAGCCAACACTGGGAGAGCAGATATGGCACTAGCTGTTCCCGTTCTCGAGGAAGCAGTGGGGATGAAAGAGTGCAGAGATGGCTTTACCATCCTCTGATCTGCTGCTCCCTTTGACATCAGCAGTCGCCGGCTCCAAAAGCACAGGAGAACCGAGGGGGGAAAGCTGAAAACCTACAATCTGCCACTGCCACACATACTCCCTCCCTTCCTCTCTGGTTTGCTCTTGGAAGTTTATGTCTGTAATCGAGCTGTCACCATGAATATTAGTCGGATGAATTCTGCACGTAACATAATTTCTGCCCCTCCAGACCCTTCATGTTTTCCCTTTTCTCCCACATGGATGGCATGGATGCTCCACTGCACCTATAGAGGCAGCATAGGGAGCTGATATGAGCTGAACAGCAGCGCGCTGGTCTCCTGCTGTGCGCCTAGCTGTTCTGGAGCCCGGCTCATTCTCTCTGACAGCCCAGTGCATTCACAAAGACCCTATAGCTGCAGATGCTCTGCGGTCTCAAAGTCATTTTTCATACTCCCTCGCAGGTTGGTCACCCAGGACTTGTCAAATAAGATCACCACAGTGTATTTCAGCCTGTGCGGGACCATGGAAAGAGGATCTGAGCTGAGCTGTAATGAGTAGACCTTGGTGAATGTGGAGAGTCTCGAACTGTGAGGACAGACAGTGTGAAAGGAGTTCATGTGTGCAGGGCATAGCTGTGAAGATAAATCTCAGCATGTCGGCGTGATAAATTCCGGCTCGAGCATTTACTCCCTTTGATGACTTATTACTGGGGTTCAACTGACGGATATCATCCAGGCTTTTCAATGCAGCTCACCGTGTATCCCAGCTCTGCTTTGTGCCATGCACTTAGCATGTTACACCAAGTCTGTCAGTCAGAGTCGTCCCATCTGCGCTGGCGCCTGTTTTGCGTTTCCCTCTTTCTGGAGAAGAAGCGCACCCATCAGGACCCATTAGTCTTCACCGTGACAGGCCAGCCTTCCACTGAGAGACTCTCCCTGGCGGAGCCTTCTCATTGCCTCAGACAGTGGTCGGGTATTTTTACTAACAGGCTGAGACACTGTGCCATTTGTGCAGGGCATTTACCGCTGGCATTACTCCTAATTTATGTTCTCTTGTCCCGGCTAAAGAGTAAAGCAAGTCACCCGAGACCTCAAACAGTTTCTTATGTTCCTCCGCAGGTGAACAAATGGGCCGATTAAAAGGTCATGTGGACAGATGCATTGGCAGGTGTTATAAAAATGCCTAATGATATTACCCCTTCTGTTTGCAGACGGACGCGGCGCTGATGTACGACGCCGTGCACGTGGTGGCCGTGGCAGTGCAGCAGTCGCAGCAGATCACCGTCAGCTCTCTGCAGTGCAACCGCCACAAGCCGTGGCGCTTCGGGGGCCGTTTCATCGGCCTCATCAAAGAGGTACAAGGCCCGTCAGCGTGCACCCTGCCTCGACCACTGACTAATCTGCTGAACGCTGTGGTTTGGCCACATTATATTGATCGGTGCAATCACGTGTTTGCAACTATTTCCTTTGCAAACCTCTGCAGCATTGTCTTTGTCTTGCGATCATCATGCTAAAACCCATTTAAACGTCATTAACAAGTTTATTGTTTAATCTCAGTAACGTTCATGATGATGTCCTCTGTGCAATCCACATTTAACAACGTGTTTTTTGTGATGTCTCATATCCGTTCTCCTCCGTGCATATCTCCACCAGTGCCTATATCAAAGCCTCTGTGTGTCTCCTTAACTCTAGTCAGGGTCAGCCATTTGCTTTGTTCTACAAAGCTCTTTCATTCTGTGGATGGTATCATTGCAGGTAATTTTCAGAACGAGCCATTGTAGTAGCTGCACTTCCTCCCCCTCCTGTGTCGGCTATCATTCTCCATGCCCGTCTGTTCCTCCAATGGCTTTGAAGTAAAACTTCAAGCACAATGAACCACATGCATAATGAACTCTTACCTGTCAAGCCCGCTTCCAATCCTCGCTGCCTTATTGTTTCTTGTTATGTTGTCGAGATAGACAGTGAGGGGAGAGCCAGACAGAATTCATAATTGGGACGGAAAAAGTTTAATGGTTGGTGGAAGGATTGATATTGTCGGGAGAGACGATACCTTAAGGTTAATGGAATGACTCCGCTGAGAGCCGAGGATCTTAGTTTATTATGCTGCTGTCTGCAGGCTCACTGGGACGGTTTGACCGGACGTGTTCTCTTCAACAAGACCAATGGGCTGAGGACAGATTTCGACCTGGACGTCATCAGTCTGAAGGAGGAGGGGCTGGAGAAGGTTTGTCACACAGTCAATGCGTGCTTCTGAGCCAAAAAGTCTGGGCATCGTACTGCTATCAGTCGGCAAGACAAAGTGATATAAACTTGACACTGAATTGTTTCAACAGATTGGAACATGGGATCCTCCCAGCGGCCTAAATATGACAGAGACTCACAAAAGCAAGACATCCAACATCACAGATTCTCTGGCTAACAAATCCCTGCGCGTATCCACCATCCTGGTAGACAAAGAACAAATTAAAACACACAAACACACGCACAGTCAACAAATACACACAGGAAAAAAAAAACAGCTCAATATCTAATACAGAACTGGCAGACGTGCTACTACACCAATTTATTTTTTCCCCCTGTACAGGAGGAGCCATATGTGATGTTTAAGAAGTCAGACAAGCCTCTGTATGGGAACGACCGCTTCGAGGGCTACTGCATCGACTTGCTGAGGGAGCTCTCGGGCATCCTCGGGTTCCGCTACGAGGTGCGATTAGTGGAAGACGGGAGGTACGGGGCACTGGACGAGAGCACGGGTCAATGGAACGGCATGGTGCGGGAGCTCATGGACCACGTGAGTCAACTATATTACCGGGGTTACACATTGTCACATGCAGAAAATGCAGAAAGAAAAAAATGAAGGAGTTACCATAAATCTCTGAAAGCACACGTCATTTTATAAGCTGATAATAAAGAATGCAACGGAGCAATCTTGGCTGAAACAGTAATATCCAAACATGTATGCAGTTTGGGTTTTTTTTTGTCTAGACTAATAAAACCTTTCCCAGCATGCTCGGAACATTTAGAGTAGCTTCCAATTCGAATAAATTTGTTTTAGATCGAGAATCTGAAGTCTTACTCTCTATTTCCATTGCAGCAGCCGGCCTTATTCCTAGTGGTTTTATAGTTACCGCATGACTACTGCAAAACATTGAAATGTTCAACTGCTCCGCTATATCTGTTCTCCGAATCCCCATTATCTCGGCTGTACATTGGTGGTAGTTCCCTGTTTCTACCCTAATTTGTTTCAGTGTAGCAGCTGATAAAAGACTACCCTTCTATGAAATCCTATTTAAATCTGTTAGATCTGGATTTTAATGAGGA
This sequence comes from Diplodus puntazzo, assembly GCA_963678695.2. NCBI lineage: Eukaryota > Metazoa > Chordata > Actinopteri > Spariformes > Sparidae > Diplodus > Diplodus puntazzo. The sequence goes on from OZ023172.1 coordinate 16,251,382, forward strand.
TCCACATCAAACTGTTTTCACTCACAGATACCAGCCACCTAAATGCAGCTGATTTTTTTCATTAAGGTCTCTGCAAGAAAGTGTCGAAAGAATCTCACAAGTTAAAGAAAGTGAGAAAACGTTCCTGGATCTGTCCCATTTTATCTGGGGATCCGCACCAAAAGTTAATGTGGTCTATTCTGGGCCGAGACCCAAACTCCAACCAGGTTTCTTAGAAATCCATTTAGTAGTTTTTGTGAAATCCTGCTGACAAAGAAACCAACCAACATTACCTCCTTGGCGGAGGTAATAAACTCACTCCATTGCTCAATTTATAGATGTTCTGAGGCTCTGGAGCCTGACTTGGTCTGCTATGACCAGTAGCTTATGGTGGCTAATGTTAGCAAACTTCAGGTACATATTGCTGTTTAGCTGACATTACTGAGCCAAGTTGCTAATCTAATTACAGCAATCTTCTTGTGCTTCTGTCAGACTATGTTTTAACATTCATTAATATTCCATAATTGTCACTTGCAGCCATTTTGATAAGACATTTAAAAACATGGAAAGTACTGTACATGTCTTACTTTCCGTCATCCTGAATTGTAATTTGTCAGATAGCATGAGCAGAAGAAAACGATCTGCTCCACAATCTGAAAAAGACTGAAGGAAAAAACTGAAGATTCACTGTAAAACTCTGTTAAAGGAAAAAGTATTTCTTGAAGGGTTTATGCAAAAATATCTCACAGCAAGCGCTTAGCAACAAGGACGCTAATCTTATGTTGAGAGGGGACATAGAGTGTACTTGTCATAGATTTATCTAATCCCACAATAGTTACCTTCATGACTCACCTCTGACAGCACATAAGAAGGATCAGGCATGTAACCTGTAATTTACAGAAATACTCTGCCTCCTACCTGCTAATCTATCTGAACTAATGACCCCAGCTATTTTCTCTCCTCTGTTGTGGCCCTCCCTCCTCTACATATTGACCCGTCCGACTGTTGACAGAAATCAGATGTTAATTCAATTGGTTGTCTTTTATTGGTGGACTCAAACCCCTAACCTCCCCCCCGCTCCACCCCAATTATCTCATTACAGAAGGCGGACCTGGCGGTGGCTCCTCTGGCCATCACCTACGTCAGAGAGAAGGTCATCGACTTCTCGAAGCCCTTCATGACACTGGGGATAAGTATCCTGTACCGCAAGCCCAACGGCACCAACCCCGGAGTCTTCTCCTTCCTCAATCCCCTCTCGCCCGATATCTGGATGTATATTCTGCTGGCTTGCTTGGGTGTCAGTTGTGTGCTGTTTGTCATAGCCAGGTAACATGTCAACCCTCCCTCCCTTTCCCTTCTCTCTTCCTTCCTCATTCCCGCCTTCCTTCCCCCGCTTCCTTTCCTCCCTCACTGTTTGCCTGCTTCGACTAACACACAGCAGTTGCTCCCTCCGGACTTGAAAAGGGGAATTCATTCACCGAAAGTCATCAAGCTGTGACTGCTTGAAAAAGCAGTCCTGCAAGAGGCAGCCTCTTTATTCTCAGGTGCCTTCAGTGATGTAGATAAGGTCTCCAACAACAGAATATCAAATCTAAAGGCCTTGCTCTAAAGGACCATACCATTGTTTTTTGCAAGCTTCCTTATACTCTTTACTACTACTGATCTTTTCCCATTTGTTTTTATATTCAGAATATGACATTTCTGCAGCTAGGGTTTTCAAAATCCAAACAATGAAAGCAAAAGCCGTCATTTGATGATCTGAAGCGGCATGGAACCATGGGAGTTGTGGTCTTTGTCAATAAGCAAACTTCCACTGCTGCTGAAAAATGTTTCATTTAGTAACGTTAACTCTCTAACGCAGTGTATCTCAACAGAGGCGTTACCTCTTTGTGTAAATAGCAAATGTACCTGCGCCCACCTGCACGTTGGTCTTAAAAAGAGGTGTGTGTTTAGGAGAGTTGATGGTGCATTGCTGTCTATAGGCAGCAGCAACTGACCGAACAAGACGCTGGTCTGTAGTCAAAGGCGCAGTATTTTACCTGTTAGTCATACAGTAAGATTTGCCTGCATAGGAGGGTAAAAGCTGTAGTTGTAAACTTGACATTGTTAGACACATTTGGAATAATCTCAATACACAACTTATACTTATATAACAAAGATCTTGAAATTTTGTTGTGAGGTTTTTACATATTATATCTTTAAAAACTCTGTATTTTTATCAGGGTTGGATTTTCATGACCTTTTGAATACAGCCTAAGCATCTCACTGTTTTTTAAAAAAGTTGCAGTCAGCAGTTGGCTGCCAAAACAACAAATGTTGAATTTCAGAGCCTCCTACACACACACACACACACACACACACACACACACACACACACACACACACACACACACACACACACACACACACACACATGCACACACACACACACACACACAACTGCATTGTCACCATTCACTGATGAAGTAGCTTTGATAAAGATAACAAAGATGGTAATAAAAACGGAATCAGTTTAAACTCTGATTTTCTTACCTCACAAAGTAAAAACACTGGTATGGCCTTTAAAATCAGCAGATTCTTCACACTGTTCAGGGGCGTATTTACAGAAGCCTCCGCAACAGTAAAACCAGCTATGCTTTATATCTCTTAAATCGGCTGTAAAAAATGTACAAGTACAACGCTGACGTTGCACAAGTACAGTTCTTACACATATCTTGATGATTCCACCCATCCCAACCCAAAACCCCCCTGATGCATGACCGATGTAGGAAGATTTGTGTTAACCCCAAGGCTCCTCTTCTTCACTGCTTCCATCCTGAGGGGTTTGGTTTAATGCACGCTCCATCAAAATGTTACCGGCAAAATGATCACATGAGAAGGGAAGCAGCAACTGTCACCTAAGTTAGTTCAGAATATGCAAATTAACCCCCCCTTTTTTGTTTCCACGGTTGGTCTGGGTAAGTGATTAGCATGCAGTTACATTGATATTCTTCTGCTTGGAATTGAAATGGCCTCGGTGCTTATTAAATTATAATGCTCTTGTCTGAGTGCATGCATTGTGCCCCTTTTTTTGCACACCGTGGCAATAAATAGTGCTTGCCCTCACACCGAAAGTATTCAGGGGAGTCTAAATCTGAAGTGTGTTTTTTTTCTTGTTTTAACAGTTCGCTGAGCTGGTTTGTCTCATAATTATAGTATTGATCGCACGGACCCTGATTGATTGGTCAATCCCCTAGATGAATAGCATATTATTTTCTTTAATCCCCTGATGAGGGAGCTTATGAAGTCCCGGTTTTGCAAAATAAAACACTAAACACCTCAATCTCACCGGGGATTCACGTCTTCGGGCCTCTTCCCACACATATACATGCTTTCTTTTTTCTCTGACTAAATAAGCGTTCTCATTTCAAGCTCCAGAGAAATACAGTTCACTCAGCGGTTCCTTCAAGCTCTGTTCGTGGTTGAATTGATTCCTCTGTTTATTAACAAAAGAAATAGCATTCTCTCTCAGATTGCAAAAGCGTCTTCCCCTTGTACGCCATGTCCACCTGCCAGGAGGAACGGATGATTTAAATTGCATTATAACATGTTTACATGTAATTACAGGCTGTCGCAGTTTTGTCCTAGTCCCGGACCCTATGATTATAACACCAACGACACAGCCTCCTAACTTGGCCTGAGAGAAGAAAGGCAGCAGTTCCATAATGCCAGCCAGAGTAATTGAATCCAACAGACAGTTAATGGAGGGAGCGTGTTGTGTTATTGTGGCTGGGGACGGGCGAAGGAGGAGAGGAACGGGAGCGGAGGAAAGAGACAGGGAGAAGAATCGTTTTAGAATTCTGTGTGCAATTCAACAATGTCCCTTGTGCTCAGTGTGAGGAGGTGACCTTACGTCCGCATGTTCCACATCGCCTTCTTCCTGGTGATCGGTGTGCAGAACACGGCCCGCAGGAATACGGGAAGGCTGCAGGCAAAGGTCATACAGAGGAGCCGCAGGGCTCGGTGCATACAGAAGACACATGTAGACACTGAGGGGGACAAATACAATCCAATCAGTGTGTGTGTGTGTGTTGTATGGATTTACACAGATTTACCTGCCCTACGGCACATATCGGATGTCACCCACAATTTGCTTCAGGCTGCAGCTTAACACTAAATATAACGTCCGACAACAGCATAAATAAATCATCAGAGAAAATGTTTGACTTTGAGATGGATGCGATTGAGCCAATGCAAATGCGCCGACAAGCGCACACCCACGCAGCTGTAAAGGCTCAAACATTCATGCGCCAGAGGCTTGACACACGCAGTCATAAAGCCGAACGCGCATGCGAGCGCACACGCCGCATTCCGCACAGCTCCGCAAGGCCATCGTGCCGTTTCTGTTGCCGGTGGTTTCAAGGAGACCGAGCTCATTGACATTCCAGCAAATCAGGCATCGTGATGGGGTTGACAGGGAGAAATATAATATGTCATCGCAGCCACGTCCACCTAGATGAATCTCATGGGGGAAGGCGGAGGAAATACATGACAGTGTGACAAAAATGTTGCCGCATCCACGATGCTTGTAATATCAGATAATTAGGCTGCTGCAACAACAAAGAAAGATCAAGTGACATATCTGCATGTAGATCTACAGCAGTCTCTGGGAAATAGTGCTGCCATAAAACCGCCAACATAAAACATTTGGTTTGGTAATGTGAAATGCTGTTCTGGGTCTTGTAAACACGGTGCATGTACTATATATACATATACACGTCTCTGAAAGCGTTGCTGACAAACGGCATCGCATTTTCAGCACAGCCTGAACCTTTAGGACTCGGCACACGGGCTCATTAGCATGCTACACGTCTGAGGGGGAAAAGCTCCCCAAACTGCCTCACCTGATGGGCCCCTCAACTCTGCATAAGCAATGTTCCCTCCATCACCCACTTCAGCACAAACTCAATCAGATCCTGATGCTTAACGCTAACCCAATCACCCTGCGCTAATGCCATGCCACTTTTGCTTAGGATAATAAATGAGAAATGTCCACAACTGACCCGGAGACAGTGGCAATCAGCCGAGCAAGGAGGTGAAAGGGGGAGGTTCATGGGGCAGGAAAGGCAATTCGGGGGGGGTGGGGGTGGTATTTGGGTGGGGAAGGGAGTGTGAGGAAAAAAAGGGAAATGATTTAGAGAGTGTAGGAGCAGAGATGGCTGTTGGGAAGCCAGTAGGAAAAAAGAAGAACAGTCCCGTGTTGGGGGTGTGTGCGAGGATGTGGCATCAGCAGAGTTACTGTGATTGCGCTTGCTGGGGGAATCACATAAAGGCTCCTGAGTCAGTGAATCCAAATGGGCTCCAGAGATCATCGCGCTCTGGGACATTATCACCAGTGACAGTGTTATTCCAGCCTATTGATCTGTTCTCACAATAAACTGATGGCATTTGAATATGCCAATAAGTTGATCTCGGCGAAAGCCAGGATGATTTGCTTTGGTCTCTGCAGAGGCTCCGATCCTGAGGCCACAGCACCAGATTCCTACACATTTACATTCCCTTTGTTCCTGCTCACGATGTTTTAAAATGTATGTTTTATGTGCCGTTTAATCTGCACCAGGGAACACGCTGCTCCTCTCTTTGTGCTGACATATCTCTCTCTGTGCTCTCTCCTTTTTATAGGTTTAGCCCTTATGAGTGGTACAACCCGCATCCATGCAACCCAGACTCGGATGTAGTGGAAAACAATTTTACGCTTCTCAATAGTTTCTGGTTTGGAGTTGGGGCTCTCATGCAGCAAGGTAGTTGCCTCAGCCTGTGGCTGCTGTTGCTCTGTGGAGCTGGAGCTCTCTATATCCCACTGTCTCTGAGGGGCTGGGTTGTTTTATCCAAGCCAGTGGCAACAAGAGAGACCTGAGGCTTCCCGTGCGATGAAGGAAGAACTTAGTGTGAATCTGCATATAATGTTTTTTTTTTTTATTTATTTAATCGACTAGTTCATTGAAACATAGAATTAACCTACATGTGTATTATTAGCTTTGGTTTAAAAGGTCCCATAGTATTCTCATTTTCACCTTAATACTTTTATTTGGGGTGTCTACTAGAAAATGTTTACACGCTTTAATATAAAAATAAAATGTTATATTTCCTCATAGTGTTCTTTGCTGCAGCACCTCTGTTCACCCTCTGAATGTTTTAGGGTCGCCTGTCTCTTTAAGACCCCTCTCCAAAAAAAGTCCTGAGCAGGCACCGCCTAACATTGTTCCACGTCAACTCTGCCACATTTCAGTGACTGTATAGTTGCGACATCATAACCTTAATTTCATCTCTTATTCCAGGCTGTGCATTTTTAACTCCCACAGTATTTATATAGCAGCTAGACCTACTTTATGATGAAAGAGACATGGATATCAAACTTTCTTCCATATGGGACCATAAAAAACAGAATTTATTTTATCAGCAGCAGCGCAAATAGCCCATCAACAGTCAATTATTCTTTATCATAGTAATGTTGATACTATTATACCCAGTCTTCTCTCCGGTTGCCCTTGGCCCATCAGCACCTTAGAGGTCAGTGGGGTGTGGAGTCAGGATGTGAGGTTACCTTGGGTACATGACTCTCTGGCCCAAACAGCCTGTCACTTCTCCGCCCTGTTCTGAGCGACTGATATTGAATGTGTTTGATTCGATGTGATTGATTTTTAAATGACCGCCTTGTTCTCAGGAGACTGTTTTTAAATAGCATTTTTTCTGACTCTCCTCTATTATTTCAAGTTCTCACAAGATAATTTCACTTGTTTGAAATCCGACCGTAATCTTGGTTTGAGAGCTCTCTTGAGCGAGAGAGACTTCTTCTTGAAGCGAGTGGCACATCTGCCTGAGCTGAAAAGAGAGTTCTTGAAACAAGTTGAACTGTTCTTGCAGGAACTCATTTTTGTTTTTTCCCATGTTTAAAAATAAACTTCATAATTAAACGCAAGATTAGAATCATAATGAGGACATGCTGAGATGAACTCATTTTGCAGTTTAACATTCACTCCTGCCACCCCCCCCTTCACACCAGGCTCAGAGCTCATGCCCAAGGCCCTGTCGACTCGAATAGTGGGAGGCATCTGGTGGTTCTTCACCCTCATCATCATTTCTTCATACACGGCCAACTTGGCCGCCTTCCTCACTGTGGAGAGGATGGAGTCGCCCATAGACTCCGCCGATGACCTGGCCAAGCAGACTAAAATCCTGTACGGGGTGGTGGAGGACGGCGCCACCATGACCTTCTTCAAGGTAGCTGTGTGTGCCAGGGTGTTTATAGGCGGGTTTTATGAGGAATCTTCCTTTCTGACTAATTAAAGTTATAATCCGTAATGTTTCGGCTCTGAGTTAATTGGCAGCACCTGTCATTACGGCGGTAACTGGTGGGACTTCATCATAAATACAACGCAACAGAAACAGGTGTATCTGTTTACTGTGCAGCCAAACAAGCTTGTGTTGTTTTCAAAAGCAGTTAGTCAATACTAATTAAGACTGCGAATTTCATGCTGCACACAGCAAGAGGAGTTGGTTACCTTGCTGATGAGCTGGAGGTGGCCTGTCATCTGCAGCTCTTCATCTACCAGCTCACCTTGGCCGCTCCGTCTTGTTCCATTACTCCCCGCAATATTTAAAAATGATCCGCTGTCAGAAAATGCAGAAAATGACCATGTCCTGTTTTGTAGGTGCATTTTTGACGAATGGTTGCCGTTAGTGACGACCTTGCCGACAGACACATTGATTTTTCCTGTGACTGCTTCACAATAAAGCCGTCCCCCATGTTTTGCAAGATAAACACCTTTAATGTTAAATGGGCAGCAGAAGGAGATTTGCAGGAATTTAAAGGATAAGTTCACCCAAAAAAAGGAAAAATTCAGTCATTGTTTAGTCGCCATCACGCTGATGGAAAGTCAGGTGATGTTTCAAAGTCCACAAAACATTTCTTGAGTTCCACCAACCCGCCGCTAACTACCATTGTAAAAAAACTGCATTTACACAAAGTAAATACACTGAATGGCTATTTCTGAGACAATCCAGACCATAATTAGGATTTAAATTAAGTTTGATTTCATTAAAAATCCGATTATTATAGCTCTTTCCACCTAGATAAATCATTGCACGTGGGTATTTCTCTCTTTTTTGTTTTTTTTAAATAATTGTGGTGAATGCATTTTGCAAAGACATTAAACAAAGAGCCGGCATATTAAAAGCTTATAGCAACAGAATTATTTCGGATGCAACATCACCTATCTCATTCAAATTCTGTTTTCTGGTATCTTGCAGAAAACAAAAATCTCCACCTATGACAAGATGTGGGAGTTCATGAACAGCAGGAGGCAATCCGTGATGGTCAAGAATGTGGATGAGGGCATCCAGCGCGTCCTGACCTCGGACTATGCCTTCCTCATGGAGAGCACCACCATCGAGTTCGTCACCCAGCGCAACTGCAATCTCACACAGATCGGAGGCCTCATAGACTCCAAAGCCTACGGAGTGGGAACACCTATGGGTAAATGACCTCAAAGCTCCCTGTGTTTCTGTGCCGCCTGCTGTGTTATGAAAGGCGTTTGAAAACCTTAAAGCTCGGGGAGAGCTACTACATGACAGATAAAGGTATAGAGTGTAGATGATGGATACGCTCTGAGAACTGGGAAGGTTGACCTTTATTGATGGGGTCAGGGGCATAATGGTTCAACAGCATGAGGTGTAAAAGGTTTAGCTTATTGAAAAGCGAATGGTTGAATTTATGGATAAGGTTAAAAAGTGCCCGGGGCTCAAGAAACAGGCTCAGATCGAGCTCTGCCTCACCGAGTGTAGGTTTATTTCTCGACCATAATGATTTTTTCACAGGATTATTTACAGAGTGGAGAAGCAAACCTGGTTCAAAGAACGCTCAGACACACTTTCAATGGTGTGTTTCGGCCTACTTTGGAGTGCAAGACAGAAAAACAATCGCACAAAGCAACCCTTAAGTCAATTTGGAGCAATTCCCCGTGACTCACTTGACACCGTCTGAATCATACCTGAGCATTACACCACAACAGAAAAGCACTTCAAAGAAAATAAAATGAGCACTTAGAACATTTTTCAACTTCTCATTTGATGCAACTCCTGTCAAGAATATTAGTATTCTGACATTTTAAAGCACCACAGAATGAGCCAGAGGAGCTAAAACCATCAAAAGCAGTGTTTTTCTTTTTAGCAAATTAGATCATAAATTTTTAAACTTTCCACTTCCTGTTTTATGGTAACAGTTGTGCTGCATATAAAGCATTCTGTGTCAGGGTTAATAAACATTCAGCTTATGGCCCCGCCACTCCAGGGGACCGTAGTGGAAAAAGCTGGTGACGGCTCCAGTGTCACAGAGGTTAGACCGGTCGTGACGAGGCCACGGAGAGCGCTGCAGCTGGCCATAATGGCCATATCTATCATCAGTGAAACGAAGGCCATCAAAATATGGCGGATTCATTCGGGCCATCCACATCTGGACCTGGCCGCCGCTGATGAGTATGGAGCAGTTATGGATCTGCGGGGAATGCGGTGATTGTCAAGGCTGTAACAAAGCTGAGGTTATGCTGTGAAATATAGTCCCACTGTAGCTACGTAAATGCAGAAGTACTTACACTGATGCCCTTGAGGTGGACACAAAGACATCGAACGCGGATCAGTCCGACCATTCATGTGCTAATACAGCGTGTGAAATATACGACTTGAAAATACATCCCAAATCACTTTTAATTCCGCAATAAGTGGTTTAGTATTTCAATGCATAAAAAATAATGATTAAAAATGTCGACTCGCAGAGTTATTACTGCCCACCAACTCATTTCATTCTCTAATCCTGATGTTCATTGCTCAATATTTCAGAAGTAAAGCTGATCACAGCCTCTAAAATGTTTCGTCTGTGATAGACGGGGTCTTGAGCCAGTTAATTGCTTCATTAATTCAAAGTGACTTCTGTTTTCGTGCCAGCACTCGTTTTGGAAGAATAGAAATGTTTTATTTCATCAAGAAGGGTTCTTAACCATGAGGAGCAGTGGTGGAATGTAACTTAGTACATTTACTCAAGTACTGAACTTTGGTACAAATTTTCAAATTACAAATTTAAGGCAACAATTGATCGATAAATCTGCAATCTGTCAACTTTTAAATTAATGGCCAACCATTTTTATAATCAATACATTTCTTGAGATCCTCTGTAAATGTAAACTTAATATCGCTTTCGACATTTTCTGACATTTCACAGACCAAGAAACTAATTGATTCATTGAGAATTACAGTCAAAATAATCACTAATTGCAGTTCTTCATGTACTTTGATTGGGTATTTCCATTTCACAAAATACTTCTAAAACACTGATATTCGGAGGAAAACATTGTAATTCATACTTCAAACACATACAAATTGAGATTTCTGCATACAAGACATGACTAAAACGTGATTGTTTGGATCATTTATCGTCACTTTTTTATGCAAAAAGCCCAAACATGTCGTGATTACAGCTTTTGAAATGTGAGAATTTTCTTCTTTTCCTTTTAAATATTCTAATAATTTTCATTTGTTGATGATCATTTTCAAGAACAGGTATTGTGAAGGAGTCACTCTGGACCCTGAGTAATTCATCTGTGTTGAGTACTTCTCTCAATACTGATAATACTCACATACTTTAAGTAAGATTTTAAATCCAGGACTCTCACTTGCACTAACCCTATTAATACATTTCCAAAGTGAAAGCCCGTGATAAAGACCTCAGCCTTCACGTCAACCTCTAGCCTATAACTTTTGTCCTGCTCAACACTGTTTAGCAGCTCGTTCCCTGTAGGGCTGTTACAGCAATAAACCAGACCGAGCCGTATAATAATAAGTCTTAACCTCTTAGTGCTTGTCGTTTTTAACGCGTCCTGTTCCCAAAATGGAAATGCGTCATCTGAAGCCATCGACTTAAACTGTGATCACATTAATACTCGAGGCCAGACAGCGTGGGAATGATGGATGTCCTCCGGTGTTGAACATCTGTCAGGTAGTTGTGTATGCACAGTGTGTCAAGCACAGCGCTTTTTCCATTTGCCCGGGCCCCCTCTCCATATCCTCCTCTCTAAGGACCCATCCTATTAGCATTTATCCAAGGCCTGCTTTGTTAGGCCATCATTAATCATTTGAAATATGAGCAGAGCCGGAATCAGGGGACTGGGATACTTGATAGATCTCTCATCTTCAAATGAAGCAAGCATATGCTTTTTCTCATGCACGTGCACATGCGTGTACCCGGCAGAACATAGCATAGTGCACATGCACAGACTGAACGTGCGTCTCTTTTCTCATAGAAAAGCACGTGTACATTCACAATAATACAAGACTATTTACGATCAAAGCAGCGAGCGCTGATGCGCTGTTCAGGAATCAGTGGTAATTTACCGTTTTTGTATTAATGCCCCTTCTGTCAGTCTAACTACTCTGAGACATGGAGATGAAAGGATGATGGATGGCGAGTGATGAATGATAGATGAGACAGAGAGGGAATCAAACTGAAGGGGCTGACAGGCAAAACTGTATGAGAGCAGCAGACAAAGTGATGCTACCTGGAGCCCCGGAGTCTCGGCACAAAATGTTCCCAAACGGTTTCTATTATAAAAACGGGACGTTTTATTGCTCTCTTTTAAGTCTCTCTGAATGAGCGCACGAGCCTGAAATAGAAATGTACCACCAGGCGTCATTATGAATGCGTTTCTAGAATCACATAAATGCACTAACAAGTTTTTTAAAGCGGTCTATAAATGAAACATGAACGCTCACTGTAAGTATTAATCTTTTCTTGGCCCGGTTGGGGCAGAGAGAGCGTGCGCTGCGCCTCATTCTGCCCCTGTGTCGTGTCACACGCAGCGGATGGCAGAGGAACGCGACCCCACTCGGGGTACTCCGCAACAATTACTCCTCCTTTGATCACGCCAGCACCCACTGCGCCTTAATGCCTCGGCGCTAATTCTGCCGTCTTCCCACCGTCTGTGGATTTGGGCTTCTTTTTGACTCATCGTGACATTAAAATGCATACAGACACGCTGATAGGGGCAACCCTATCTCAGATGCACACGTATAATCCCAAACGCACATGCACCCATGTAATGTACACCCCACTGGGCTCCCCTTGTTTTTCCTGTTTTCAGGCGCCATTTATGGCGTATGAAAGCGTGTGCAAACAGCAGCTAATTCGTCAAAATCAACAGCAGCTCTGCCTCACAAAGCCAAGTCTTTGTTGCCAACTCCCTGCGCATTATAATTCACACACTGCAGAGAGGAGTGAGAATTTTAGAATCACTCTGTGAATATAGGGATTAGCGGGATTTGAAGAAGGACTTACAAAAAAACTCCCTCTAAGCAGCCAACAATAACACGACAGGTTATATGATCACATGCGAGCCAGAGCGTGTTTCATACACCCACCAATACTTATATATACCTACTCAACAAGGACTTTGCCAGGCACATTCCCTTTCATATCTGGCTGTTATCCATGCTGTGTTTTTTTTTTTTTTTCTCCTCGCAAGGCTCTCCGTACCGGGACAAGATCACGATAGCCATTCTGCAGCTGCAGGAGGAAGGGAAGCTGCACATGATGAAGGAGAAGTGGTGGAGAGGGAACGGCTGTCCCGAGGAGGAGAGCAAAGAGGCCAGCGCTCTGGGGGTGCAGAACATCGGCGGGATCTTCATCGTGCTGGCTGCAGGACTGGTGCTGTCAGTGTTTGTGGCTGTGGGGGAGGTCCTTTATAAGTCCAAACAGAACGCCCAGCTGGAGAAGGTACTGCAGTCTTCTCTGACGCACGCTCAGAACTGAAGTCGTCGCTTTACATCTCAAAGGTCATCAGTTCTATTCAGAATTTTTACCTTTGGGATCTCTATTCTATTATTGAGGATGATCTCTTCGGTCATCACTCATCCCTCGATTTAAACACACATCTGACTGGTTGTGAAATGTCTCAGCTTGATAGTAATGTCTCTATGTGACCTACATGAGCAGAAAAGGACCATCAGCAGGGAGATGTGCGTTAGCATTTCACTGGATAAGATACCAAAAATTAAAATTCTTTTTTTTTATGAACGGTGCTGAGGATTGAGGTTTCTCACAGCCTGAGGAAAGAAGATGCTCTGTAGTCTGCTGGTTTGGCAGCAAATGCTCCGGTATCTCGCGCCAGACGGCAGCAGAACAACTGGCTTTTAGCGTAGCATTTAATGTCGCCTTGCCAACAAGCTTTATCTTGCTGCCGGCTTATCATTATGAAGACATTATTATACATGGGAATTTTGATTGCTTTAGCTTTAGCTCAACAGTGTTGCTATTACTGAGAAACCAAATCTGTTAGCTGACAGATAACATGTAATCTACATGTATGAAGTTTACTCAAGCAAGTCTATTTTGTGTTACAATTGTAATATTACAGTTTTTAGGCAGAAGTGTTTAACAAAGAAAAATAGTAAAGAAATAAAAATTATGTTCATCCTTCTTCCAAAACAAGTAGCTACACCAGTATGGTAAACCAGATTAAGAAACAGCTAGTTGATAGCTATTTGCTTCGGCATAGTTAGTTGTTTCCTGTAAAACGGGCAGCTAGGAAGGGACTTGTCGCAGATATTGATTGGCATGGTGTTGTGGTGGCCAAAAGCACTTACAGCTGATGGCGCCATTTTTCATTTTACAGCCTAGTAAAAATTTAGGATGCGTTTATTGGAAGACGAATTTAGTAGACGCCCCCGAGTGCTGGATGAGTCATCAACACTTCTGATTGTTTTCTAGGACATTCTCTGAACTCTGAAATACCATTAAGACCATCTACGAAACAATCGCCTGACACTGGTGTGTGGGTGGAATACAGAGCAAAACATCTGTGATTAAAAACACTCAAACATACAATTTTGACTTCGTGGGGAGCTAAACCAAACTTCCAAATACAGCACAACACACGTACTGTATTGTACACTTGTGTTTTTAGTTTGCCCGTTTGTTCTGTTTTGCAGGTTCGGGGATGAGTTTACATTTTCTGAAAACAATACCCACATCTCCATGTGTACGTGTGCTGTTGCTAACTCCTCCTCCTGTCCATACCGGCTGAGAAGAGATCTCTTGAGCCGAAGCTAATATGGCGTTTCAGGCATCAAGTTTAGCAAAATCAAGTGGATTTAAATTGGGCTCTTTAGTTCAATATTCCTCTTTGTGTTCCCTTGCTGAGCTACAATGGTGGGATAAAAAGTGACAGCATTTTCTACTAAAGTTGGAAGTGTGCTTACTTACATTGCTTTTTAGCTTGCAGGACTGGATTTTTTCCCAGAAATCACCTCAGGATGGGATCTCTACACAGCCAATATGGACGAGAGGAGCGATCGCTGCGGACAAAATCTCTTTCATTGTACATTTGGCCATGTGAGCGTTCTTTCGAGGCAGACTTGGAAAGAAAGAAGCAAACTTATCCTTTAATCTTGAGATGCAAACAGTGCGGCATATTTGCAGCTTTTTTTTTCTCCCCCTCTGGTTATGTTTCTTTCTAGCAAGAGACTAAAATGCATTTCAGGCCATTCTCTGCTCTATTTTAGTCCTGAGAGCACATGATTCATCACACAGTGTGGAGTATGTATTTTAGTGCACTTTAACTTGTACAGTGATGTTTCCCGATAATTCTGAAAGTCCGTTTGATAGCGCGTTTTAATTATTTACATCTACAGAATTAGCACAGCGCAGCGGCGTGTTACTTTATTGCGATAGTAATTAGTTTCTGGCTTTTTATACGCTCTGCATATGTTTCAGAGCTCATCTTAGATGTCATTAATCAAGAGCCGCAAGACTGGGTCACAATATTCAGATAATTTGCAAATGCCACAGTCTCTTGGCTGCCAAGGTGCTAGTAATTTACATGCTGACAACAAGCCTCTCCTTTTCTATTTTCTTTCCCTGCCAACCTCCTCCACCCCGACGTCGCCCGCTTTCTTTACCCCCTTCTTTTCTCTGTCACTCTGATCCATATCCCTCCTCATTGTTTTCCCCACGTTTCTCTCACCCTCTCCTGCCCTCCCTCTATTTCTGTAATCACTCATCTCCTCGAGGATACAGAATATCTCATTCATTCGCCAGACGCATATATGTAAATGTGGAGGAGGAAAAAAAGCAATATGTGGTGCATAAGCCACCTACAGATACCAGCCTCACACACCTACGCTCATACACAGACCACCGAAATAATAGCTCCGTACTTTACTGCTCTCCCCCTTTTCTTTTATATCTTCTCTCATAATTTGAATCAGATTTTGCATAATCAAAAAAGTGAATGTATGGGAATATCTCTTGGCAACGTTGGCGGACATGATATCGACGTTTGATGGGATTTCACACCACATACATAATGCAAGGAGGCTCATATTGCAGGGGTTACATAACACGTGTCACTGCGGTGCGGTGATTGATGTCCAAAACAAGGTACCAATATTTTTGGATTTAATCTGCTGAAGTGGTTTTTTTGTACTTTGCTCAATACCTTTGCATTTTCTGCTCGCAAGACAACATTACAAATGTTTCTCTCAGTTCTTGGCAGGGTGCAAAAGGCTCTGAAACATCAGCATTCAGTGACGGTAAAGCTTGACAAGGGGAAAATCTGGGACGGATCAGACACGTAAATGATGTCCTGTAAATCCCAAAGATATTGTTTAGGAACTAAATTAAGAGGTTTCCAGTGTTGTTAGTAGCTTGGGTAATCCTTGGTGCTGTACATCTACTTTCTCTTTCCTTATTTTCAGCTAGTACACAATAGTACAAAGGCCAATTTCATACATGCAGATCAGTGAAGACATCACAAAGATCCTTACATAGCTTGGAAAAGCATTGGTTAATTTTCTTTCCGGGCTCTAGAGGAATCTGTCAAACCTGGATAAAAACAGTTTTGAGGGTTTGAGACTTATCATAATTATAATAATCAGTAACGGAAATTTTAGGATCCCACCCTTACCATCCTGCCATCCTCGTAACGATCCAAATTTCCCTTCACGAAAGTGCGATGCTAATGTGCCATATTACTAGTGACAGTCATGCTGAGTGTAAACATGGAACACATTTGCTCAACAGACAGCACAAAGAACAAAGAGACATAAATAGTAGTTGAAAAGTTGATGATGAGATTTTTTTCCACTCTTGGTCTCTTGTGATCAACAGCAGCAGGCTTCCTCCTTTTCTTTACCATTAAAGTCCTAATCCGAACTGTAAAGCCTTTTAAAGCTCTTTGCAATTTGTGATTTTGGGCTGTTTAAACTAGACTTTGACTCAACCTCACATCAAGTCCAAAAGTATGTGTACATAATTTTATGGGCTTTTGGTGCTGGGCTGTTTTTACGGCTTGATTTTCATGATAAAAAAAAAGGGGAACATTCTTTAGGTGTCCACATACTTTTGGCCGTGTTGTGTTTTGTGATCGACACAAGGCTCAACACAACATGAAACTTTGCTCGTAGTGTCACCAGGGTCTCTACACATGAACACGAGCATTGAGAACATTGTTTGTGTACACAGAGTTTACTAAAAAGAACGTTTTTGAGCAACTCACCTTAGCAGAAGCTTGTTCTGCCAGCCTCCGTCATGGCAGCCGAGAAGTATCAATCTCCGAATGTGACGTAACTTGGAGGACAGATAAGGTGGACCGCTACTGTCTTCCAGCAACAACTATCCACACGATGTCTCACGTGTGTTTCCGGCTTTTTATTTTATCATTGTTTCTTATATGAGGCTCCTTTTTCAACTTCAAGGTCAATATTGTTTTTTCGCTAATGACAAAACAACTAATTATCCGTGCATTTATATGGAACTAAGCTTTAGGAGCGGTCCACCTTAACTCACCTCCATGTTACGTGGCATTTGGAAATCGACACTTGTCACTGGCAGGACGGCGGCGAGCGGAGGAAACATTTGCAAACGTGAGTTGTCCAAAAACTCTCTTTTTAGTAAACTCTGTGTACACAAACAATGTTCTCAATGCTCGTGTTCATGTGTAGAGACCCTGGTGATACTAAGAGCAAAGTTTCATGTTGTGTGAAGCTTTCTTAGTGTTTTAAAAATAGCGACGTTGATGCTATCGCTAATTTGCCCCAAGCAATCCCATTTAAAATGAGTTTGACCCGAAAACGAAAATATGGTTAATCTTAAAAGTGCCTCTTTCATCGTAATTATGCTTTTACACGAAGGTTTGACTCATATACATTCACAAAAAAAGCCTAGGTTGCATTTTGAAGAGAGTTTCACTTTAACCCTGCATAATGTCCACTGCAGTCGACAGCAGTCGGCTGATGTCACAACTATGGCGAAGCCCAAAAGCCTCGTTCACGACTCGAGTTGGATATGATTTGTAACATCTCTCTGTCAATTTAAAACACGCCATCATGAATTAAAAATGGCCGAGGGTAGAAGAGACACACCTAGTAACTCTTGAACAACTGTTAAATCCTATTTTTCTCAGAGACCAGACGGGTTAAAAATACTTTTACACTAAGTCAGATGTTACAAATATTTCCTCCCACATTTTTCTTGTACAATTTAATTCTGTGACTGAATTTGCACCAGGGGTATATTCTGTTTATTAAGATAATGCCTTATTTTTCTCTAGTTTATTTCCACTTGAGTAGTTTGATTAAGTCTTCAGATTTTATCTAAATCTGGGTCCATTGAGTCGAGTTGACAGAATACAACCTTAGGCATTTAACATCAAGTGTAGTGGACAGATGCATTCTAAATCAAGTTATTCCAGAATCACTTCTCATACTGTTGATGCATCATGGAATCTTCTGCCGTTGACATCAATGTAACTCCTTCAAGTTGGCGGGATTTTTCTCTTATTTAAAAAAAAATATCTGACTTTGTAATTTAATGATCAATGCGTGAAAGCATTAAAAAAATAGGAATATTAACAGCATCAGTTTTCATAAGCTGTGTAGGCTTGACTCTATAGTACATATTGGCAATGATTCTCACATCCAGCCAATATTCAGTGTTTTCAACTGAGTTAAACAGTTTTGACTCTCGTGTTGAGCCACGCGGTGCCAGCTCTAACTTTTCCCCTCTCTCCTGTCGCCTTCTTGCAGCGTTCATTCTGCAGCGCAATGATGGACGAGCTGCGCGTGTCTCTGAAGTGCCAACGCCGCCTCAAACAGAAGCCTCAGCCGCCCGTCATCGTTAAGACAGAGGAGGTCATTAACATGCACACGTTCAATGACAGGAGACTCCCAGGAAAGGAAACCATGGCATGAACACTGAGCATAAACCACCAACCCCCCAACCCCCGAACACGCCCCTCGATTAAAACCACGGAGAGGGCGACGGCGGGGTCAAATTGATGCTGACTCAGCCACAGACTGAGGTTAGCCATCCAAAACAGGATTCTTTTGAACCCACTTGCTTATGTAGACAGATGTTTCCTGTGGAAATATAGATACCTGAGCAGTGTCACCTCACTGTGACGTTCACTTTTTCGAAGAGAGCTGGAAGGGAAGGACTCAAATGTATGTAAAATGAAAAAAGATTTTCCAAGCAGGTTGGGACAAAAACATAAGTCTGGTCCACACTAGAAAGTGGACTTAAAAACACACACATAACACATATAGGCACACACACACACGCACACACACACACACATACACACTCTCATCTGAGGGAAAATTCTATTGTGACAGTAACACCAGATGTAGTTTTTCTGTTGATGTCAATGCCCTTTTGTCTTACCTCCATGTGTGTGACCCCATCGGCCCCTCCCTCCAGTGGCTTGAGTTTCTTTCAGATGATTCGAACAAACACTGATCCCACACCAGACAAAAAGGGGAACGGTAGTCAGTGCCAAATGGTTTGCTATGAACTGATGTAAAAAAAGTGATATTTTAGTTTGGGATCATTGATGCTGACCTTGTTGAACACCCATCATTTTCTTCTGTAACGCCTTTCTCGTGCCAAAGTTCTGCCATTGTGAAGAACTTTCTACCATGCCTCCTCTGTTCAAAGCCTCTACAAGCAATGTATACTGTCAAAGTCCTTCTTCATGTCCGTCCTTTCACGCGGTTGCAATTGTCACTCTGTATCAGTTGTTTAAAAATGCAGGATTTCTACAAAAATGTTTGTTTTTGTACAAGAACAAGAAGTTTTGTAGTACTTTGTATCATGGTAGCCCCCTCCTGTGGACAAAATATGTAGCAGATACCAACTGAGCCCTCAAACTGTGTCAACTGTTGGCCGTGGGGCTTCAAACTCTGCTGTGTAGGGTTCATCTCTCTCATCAATCAAAGATTCAGTCTTTTGTCTGTCGGTATCGTGGGGCCAGCTGTACATACTGTCTGGGGACAATGTGGTGCGTAAGAACAATGAAACCTGTGTGTCAAGTGGTGCTGAAAGTAGGAAAGGTAGTGACTCACTCTAGACATCTGAGCAGTTCGTCTGTTGGCAGAAAGTCCGACTGACAGCAACTGTGTTTGACGATTGGTAGATATGATGAGTCACCATGAAAGACGTAGTAAAAGATGCAGATCACTTGTTGCTTGTGTTAAAGATGAGTATAACTCTCGTTGCCAGGCTACAATGCTGTTACCAGACTGTGATTTAGCCGTAGTAGACTGCAAAAACTAGTAAATAAAGACTACTGTGAAGTCCTCAAAGTTTTACTTAAAGGGAAACTTCGGTTTTCCTCCACCTCGACCCTTTTTCCCACTGTTTGAGTGACTAATGGGGACAACAATTTCTGAGTGAGACCACTGCAGCTGGTAGCTGCTAAAAAGGCTGCGATGACTCTGACACAGTGAATTATTTCAACCAAACCAGAGGTGATGATTTTTGGTGGGTTTTCTTGTTGTTTTCTTTTGCCAAATTTGAATGAGGTTTGTTTTAAAACAGTAAAAATGCAAAATGGAGTTTGGTCGCTTTGGTGTGCAGCTGTTTTTGGTTACACAAAAAGGATAATATTCTTCAATTTAAGAAATGTCTACCTCGATAGGCAACTATTCTTATATGTTGTCATACTGTCAGCTGTAGCTAGTTAACTCAGTTAGCCATGCAGCTAGAAGTAAGGACTTGGACTTCAGAGCACTGGGGGAGTCTTGGTGTTTACATCCATAACTCGGTACCTTTGGAACAGGATGAGATATAAAACACAAAACATAGACACCATAACATCAAAATTGTTAGCACTTGACATTCTGTCGATAGTTGGAGTTTATTTTTGTATGGATGGATTTTGTTGGTTCACAGTTGCCCCCCCTAAGGGATTTCATTGTAGCCTGTTTGTGGCTTCAGCGCTCTCGCTCAATATTAGACCAAATTTTAAAAAATTGTCTTCCCTTTGAATCACTTAGACACAAATCTTGGGAAAATAGGGTCAGTTGGAAAATGCAAGAAGTACCCATTCACCAAAATAACAAACTCTTACACTAGAAGAGGGAAACTCGATTGAAGGTAATGATTGAAACTAGTTCATTTGACAGATTGAGATCTTTGCAATGAGGACGGGCTGTTTAAATTAATATTCAGCTTTGAAGAAACCAATAAAAACACAATATCCATTAAGTGGATGGAGCTGTTGATCAAATCTTCTTCAGTCAACTTCTCACTGTGAACTTTGAAGCCAACAATGGATGAAAGTTCTTGTAAATAGAAAAGAAAAAGGGCAAAATCGAACATCTACTATCCCAGCTAGTTAATTATTGGCCAAAAGCTCCAGAGCAGCTGCCAGGTGACAAGTTTGTTCTGTAAACTGCCTCATCCAAGATCAGCAGTAAGTTTTGAACCTCAGCAGTGGGCGACTTGTGAATGTAAGTGCGGTTGCAGTAAATCTGACGGGGGGGAATAATCAGCAGCTTCAGGGTAAATGTTTCACCTTTGGGTTTGCTCCTCTCTCGTAGCCGGAGCGGACGATTTATCCGCTAATTGTCTCCAGATGTGTTTTTCTCTTCGTGATCACATTTGGCCCCACGACACGTCCTGTCTGTTGTTCCATGTTGTGAAATGACAAGCATACTTGGTAGGTTACTTCTTCACTGCCCCTGTCTTCCCACCCGGTGACCCATTTGACCCGTTCATACAGGGATTTCAGAGACAGCGCACCCACACACACACACGCACACACACACACACACGGGGCCCGGCGCTGGTGCTGAAATCTCTGCTGTACATGTGTGGATAATAGTTAACGACTTATTTAAAAAAACACCACATTCTCAACACGTGATGAAAATTGACAGGGAAGACGCACTCCAGAAATCCATTGGCATTCTACCAGTGTTGCTTGTCATTTTCCACACAGCTAAATCTCGTGGTGCGAGCTGAAGTGATTGAATACTTGGAAACATTTATTAGAAGCGCCTCCAAAGGCTTGGCTGTCCTGTCAGAAAAAAAAAAAAATATATATATATATATATATATATATATATATGAGCTCATGGAATTTGACATTGATGCAAGGTTTTACAAATAATGTCATTAAAAAATGTCATGATTGTAGCACTGCCTTATATTATTCATGCAGCCTTTTTTTTTCTCCTATTCTCTGAGTAACAACTGAACAGAAGACAGGGTATGTTTTGCTAACCCGTTTTAGAGTGCATCGAGCATAATGATGAGCATTATGTCTCGCAATATCCTGAAATGTCAGCCTCCTCTAATTGATTAAGTGCCCAAAGACGTGATTTGCATTATCCAAGGGAATGCATTAGGTAATTGCTAAGTTGTTAATCAAATCAAGATTGTAAGCATGTTGAGCAGCTATTTTTTATTTTTTTTCTTTCCAACTGGCCGGGTGCCGGGGCTGCGTATCGCTTTCCCTGCGTTTCAAAAATCACCCCTCTGAGATCACAGAAATCCAGATGACTGTTGGCATACAGAATTCAGAATGATACACAGGAGGCGGCTCAGCCTGACAAAAAAATGGGGCCCGAGAACGTTCCACGCCTCCTGACTCTCTGATTTTTCATTGTTTATTGTTATTCTCCCTCCCACAGGCGGCGGCAGGCGGTCAGACAGCACCGGGTTTCTGACAAGGTTTTTTTGGGGCGGGGGGGGGGAGTAATGATGAAAACTGTTTCTGCAGCCCGCACTCCGCCGCCACAACATAAATGGCCACCCTGTCTGCCCTCCAGATTGACAGGGAAGGTCAGTGTATGCGTCAGTGCGTTCAGCGGGGACCGTTTAGTCTGTCACACTTATTTCCATCATATTAAGTCCTCTTCCTCCTTTTCCTAAGTGGTCATTGGAAAGGTATCCTTGGATAACATCTTGTTCATTAGGCAATTAATGGCCGAGATTGCGTTGTGGACACAAAATTGCCTTCTGAATGTGACTTTGGTTTGTCATACAGATATTAAAGGCTAATAGCATCTGCCACGGAAGGTTTCGTGAAGGAGGAAATACATTCCGCTGCTCATTTCCCCGTGGTTTTAATAATTCAGCATCCCAGATTAAGAATCATGTACTGTAAACCTACTCTGATTTTTTCCCCCCTTTTAAACAAGTAGCAGCACATGTATTTGTTAAGTCATTACATGTGGTAACAGCGGGGGGTTGATTGAACCCAAGATTATAATAAGATTGTCTACGATCACCATACTGTCTATACCTCAGTGTTTATTCCCTAAATATCCCTGTGTTAGACCCCTGCAGGCAATGGTACAAATCAATGATCAGCACTTCCTTATTGCGTAGTTGAATTTATGTATTATCTTTTCATCAACATGATAAAGTTCCTTGATTTGATTGTTGAATTAACCTAAAAACACTTGGTGCACGAGTTCTGTCCAATCCTACAAATATTCATGTCCCACTCAGGATGAATTAAAAATAACTTTGATCCCCTGACATTTCACTTAGTGTCCTCATTGAGTCAAATTTGAATTTCCCCAGTACTCAGGTCAACAACCAAGTACATGTACCTGCAAAACCAACCCGATCACCACGATGTGCAAGTGGCAACGTTTTCTGCAAACCACGGATATATGTTCAACCTTAATGTTTCTTTCGGTTCAGTTTTCTAGTGTAACTTGTGACAACGCTGCCCTTGTTGGGTTAGGGCACTAAAACCACCTGGTTAGGGTCAGGAAAACATTCAAATACATGTTTTGCCAGCCACAAACACAGCTGGAAATTGTCCCAAGGTCTCTCTACAAACATCTGGTGGTTTCACATGAAGGTGAAATGACACGTATAGAAATGTTAATATGACAGGAACAAATCAGTGGTTTTCAGTGCCAAAATTATTATCATAGCGGCCCGTCATTCCCATGAACCTCAGTTGTGCTTTACTATTATTATTATTATTATTATCATTGCTAATCATCATCAATCATCAAAAATCGCTAATATGCTAAACTAAGATGGTTATCAACACGTTTGCGCTGTCATTATGAGCACGTTAGCATGCTGACTTTAGCATTTAGCTCAAATCACTGCTGTGCCTACACATCCTACAGCGCTGCTAGCATGGTAGACTTTTGGACTTGTTTACTTGATTTTCAGTAAAGGGACAATATCCCAGTGTATGTGGAGTAATATGATTATAAGCACATTGAGGATTTTATCCATGGGCTCTTCTGGAGCACCCTCACACCCAGAAAAACTGCAATTACATATAAATATATGCAAATCCCTGCAACTCATATGCAGAGTAATGCTTCGAAATATAACTCATCTTAGAATGTATAATTGATTTTATTACAAAACTGCGAAAACTAAGTGTAAATATGAAACAATGCAAAATTAAATAACACAACTTGCTGCTCAGTAAAATGTTTCAGGCAGAGAGCAAATGAAAGCGCTGACTGCAAAATCATCTGTTGCTTTCAAATAAAAAGGAAAAAAACCTCAATAATTCAACATTTTATTCGCCCTCCCTAAAGCAAATCGCTGATCTCTGGCATGCTCCGCATAAATAATTTAATGATTTGTTACCATGTGGCTCATATCAACAAAGCTAGTAGTGTTTTTTTTTTCTTTTCTTGCGATGGATGATTCCCCTTCTGTGGCCATTTCGGGTCTCGAAATGAGCTTTGACTCCTTTCTGTGGAGTTCAGCATGTATAATATGAAATCCTGGGGAAATGCAATAAAACGGGGAATTGCGGTAACTGGCTGAGCCGGGGCGGGCGTTGTTGGTTGAAAAGTGATGATTTGGTACGCATTAGGATCCTGCCCAGCAGTGGCATGTGTCTGCCCAGAGATAGCACAGGGAGGCGCGCTGGAGGAACCATTGGCCCCATGTGAAGAAATCTAATGGTCTTACTGGATCCATGTGCGGCGGCTGTGTACACGGCCTCCGCCATTTGCCACCTGTATGTGGGTTTTTTTCTTTGCGTGCCCGTGGGGAAAAAACCTCCGTTTCGACTGCAAATGAATTTCAATTTGAAGAAGTGATCTTTTGTGTCATGTAGCAATTTGTTTGGATGTGGTTTTCTATCCGAGTGTGTTGTCTTTTTTTTTTCTCCCACTGGCAGATGTGTTGTGGTGGGTGGCAGCTGCAGAATGGAGGAGCACAGCTTGCTAAGTGATTCACCCTGCTCCTGGCGTCTCCGTTACCCCATGAGTCTTTTCACTGACAATGTTTTCATTTCTATTTGCTTTATGTGTAACTAGGATGGTGGGCTCGATGCTTTGACAGCTCTGTCAGAAAAAATGACAGCGCCGGTCGTCTCTTGGAGTAGGGGCGAGCGAAAGTAATAGGATGTTTGGAGGCTATTTTATTTTTTCACGACCTATTCTACACTTGTCCGGGGGTAAAAGAAAAAAAAAACACAAGGTTGTGGCTGAGCGTGACACCAAATTTTCATTTTGGAGGCAGACAATTCTCTGATCCAAAAAAACAAAATCCCCAGACTGATCCTGCAAATGAGCTCTCTAGCTGATGACATCTGCTGCGAGGTTTTTTTGTTGTTGTTGTTTTTTCTATATGCACACACTGGAAATAACAGCGTTGGAGTGTCGAACCAGTCGCAATCCTCTGACAGGGGAATCGCTGTTTTTTTTCTCCACCACTGTCAAATAGCACTCTCGTTCCCTCAACAAAAAAATTGTTCCCTCAAACAAATGTTCTCTTTCTAACCCCCCCTTCCACCACCACCTCCTCCTCCTCTCCTTCTCTGCCTTTGAGTCATTCATACCGTTGATTCCACCTCTGGAGGGATACATCAGCCATAACGCCTTTTTCTTTCATCAAGGCAGCAGCTTTAAAGTAATTTTCCTCCTCTCATAGGGAGCCAAATGGAGACGAGAAGATGTCGATTCTCTCATCTCTTTGTCTGTCCCCTTTGATCTCTTTCAACATGAATTCCCGATGCACGGAAAGTAAATGGGATTTTTTTCTCTTTTCCTTTTTTTTTCCGCCTCCTCTCGTCTTCCTCCGGAGCATGGTTGATCATACAAAATTGACCAGAAATGACTCCTAATAACCTCTTGTGTTCCACCTCAAACACACACAAAAAAAAGAAAAAAACTTAAAAAACACACTCCTGGCTATCATTACTCATAGTGCATTTTAATGAGGGATGAATAATTTGGGGGGGGGGGGGGGATAACAGCCAAGTCCGCTGATGCTGTGGACATCTTTATGGAAGCATAGCCATCTGCGAGTATGTGTGTGTGTGTGTGTGTGTGTGTCTGTGTGTGTGTGTGTTTTTAGGGGACAGAGGGTTTTTTTCCACAGCGTGCCCGCATGCCCGGTGTGTGTTGTTGCCTGTCGCATTAACAGACAGCGGTTTGTGATTTATCTTGTATTCCCAGTGCAGGGGCCCCCTCTATCTCACTGGAAAGGTTAACGCATACAGCCCGGAGGCGGTGCTACAAAGGTCAACACGCAGTTTAGGAATGAGGAATAGGACGATGGGGATAAAGACTGGCAAAAAGATATGTACTCCTCTCATGTGTGCGGCCTGCGTTCTTTCCCCTCCGACGTCCTGAAAGACACACACCGCACTGTTTGCAGCAAAAGGGCCCCGGCAGTATTTATCCTTTAGCTCTCCCATATCCTTTCTCCCCCGGTCTTCTCCTTATCGCCGTCCCTCCCTGCGATACCTCCAATATCGCACACAATAAAAATAGCCTGACCTTGACGAAGCCATCTCCAGAGATTGTGTATGAAAAAAAAGGGGGGGGGGGGGACTGTATAGGAAAATGACGGTGTGGGTAACAAAAGGGGAAACTGTAAACAAAGAGCGTTCATTTTAATGGACCCCCTCAAGACTGGATGTGCTTAGCAGGGAGACAGCGAGAGAGACAGCTGGTCATAAAAAGCCAGGCGCTCGGCCATTAAAGGGGAGCAGGAGACTAGAGAGAGGGCTGTGAAGAAACACCAGAGTCTTTGGTGAGTCAGATGTGTTGAGGTGATTAATCTGCCTTGGCTGTGTCCTTCAAAGGCCTAAGGGGGGGAACACTGTCACAGCGGCACCAGGTTGCCCCCTAGTGGAGAAGATGGGGAACTGATCGAATCAAGAAGTACTTTTTTTTTTCTCCTACACTTTGAACTCCGTCATTACTTACTGTGATTTGATGTGTCTTGCTGTTTATAAAGAAGTGACTTGCTACGAGGTCAAAAAAGATGGAAGTTAATGAGTTGAGCTACTGACAGAAAGCTTTTTAAAGGGTAGCTTCACCAGTTTCACTCATTAAAGTGTCTGTACAGTTCTTATGGAGAACAACATGTAACACATGTCTAAAAAAAAAAGCGGGGGGGGGGGGAGTATGAAGCCTTTTTGTGGCTCCAGAGGAAGCTGCATGCAATCTGCTAAATTGTCTCTAGTGATGTCACTCAATGGCTAAGTTGCATTTTGGGTAATGTACACACCAGGTTCTGTAAGGGAAGAAGAATGCATAGAATAAAAAGGTGTTCCTAAAGGTAAATCCTGTCCATGACGAGTCCAGCAGTGTTATGGGAGACCAGTGGACTGCAGTGACACCTAGAGTACCCACAATGCAGCTATCACTGGAGGTTACAGTTTATCAGGTTACATTCAGCTTCCTCTAGAGCCATAAAAGCCTTTATACTACTTTTCTCACATATACCATCGAACTCCCCGAGAGCTGTAAACACACTTCAGTGTGTAAAAAATGGTAGTGTTCACCTTTAAGAAAAAGAAGCGCTATAGTAGCTCTCGTCAGAGTAATTAATAACTGCATTTTCTAAGGGCTAGATTGTTTCCACAACAAATTCATCTATTGATTTTAAACATGAGAAAAATTATGAATTAACAAAATAATCAAGGGCGACGTCTCTGTGTGGTCGCAGTAAGTGCTGTAAGACACATGCCATGTGAATACAATACAAGAGGTCTCTTTCTCTCCAAATGTCAGTTGATTGTACACCATTAAACAGAGAGTTTAAAACAGAGATAAGCAGAGAATCTTCACGTTAGAAGCTGGAACTAGCAAGTTAGGCATTTTTTAGTTATAAAAGTCCAAAATATATGGTATTTTTTGTATAGACCCAATGAAGAAAAAGCTATTACAGGTATTGAAGTTACACACATGGCTACACAAAAGTATACAAAAGATGTAGGTGGCAACCAGGTAGCTTGTAACTTGATTGTAGCTTTCGTTAGACCACTCTTTGTCTCCAAATTTAAGATAATCACTCACATTATGTGGTTAGACTTGACAAAGCTCCTCCAGAGCTACAGAAGAACTTGACTTTCATGTGTAAAATATGTTGGACTGACCTTTAACTCAGAAACATGACTTTGGTTAACAATCAAAAACCCACAAAAGCTGAAAAACAAGCCTGTGTGCAAATGTGAATGAGAGTGAATTTTTAAATTATGAATAAAGCAGATATCAAAGAAACACACAATCAACCACGTTAGTGTCTAGTAGGAAATTATACATACTTTAATGCCAATATAATATGTTTATTTTCCAATCAAGTAAAACATTTCTGACATATTTAAAAATCCAATCCAAGATTCACAGAAATAAAAAAAAAGGCAGTACACTTACATTGGGGCTAAAATAATGTGTGATATGCACATAGAAGAACATTTTTTTCCCCATTCAAAAGCAATCAGTGCTTGGCTCTAGACATACTCCAGAGAACGAGAGCATGGAAGACTCCCTCTGGCCACGACGTAGAGTAAAAACATGAACAAACATGAGAAATGTGAGGTTATTGGTCAATACAAGCAGGTATCTGCACTTTTTAACTGCCTTGGTTGGATTTATAGGTCCTTTTAGAGGTCCGATGTTCCAGTATGATTTCATGTACATCAACACAATATGAATCCGACATGATACAGTTCAGTTTCAAAAAATAAAAATAAAAACAAACATCATAAATGATCATCCGCTAGAATACATTGTTTCTCCAGTCAAGGCAAAGCACAGAGCAGCTGACAAAAGCCAGCAGTTGAGGTATGTGAACTTCAGCCCGTCTGCAGTCATCTCCGAAACGACCACATGAGGAAGCAGCGAGACGGACCGCTGAGGTTTCCATGTCTGTGAGTATGCAGTACAATCCTGTCTGTCTTCAAAGGCTTCTGATACATGAAGGATAATTCAGGTTTTTCTCGTAGTGATGAAGGCCCAAGTGTTTATTTTTTCCCTAACCATCCCAACACCAAAATGTACCCACTAATAACAGACGTCTCTGCTGATTATATTTGGTGAGCGTATTCTGATTTAATTCGGATTAAGTCACTGTCCAATAAAAGCTCAGATTTGGTGATTTTTTTTAACCTTCCGAATAAACCGAATGTCTACGTGCTCCTTTAAACGTAAAGAAAAGGCTCATTAAAGACTTTATAATTCACCTGTATCAACAAAAAAAAATACAGCGCCACAAAGCTGAAAGCAACAGTTGGGAGATATACACGCCATGACAGCAACTAGTTAGCCTAGCTTAGCACAGAGACTGGAAACAGAGGGAAACAGCTAGCCTGCCTCCGTCCAAAGGTAACAAAGATCCGCCTGCCGTCACCTCCAAAGCTCACTTATTAATTTAGATGTGTTGTTTCCACTGATTAACTCACATGTTGGCTGTTTTAAGAGCTTCAGAAGTGGGCCAAGCAATGTTTTCCACTGCCTCCAGTCTTTGAGCTAAGCTGAGCAAAACTAACTAAATTCTGAGTTACAGGTGAGACTTGTATTTAATTCTCCACCATAAAGCAAGTAAGTACATTTCCCAAAATGTTTGACATATTCATATAAAACAGAGGCATTTTCTGGACATTTGGAGACACGTGGTTTGGAACTGAGAGCCAATGTAAAACCGAAACTTCCGGGTTCTGTTCCATAAGTGGTAAAACCTCACTGAGCATCCAACTGACATCTGTAAAAACACGAGTGATTAAAACTACATCCTTGGAACAGAGACGGTGTCAACGTTGCATTATGTGGTTTGCTTCACACGTCTACATAAGGTTGGTGGTTTTTTGAAAAACAATGTTTTGGCGGCCTTTAGAGAATATCCCATAAGCCCACAAAACGTTAGTGGGTAAAGTTTCGCTAGCTCAGAAATGTCAGTAATAACAACAGGACAGAGCGCTGAATGCTACAACAGCCGAGGTTCATCTAGAAAGTTTAGGGAGGGGGAGCTTCAGAAGGAGCATTTGCTGGTTTTACAGATATCTGCAAAATTGAGGTCTGGGAGTTGTATTTTTTTTTTCTTTGTTTGTAATCGTTCTTCCCCCCTTTTACTTTGTTCAATTCTGGTAGGTTTCTACTTTCACCAGTGGATGCTGATTTGTCTGAGAATAAAGCAGGTACATCTCAGGAACACTTACTTTTTTCAAGACGGACTGATGAAAGACACTCAGTGATCTAATGGAACAGATGCTAACCCGGATATGACGCCATTACTTCAGCTCTCTTGGCAAAGGGAAAAGAAAAAAAAAAACACTAAGAGCACTCAGCCTGAATTATCCTTTCATCTCCCACAACTTTATACATTGTATTTAATGAAATAAAGGACTAAAACAAAGAGCTTTTTTAAAAGTGGATCTGATTTATCCCCGTATCTCAATAAATATTAGAATCTTTGTTAACATGGTGTCACGTGAGCTATATAATCATCTCCGCAGTGCCTTTGAACACTTGCATAATGCTGAATATCTATCGGGTGTATCCCTCTCCATCTTTTATTTCTCCATGACTACCACTGTGGGGCAGAAACGCACCAGTGTTGACTCTCAGATCTGTGTGAATTTTCAAATAAAGAAGCCAAGGCTTTGTAATTTGGATAAGGGGTCCAGAGGTGGCCGCAAAATATCGAGAATGCCGTGTTCCCTTTTCAATGCCTGAGACTCAGAACTGACCGTTTCTGCTGAGATACAACTGGGACACAATGTTTGGTCAGGAGTAAAAAAAAAAAAAATTAAAAAAACCCTTCTGATGATTATATGAGACTCTTTTGCTTGTGTCGTCTCACGTTTGCATGATTCAAAAAACTTAAGACAAGTGGGAAAATATTAATAACACGATTCTACCAATTTGTTATCCTACATGCAGCCTTGACAAACCTCTACAGTAACCATGTTATCTAGTTTAGGGAGAGGTTTTTCTCGGCTGTGTCGAATACTGAACAGGACAATAAACGAGATCAATCAGTAGTTACATTGATTGGAAGAAAATATAAAGCTACTAATAACAATAATATCACTATTTCTCTTTTTTTTTTTTACCACGGTCGTGTATTTCGTTCACTGGCATCGACAAGTGTTAAGTCCCAGATGCAGGCCCACTGCAACGTAGTGATTCACTCAGCTGAGTGTGAGTCATAATACTACGGTCAGATGTAAAAAAAAAAATATCAATCTTTGATCTCATGAGTTAGTTTTAAAAGAGTACTGATAACAATATTCATCTTCATAAACACTTTTTTTTTTTTAAAAGAATGACACCTATGCAATGTCACCATTAGTACAAAAT
The DNA here is from genome assembly GCA_963678695.2 of Diplodus puntazzo. Taxonomy (NCBI): domain Eukaryota; kingdom Metazoa; phylum Chordata; class Actinopteri; order Spariformes; family Sparidae; genus Diplodus; species Diplodus puntazzo. The sequence continues at coordinate 16,282,258 of OZ023172.1, forward strand.
CTACTGATTTCACGTTAACTGTTAACAAAATGCCGCTCTAAACTACAAATGTAGTTTGCAAACAAGAAGGGGAGGGGGGGCATCCGCTCCGAACCACACAGCTTCTGATTATCTGAGGCTGTAAAAAAAATGGCTGACAAAGGCCATTAACCATGGAGCCCAAAGAGAGGAAAATATCTATTTGGTAATAGGGTTCGACGAACACAACAAAAAGATAGGCACTCCTTGTGCGAAGTACAATCCTATTCTTCTCCACCTTAAGCCCATCATATCAAGTGGTTACAAAAAAAAAACGGTTATGATAAAATACTTACAAACTAAAAACAACAGTCGACGTCTTTTTTTCAAAAAATGTGTTCACACGGAAATGTAAAATATTAAACATGTCTATAGCTAGCCCGAACATAACTGAGGTAAACCCACTGGCTGTCTGCAGCTGAGTGATGAGCGTATACTGACAGTGTAACACGGAGCTGGCAGAATTATAAAAACATCACCCCAGATGGGCGAGACGGAACGTGCCCATCCTGAAAAACTTGTGAACAACCTTCAAAAAAAAAAAAAAAAAAAAAAAAGAGGAGCCTTTGATTGTAAGATATATTTGGAGTCACAAGTGACGAGCCGTCTCAGGGGGCTGATTCGTCGAAAATGCCGTGTGTGTGACTCTAGTGCGACGAAGTGGCAATTTCTTTAACGACTGCATGGAGGAGGTAGAGGGGGCTGGGAGGAGGTACGGAGTTTGTGGAGGAAACAGCGCGTATGAGGTAGGCTTTTGCTGTAAACAAAAAAAGAGTTTTGCAGTAAAAAAAAGGGGGGGGGGAGAAAAAGTCAACTCGTCAAATCTCGGGAAAAGGAAGACCAGGGAGTCTGTGGCAACACTAGGGAACTTCTCACACCTTAGTACAACAGAGACCTACAGTTAAAAATCGTACAAGCTCATCAAAAAAAAATATACAAAACAAAAAAGAAATGCACAACTATGTATAACTCAAGAGGTAGTTGCTAATATCAGTACATGAGTCAGTTACATAATGTCTCTTCACCGTTGCTTAGCAGAGTTTGTTGAGTCAGTCAGTGGATGATTCCCAAAAGAATAAAATACACTTTTTTTTTTTTTTTTTGGTTAATTCCCTGAGAACAGTTCATCATCCTGAGAGGAATTTGTGTGTAAAAATGTAAAAATACATCATACAAAAAGATGTTGGTTGATTTCCATAAAGATCCGAGCGTGGGCTGTGCTCCTTATGTGGTTTGGTCATTCACTTTTTTTTCTTTTTTACTTTTTTTTTTCTCTCCTTTTTCTCTTCTATCATGCTGCATTGTTGAGATTTTTGATTTTTTTTAAACGCACGCACACATTCAAAAAGCTGTACAGGAAAAGAAAAGAAAAGAAAAAAAACAACACACAACTGCAGTGTTTGCGCTTTCAGGAAATAAGTCCCTCTTATTCTGAAAGGGTGGCGAGGATGGCAAGCACTTTGGGCGAGTTGTAACGTTTAAAATGCCTTCGAAAAAATAAAGCCAAACTCTTTGGTACAGAAATATACCAAGAAACAGTTGGTTGTCTACTTTAGAGCTTCTCTCTCTTTTTTTTTTCTTAAAAACACACAAGCTAGTTTGATATCATCATACAAAGTTATTTTGATTTGTCAGAACATTAAGATACGACTCCGAAGCGACCCCGACGTGAACTTTTGTGAGGCGTCGACTTCAGATAAGCTCTTTTCACATTCAATATGGTCAGAGAAGAGTTGTTGGGTCACCAATAAGTGCCACTAAAGCCATGCCTGGGATTCAAGTTACACCAAAAGCAGCACTCTTTCTCTCTCTCTCTCGCTCTCTTTTTCTCCCTCCCTCTCTCCTCTCTCTCTTCAGTGAGTCTGAAGCAGCGGCAGCGACGGCGTCTCACCTCGCTTGGCTTGCGCCGATTAACGACCGGTAGGCACAGATGGAGGAGGAAAAAAAAACAAAGAAACGCGTGGTTTCGGTCTTACTGTGACGCAGCTGGGAGAGCGTAACAAAAAAAAAAAATAACAGCTTCTGTGACATTCATATCCGGAGAGGAAGAAAAACTGGTGAGGTATTCAGTAAGTAGAGCAGCTGCGATGATAACAGTGACGGTCTGACACGACACCTGTAATCAAACGAGGCGAGTCTTTGTGCTGGGTCAGAGGTTGATTGCTGACTATTTTGAACTAGAGAAGAAGAAGAAGAAGAAGAAGAAGAAGAAGAAGAAGAAGAGAAGAAGAAGAGGGTGTGGAGTAAACAAAAAAAAAAAAAGGTGAGTTTGATTGGAATGAAAACGGTTAAATAGAGAGAGAGCTACAGGGTTTGTTTTTTTCACACAACGACAAAGTATCCCATGCAATATACAGGGCTAAAAGAGCTAAAATCCGTATAAATGCATCACTTAAAGTTAATAAAAAAAATTTCAATTATATCTCGTGACTTTACATATATATTAATGACGTATACTATGATTTATAAACTGTAATGTTACTTTCAACTAAGTATGCAACAACCCCAAAACAAATGGTCAGTCTAATGATCGGTTCAATCACCTTAAAACTAAAAAAAAAAAAAAACTACGACCTAGCAGGATTACATGATGTCTTAATCTAAACGTGTGTCTATCTAAAAAAAAAAATAATTAGGAAACCGCTTGTTAATAGTGTTGAAATCCCGGAGAAGAGGCGTTTCCCAGTCTGACAGTTTTTTGCCCCCGACACACGCACACAAACACACATTTTCTCTTTCTCAGCACAACACACACGCTCACTGTTCGACAATCAGTTGGTCCAGTCCGTTTTTTCATGCACGAGAGAGGTATGCAGGTGAGCGTTTCAAGGTTACAGAGAATGTGTTTAGCAGCCCCACCGTCTTATGTTTTAAAAAAAATCCCTCCGGAATCCGTAAAAGTTTTCCCTAAAGATCTTCATAAGCCGAGCTAACAACCCTACAGGGGGGGTTTTGGATTATCGTTCAGAGGGTCTCGAGCTTTTTTTAAAAAAAAAGTCTCCTGCTAATCCTTCTTATAATGAGCTACCGTGTGTGCTAAAAAAAAGGATGCATCGTGATTGATGATCGGGCCCTACAGGATATAAAAATCGGTGGCTTTGTAAAAAATTGACAACAACTGTATGGAGAGAAAAAAAGCATTCAAAATGGCCAACACTTAGGTCCGAGAGGAAAAAATAACAATCAGAACCGAGATTCATACCGTGTTGTTTCACTCTTGAGCTGCACTGATTGAAACAAGAAAAAAAAAAAAAACAGTCATTCCCTGCAGTCACCACTCCAGCGGTGTTTGCCATAAGACTGCGAGTCAGTCACACACATTCACGCACGTCTGTACCCCGGTGATCGTTGCCATAGCTGCGCTGGTTAGAAAAAATAAAAAAAAAAAAAAAAAAGTAAAGAAATCAAGACCTCCCATTTTTTTTCACAGGTGTGAGGTAGATGAGGGGGGTGGGGGCTTTAGGTATCCTTGATTGAGGGGGAAGAGACATGAGGGTCAGGGGTTAGCGGTGAAAAGGTTCACCTCTACGGGCTGTTTTCAGGATTTCCTCCACCTCTGGGTCCGGGGGCCGCGCGTGTGGGGCTCCTCGGGGGAGGAGGAGGAGCCCTCCAGGGGGGACGAGCCGGAGCGCTCCTCCTCCTCCGGGGGGCAGAGGTAGGGCCCGGTCCCTGGGCTGAAGGCCGAGGTAGACGCATGTTGGTCCTGAGAGCCTGTGGCGGGCGCCAGCGCCTTGTGGGGACACTGAGCCACCATGTGCGTGATGCTCTGGCAGTAGTGGCATTTCTTTGGCTGGGGGGGCAGGCCACACTCCTTGGCATGGTGATCCAGACCTCCACAGTTATAACAGCTGCGGAGGAGACAAAGGAGGGAAGGGAGAGTGTGAGATGATGACCAGTATATCCAAGAGCGAGAAGTTCCTGTCACATCGTGTCTTTGTTTCATGTAACAGAACACGGCTACACGAATTAAGCAAACAAATACATATGTATTTATGATTTTGCAATCATTTTGACAGATATTACAATGTGATTCATGATTTGTGAGAGGAATCATTTTGTGCATCACAATTTATATATTTTTTTATATTAAAAAAAATATACATTCAAATCATCATGATGTGACATTTGTCGGGAGGTCTGCACCACACAAACATGTTTTTTCACATCTAGAGAACTGAATTTGAAGCCAGGACGTCTCCACAGTACCTCATTGTGATACCGTTTTATTTTAATCCAAAAATTTGCTCCTGCAGTTCGGAGATTGCAATATTATGATATGGCCATGTTGCAATCTTGATAATATTTCAATTGACTGAGGAGACAAATTTGATCCAGAACCAAAGAAATCCAGACATTGAATCCCAAGATTGCCCACAGATCCTTGAATGCTGTGAAAGTTTGCGAATTTGAGGAGAAAAAAATAAATCATTTTCAAAATAAACATAGCTCATTGAAAACAGACACGAAAGGGTTGCAGAATAAGGTATACCTCGGTATGAAAATTGACAATTATCATACTGTCTACATTTACTTTTCTGTGGGTTTTAATTCCATTATAATAGTGTAAAAAAATGTTTATCATGTTTATATCAAGTTTCATGTCTGTCAGAACATAATATTTTGCTAAACTAACTTAGTGCCAAGTGGGTGGCAACCTGCCACCTACTTGGTCTCATTTTAAAAAATGTCAGCGTTGACAGTGACAGTAAATTAATCTCGATCAGTGTCTCAGACTATGCGGTGCTGGGTCCTTGAATTTAGAGAATTGAGCCTGGAGAGTTGATATTTAAAAAAGGATTGGGAAACCCCAACATTGTCATTAAACATCAGGGACCCGATGCACAAAACTCACAACTCATGACTAAAACTGTATGCACAAAAGACAAAAGATGTACATTTGCATTTATAAAAGCCGTGCATACAGCTGATTTAGATCTGTTTTATGAATCTCGATCATTGTGGAAAAACTGGTGCACAGGCACCAGCTTCATTTCAGCTCCCCAAATGATCAATAAATGTCTGCAGTCACGCTGTTAAACATCCATTTGTATATCGATACTTGTGCGGCTCCACCAGTAATTAGTTCAATAAGCAGTGCAGTTTATCCGTTTGTGTGTCATCAGAGGTTCTATACCTAAACATGGTAAGATATGATAATAATTATCTAAGTTACTATAATAATGTTTACTTTGTTACGAAGCGCTTCATAAATCAGGCTCATTTGAAAAGATCATTAACAGGAAAACAATGGTTCCATCATGGTCCCATGGTAAAGTCCATCACTATAAATCATTCATAACGTCAGTGACATTTCACAGACACCTGTGTAGACTTAAAAAGCATAAAATAATCTGTGAAATTGGTAAACAACCTAAACAAACTTGTGTCTTACTGTAGGATTGTCTTCTATACATCATGGCCGGCTCACTTCAACCACAACCATCTCTGAAACACCCGCTCCGACTCAGCTTCACCACTAGATGGTGGTATGACACATGTTATTGCTCCGGATCAGACAGGAGCAGCACTCTGTGGTGTGCCAAACTACACACTGTTATTAAATCTGACAAGAAGCAGTTGGCTGCTGAAAGAGTGTAAAGAGAAAAAGTCAAGACAAATGTGTCCGGTCAGAATGCCACCAACTGTTTTGACAGCAAATCAAACAGACAGTTTTTTCCCCTCTACAGATGCAAGATGCTTTTATTGGAGGCTTGATGTACAAAGAAATCTCCTCTTAGTGTTCAAGGTTTTATTAGTTTTAGACTGTCGTGCAACGTGGAACACACCTCAGGCCTGACAGCTGAGAAAAGGCGCCACATCCACTGTTTATTATTATTGTATCTACACCAGTGTAACACACAGTGTTTTATGCGGATATTAACTGAAGGATTTAGCCACAAAAAAAAAGGCTTCATGCAGAAGCTGAAAGCAGCAGACGCATGTGATCATGAAAAGATAGCTGGCGGGCTGCCACTGTGTGAGAAAACAAATCATGACAGGTTAAAGTCTGTTTCAGTCTTTGTTGCTTTTGAATTATCTTCAAAGATCTTTGGATCAAATGCAGTCATCAGTGGACCCGAGTGCTAATTAATCTTGGTTAATTTGCGATGCCTCTTTACTGAAGTTAACTTCTTATAAATGTGTAAAACCTGTTTTTTAGTTTTAAGGATGAATTTAGCAAGTGTCCTCTCAAGGTGGATTCATAAGACAACAACTAGATTAATCGCAACAGCCACAACCACAAAACAATAAAATATTAATAATTACGTATTCATCTGTGGTAGGATTAAGGTTTCATTTTGATCATTTATCGAAAAATTCTTACATAAATTCAACATGGTGTATGTCTTAGATTATGCAAAGGCTAATGACAAAACAAACTGTTCTATCTCAGATAAATTGATTTAAAGGTTTTAAACTACTACACATAAAACAAATGTAACTAAACAGAAAATATATAATTTTTTTATTGCAGTCAAACGTTTAATAAAGAACCATTTACGCTGAAGCACTTCTCTTTAGCAGTGCACAAGCAGGTTGTCACGTCTTCATTTCACTTTCTAATCAATAAAGATTAAATTTGTATTCTGTAAAAAACTCACTTAAAAGGTTACTGCCTTGAATATCTTGTGTTTAATGGCAGGGATGTGCAAAATGTACCAGCCAAACATCGATATTGACCGATTTTAACTAAAGTGTCCCATGTCATCTGTTTTGTCGCGCCAGTGTTCAGATGGCTTTGAATTTATTGTAACCGTATACAGTGAATGGTATATTTATAGTTAATTGAACTTTAGTTAATAGTTATTTCACTTTTTACTATTACTATTAAATGTTTCACAAACCGTTTATTTAGCATTTTCTCCTCAAAAGTTGCAAGTGATGTTTACAAAATTTTGTAAATTGTTAATAAATAAATAATTTGCTTTTTCAGGGCCGATACCGATAATTAGGAATCAAAGAGAATACAAAATTATATATTCGGTTTGATATTCATTCGAACCGAACACCAGTGATGGAATAAACCTTTACTCAAATACTGTCCTTAAGTAAAATCAATCATTTCCACTTTATATGACATTTATTTGACACGTTTATTTACTTTGCCGATTCAGATTATTCTGTGTTTAAAGTCTATTGACGGTGACGTGTCCATCAGATATCGTTGTGGGCGGGACACTGAGTGAGAGGATGTTGCATCAGAGCCAAAGTATTTTTAAATCAGCTTATTTTTTATCAGCAATCTGACAGATGGATCAACGATACCGGTAATTGGAAAAATGCTGAATATCGGCCCGATAATCAGCTGGGGCCGATAATCAGCCTACCCCCGATAAATACTGTGCCGTAAACAAATTATATAGTTGGAACTGACTTTTATAAACTTAACATTGCTTAATAAATGACTTGTAAAGTATTTTACGGTTTGTTAATGGTGAAATAACTGGTAATTAAAGTTTAATTATAAATGTCTAATTATTAAATCGTGGTTGTTTTAAAGTGTGACCTCGAGAGCTACGGGCTCATCACATCCCTGCCTTCAGTTTGTAGGCAAATCTAAGTGCAGAGTAATACTTCTCATGGAGTAGGCGATTTTATATCTGGTTGAAAAGGCTTTTAAGGCAGCTCACAAGAGAAACGGTTTCATGTGCAAGGTTATACGAAAAGTAAGAGCTCTTTCTAAAACTGTGTAATGAGAGAAAGAATTACTAAACTATTTTTTTTACATACATATATATAAAATGAAGATTTCTTTCATTCCCTTGAATAAAATTGGGCAAACATTAAAAGAAAACACAATCAACATCCAAGACAAAAAAACTCTATTGGACTAATCGTTATTTTAAACAATCCGTATATGTGTTGGCCCAGAATTTAACCATTGCTGCAACCTTTAATTTATGCTGATTCATGAATAGCATGACTAATTCATGAATTATATGATATGAAAACGAACCGGACACCACCTCTGATGCCACACTTATGAAAACAACAGAGCTGAGATCATTTGAGGAATAACACACACACACACACACACACACACACACACACACACACACACACACACACACACACACACACACACACACACACACACACACACACACACACACACACACACACACACACAGAATATCAGAAGACATTTCCTTCAGCAGGCCCGACTTCAACAATCTGCTGCTTTAATTATCAGTCCCTTCGGTTATTATCTCAAAAGCTGAATATTTCAAACACGATTTCTTCCATCCAGCACCTTCAGACGACTGCAGAGCGCCGGTGTGAGGAACGGACTGCACAGATCCTTGGTTGCGTGTGACCAGCAGGGGTCAGAGCAGCGTAACTGCCACAGGAGCGCGCTCACAAAGACTGATGACATCACAGGCATCTACCTGCCATCTCTGAATCCAATACTGCCGTGCTACCACCTTAGTAGAAGGCAGAGACACTTGACCTAACACTGGATCAATTATCCCAAATAAACTGAATTATTCAGCTGTGTAAAACAATCAGGGAGCCTCCTCCGCCTCCCAGATACTGTTTCCTCCTTTCCAACAAAAGCTTCTCTTTTCACACCTTAAAAAAAACTGGACGGCGCGAGGCTGCTGCACCGAGGCAGCTGCGGTGAGGCGACAGCGGGCGGCATAAAGAGTGGCAGAGCTGGACTTTCGGATGTAAATGCAGCCCTGTTGTCATGTGATGCCCTCCTGTAACGCATATACTCGGCTGTACGTCACTCTCGATCAGAAGGGAGGACGGGGGAAACGCAGCCGCCTTCTGCCTCAACCATCAGGCGTTTTTTTCTCAAGCAGCTCCATATGGCTCTCCTCTGACGGGTTTCAGCAAAGCACCCTTCAGGATTTTGCTGAGGACAAAACAATTGATTGAGCTGGTGCCGCATTGAGATGCATATAAGCCCAATCCATCCCTGTGCTAATGCCGTCCCTAATGTAAAAGCTGGCAAATTGATTTAAAATAGCGGCAATGGCAGGCAAAGTGCTCTATTCAGTTCCTTATTATGGCGCACAATAACCATAGCAACAGGCATGTACCCGGGCAGATTGAATAGATTTAATCTATAATCTCAGCCCACTCAGAGATGGCTCGCCGCGGTGAGATGTACATATAACATATGTCTCCCTCTGCTATAGGCAGCGCTGCTTTCTGGAAAACAATGCTCTCATACGTTCGGGTTTTGCTCGATGAAGCCGGTGGGGTGTGCGTGCGTGTAACATGAACCATTTCTGCAGACACAGAAAATCATTGTGATTCCTTTCTTTTTTTGTCATTTTTCCGGTCACTCAATTTTTACCCCGTAAAACTCACCGGTCTCCCTTTGGTTTGCGTTTCTGGAGTGGGACCTTCCCTTTGGGTCTCCTCTCGCTGCCTGCACAGGGTCCCCCACCAGGTCCGGTCACCCGCAGGGACTCCAGGCCCTTGGAGGACTTCTTATAGGTGAACTCCACCTGCTCGCCCTCCTTTAAGCTGCGGAAGCCCTCCATCACCAGTTTGCTCTGTTGGGAGAAAAAAAAAAAAAAGCAATTATCCATTAAAGAGTGGCAGGCGCTTATAGCAAGATGAAAAAAAAAAAACAACACACGAGGGAGTGTATCTAGTTCAGGGGATGCAAGGATTGTTGTAGGCTACAAGTCTGACGACAGTTGGCTGAAATGATTTTTAATTTCAGCGTGAAAGCCACTCCCGCTTTTTGCAGGGGTGATTACTGCGACGATCTAATCGGATATAATAAATATTCTAACGGGCTACTTAAATGTAAGAGCTAATTCACTGTAACGGCAGTAAGACGATGGACGTCTGAGTCATTCATTTTGTAGACGTCCACATGTCCTTGAATGGCGTCGAATCATTTGGGAGCCGATTAAAAGGCAATTCGAATATCTCCAAGTCTCTCTAAGTCACTTTTTAAAAGGCTTTATATCCGCAGTACTATACAGAAAGTGGACTCTTCTATCATGACTGGCTCTACTGGGTATATAAAACCTTGAATGATGAAGTGAACTGACAAAGACTGCTTGCTTTATCTTGTGAAAGGTACAGAGAGCCTCCATCTCGAGCAGAAAAGGTCATTTTTTTCCAGATGAAAAGACTCAATTTAACGCATTAGTTCTTACATCCTGTCCACAGAGCATAAAGTTCGGCCTTAATGTTGTACAAGCCCCACACCTGTCAGAGCTCATTTTCAACTTAAATATTGAAAAGCTGTCTGAGAGCAGAAAGAAAGAAAGAAAGAAAGAAGTCCCAAAACTATTGTCAAAGAAGAAGCGGCGCGTATCGAAACCGAGAAGTTTGCTGTAGGCGTTCGTTGCAAACGCAGCGGGCACAACATCCAGCAGCGCGCACTGCACACAGAGAAGGCATCGTCTCAAACATGGCGGACTGACTGTATGTGGTTTGCACCAACTGCCATGACAGTCTTTATCTCGCACGCGGCGTCCTTGCTGCGCTCCCTTTATCTACTTTTCGCAGAGGCACCACTTCCTATTCCTTCTGCAGGAAGAAAAAAAAAAGACAAGCATGTCGCACCCATGCAATCATTTTCTCTGAGCAACATCCACCATCCGTCTTATCGGCATGATCGGCATAATTGATTTAGTCACTACATAACCACCGGACGATGATTTATGTCTTGTTGATCGCACAGCACGTACAGCTGATATGCGGTGCATCCGTGACCTTCATGAATCGCAGCGAGCCCTGCGGATCTCGGCATAGGTAAACACACCCACACAGGCACGCAGTGCGCAGAGCGAGCCTTACTACCTACTATACGACCAAGGCCTAAAAATAACACGTGGGACTATCTGTGAATTCTGCTGTAGAGACAGATATGTAGGAGAAAGGAAGAGAAATGAATGAGCAGAGGGAATCAGATGTGAAACTAGAGGAAGGAGAGAAAATGTTCTGGGCAGCAGAATTCTCTACAATGTGTCTGCAGTTACAGGAAGCTGAGGAGCCTCTATAGGTGGTCTATTATTAGACTGAAATGAATATGTAAGAGACCGAAAGGGTGGGAATGTGTAAAACAGCGAGAAGATGGAAGGGGAATTGAGAAGTGTGAATTAATTACAAACTAAGAATAGTACGTGAACTCGGCGCGCTCTGATGAGCGTCTGTCAGACTGCTTCTGTACAGTGACATAAAGGTAAACATGTCACAGCCAGATGCATCTCAACTGCACGGAGAGAGAAAACGCATACAAAAGAAAAGAAAGTACTTTCCTGGTTCATTGTTTGCCTTTGAGAATAAACCAGGGGGAAAAAAAGGTAAAATTGTTTCCTAAAGTCGCTCTTTTTTTTTTAAACAATTAAATTAAAATAAAACAATTAATAAAAGAAACAGAATCACACTCTAAAATCCTAATCAAATAGTTGCCTTTGCATCAATTAGTACCGATTTTAAAATCCATAATAGGAACGGCTGGAACACCATCTCACTGCAAAATGTTCATAGGGAAACTCTTACTATATGTAACGGTGTAAAACAAGCCAAGACTTCGGCATAATGCATGAAAGCTTTTCAGGATATATCAATTCAATGTCACCAGCTTATTTTAAATTAATCAGTATAAGGTTTAAAAGGAATTTCATTTTAGAAACATTATTTTCTGAAACTTTGGGTGACTTAAAATTTTTTTAAGTGAATAAAAGTTTTGTTTCAAGGCCAATATCAAACAACTTTTATCAAAAAGAAAAGAATAGCCTTTGCAACTAAAACGCTTTATCAAGGGGCCATGAACTATTCACTGATTCCTTCAAAACACAAATACAGACATGGACATGTATTTATCTTGTTTCAATTAATTTTTAACTAATGTGTATATTTAGATTTTTATTGTAACAGATGGTTTTTGGAACATCTGTCCTGAATAGTTCTCAAGACGAGTAGCTGCAAATTCAACAAGGCACTCCACAGATGTCACACCGGATCAAAGCCAATTGTGCCTCGAATCAGAACAAATTCAACATGTATAATAAAAAGATTTATTTTGGGTTTATTCCTCCTAAAAACTGTCTTAATATCAAACTTCTTCTGAGACATTCTTCCCCCTTATTTACACGCTTTTTCCACTGTTTATACGAGGGGGAAATCGCTGCAATAGCGTTGGTGTTCAGTACATTCAGATTCATTCTCTCTCTCCCTCAGACGTTGTTTCTAATTCTCTACCTGCAGTTAGCGAAGGACGGAGCCAGGGTCCTTTTTGATTCCAGTCGATCGCTGATGGACGATTTGTCCGTTTCGGACCATTCAGGTATTGGATTTGGCTTTGAGGAAAGGACGAGGAATCGGGCAAAGACTCTGCACAGCAGATGTAAGCAGTGGAATAAAAAACAGAAGCGGCAACGGCCTGAGACACAAATTGAGCTTGTGGCTTTATGCGGCCAATAAAGGATCAATATCAAAAATGCTGTGCTGCAAAAAGCAATGAATAGGTAGATTCAATTTATTAATTAAAACTGCGATGGCCTTGATTTTTTATTTTTTTTTTTATAAAACAACAAACCTCAAGCAGTCTGGTCTGTCTGGTCAGTCTCGTCAGTCTCGTTTTTTCAAATTAAAACAGGAATTGATTTCATGATCACCATTATTAGACCATCCGAATGACTGAAAGGCTTTCCTGTGGCAGAAATCAGTACAAAGCAAAAAAAAAAAATAAAAAATGTAAAAACTGCGCCCATCCCCCACAAAACAACACGCATTCTGAATAATGATGAATAATCATCAACTGCTCTTCAGACTGTGCAGACTGTGCGCGAGCTCTTCCTGTTCCTCTCCTGTCTTCAGTCCACCAGCAGCTTGTCTCTCCAGGTCAAAGTTGAGTGGTTTGTCTCAGCACCCTACCCCCTCTCCAACCCCGTCAATGCCCACAATGCACCAGTGAGGAAACCACACAACCCCTTTTGTTCTGCAGAAATGCAGGAAAACACACACACACACACACAGGCACATATCTCCAACATGTAAGAGGTATAGTCACACTCATGCCTTCATGTCTCGGATGAGTTTCGTCCATGAAGCTCGCAGCAACCCCACCATTACGTAATGAAACGCAGCATGTGGATCTACGTGAGTGTGTGTGTGTGTTTGTTTGCTGTTGTATCCATGCGTCAACGTGTGTGAGAAAAAAAACAAAAAACTTCACAAATCAGAACCTGTAACCCGAGTCCCCTCCTCTCGAGTGACCTGGCGGGTGTCCTGACCCGTTTCAGTTTACGCACAGAGGTCAGGAAAGGGCACGGCCGGGGAGAGGGAACGAGAGAACGTCAGAGAGAGAGAGGGAGAGAGGGAGAGAGTGGGAGAAAACAAAATGGAGGAGTGGCCTGGAGCAGGGGGGTGGTGGATGAGGGAGGGGAGTTTGGAGGAGGAGGAGGAGGAGGAGGAGGGGGTTCATGGAAATGCCTCCAGCGCATTCTGTTCAGCTCCAATGGAGGAGCAACTCCTGATCAGTGGCTGGACCTGGGGGGAGCCCAGGAACAAAACCCCCATTTGATCAGGAGCCCCACAGGTCAGCTGCAGAAATCCGGGGGTCAGCGGTATAACCATCCCAGCACCACCCCCTGCCCGACTGGCGGACCACACCAGCTCTCAGCGCCTTAACGGCGACCGTCATCCTGAAAACCTGAAGTAACTGAGCCAACAAAATGGACACCGACACACTGTAAAATGGCTTGATTATGCTTACGAGCTTCCTTATATGTAATAAATATCTTCCTATAGCTCCACATGTGTGCGTGTGTGTGTGTGTGTGGCTGTGTGTGGGAAGGAGTCAGCGATCAATACAGCATCCTGGATAGAAATAGCCCTCCTTTTCATCAGCCAGGCCCTCGTCATCACCAGGCCCAGCAATCGATACAGGAAGCTGTAACGTGAGGGGATGGGGAAGCGGAGAAAGGACACCCACCGCCCTCCACCACCACCTCCGCCGCCGCCACCACCAGCCTCTCTCCGCGGCGACCACCGGCTATGGAATGGCTAATTATGGGATGCTTTAAATCTGAGGTGGCCCACGCAGAGGCGCGTGCTCGATCGTGATCGTGGCAGGAGGAAAAGGGGGTGTGCGTGTGTGTGTGTGTGTGTGCAGGGGTGAGCGTGACGGAGATGGCGGTCACCATGTGGCGTGGTGCCATTAAGTAGCTTTTTACACAGGAAATGCTAAGTGGACAAAGCTGGGCCACATCAGCTCAGATGGACATAACCCAACAGGATGCATATAAACCAAAGAAGAAAGAGGAGAGAAAGCGAAAGCTGGACGGAGGAGAGAGAGGAGGAGGAGAAGGGAGAAGAGGAAGGGGAAAAAAAAGCACAAACACGCCGACGAAAACCACCAACAGAGCCGCTCTTATGACGCTGACACCCAAGCCCTCCTCAACACGTTGTCATTAGTGGCCCTGACCTTTGAACCCCGCCCAACCCCCATCAAACACTTAAAAGCCTTCATGTTTCCCCTGCCTCAAATTAACAACATCCAACACCCCCCCGATTATGACTGGGGCAAATATTTGATCTGGGGGAGGAAGCACTAGATCATCTTGCTACGTTTATCAGCACGAGAGGGGAAATGAACCTCGCCGAGGTGACTGGTGATAAAACACACCGCCTGCTACTAACTGGACCCGCTCTGAACAGGAGCACAGTCACAAAGAAGATCCGTTTGGCTGTTTTTTTTACACAAATGGCTGTGTTCTATTAAAAAAACAAAACAAAAATGACTTCTTAAGGAAGTGACGCCAAGTCAGAGGAAATTATTAATCGACTTCATATACGCATGTTAATTTGATATTCTTTTCTTTTTGCCCATTTGTTTTGTCTACAACTTGAAAATACTTGACTTTGCACGTCGGGTCACAAATTTTAACCGTATGAAAATATCACACAAATAGGTTTCGCGGTACACGTTATCACACAATTATTATTATCATCAATATTATCCAGAGTTAAAATCGCAACAGATATGACGACGCAAGGTTCTTTTTCTCTGATTGAACAAAAAAAAAATTGTATGCTGAAAATACATGAAACTTTAAAATACACATATTTTTCATATAAACAATATTGTGATAGAATTCAAGCAAAATACACATGGTACAATAACCGTCTGTTTTCATATCAGGGTATACCTCGACACCAGTAAAACACATCAACCCTAACTCGTACGTTGACTTTCATTCATGTTTTGACACTTGAACCTCTCTTTCTCACACACGAGCGTACACCGCAGTCCTGACCATTCTTTGTTCTCAACCATTCTTCCTCTTTTGTTGGTTCTCACTCTCAGCTGCGTGTCTGTTCCAAGGTAATCACATCGTAATCTACGAGTCAAATCCCTTTTTTGTGTCCACATACTTGGTGACTGAAGCCGGTTTTGGTTCCGACAAGTTCCGACAGAAGTAAAAAGGTTCGGAGTTAAATTTTTTCTTTTTTTTTTGGGTGCTTAACAAAAAAATTGCACCACGATGTGCAGCGTTAACACACTCTGTCACTATTAACTGTATTTGTCTTTAAATTGTGTTGGCTGTGTAATATTATTATTGCACACGGTTCAATCTTACTCATTATCTAATTGATTTTGTTGCCGCAAAAGGCAGCAAGTACTTTTTTTTCCCCATCTCTATAATTTGGCACATGATACATAATGGGTCAAACATAATGGAAGTGGGATGATGGTTATTAGCCGCTTGCTTGTGACTGATATGAAGAGATAAACGTTAGCGAAATATGATCAAAAATAGGTTCATCTGGCATTACAACAAGATCGTCTCATCATCTGAGTCTCATGCTTAATGAAAACCATGTTTTTTTTTAGCTGAGAAAAGTTATTTTATCTCCTTCTCTGCCTTTTTAAATATAATTTGTGAAATTAAAGCGCATCACTGATGCATTTCAAAACACTGTTTAAAACAACTGAAATCTCTCCAGACATATTTTTACACATCGGCTTTGTATCTTTGCCATTCCTTATATATTCTTCAAAATGTGTTCTTTTCTTTAACTTTTTTAAAGATGACATGACTTGTCAATCAATCAATTATGTCCCGGAAACTAATCTGCAACTATTTTGAGAACTGATTCATTGCATTTATTTGTCAATTTTCAAGACAAAAAAATGACAAACATTCTCGAGTTAGAGCACCTTAAATGTGACAAAATTTGACTTTTTCATTAAAAGAAAAAAACTTAACTAAATATCTTTGGCTCTGGTAGAAAAGAAACTGAACAAGTCATTTCAGGCTGTAGAAAAGGTAAACGATGAATACAGAAAAAAACCTTGCAGGTTAATCAATGATGTAAATAATTGCTAGTTGCAGCTCGGTCTGTTCAAAGACGGATAAATGGTTTCGTCTCCTAAGAAACAGTCAAAACTAAACATAACTCTGCATGTTTGCCTCGGCTCTAATTAACGTTTGTCTCAGTAAATGTTTCAGTCTGTCTGGATTTTCTTCTTTTTTTTTTTAAATCAAATGAAGTTAAATGATGTGAGGGCAGCAAACACAGGCGACACTGTGTGGGCGCTCTCTTTGTGTTTCAGGTGAACTGCGACTTGTTTTTAGCCCCCTGCTCTGCTCGCTACTCCACCACCTTTCCAATTACCGATCATCTCCGCTGTATGTGGCCAGCTCCTCAAAAGGAAGTCACATGACTGGTCTTTCTTCTTCTTTTGCATTTTTTGATGTGCAGAGGAGAAGGGTGGGTTCGGTTGGAGGAGGTGCGGGGGTTGAGGTGGGGGGTGGGGGGCTAGTGTTGCTGCAGGAGAGACAAAGCCTGATACTGGCTATCTGGAGGCAGAGATGGGTGGGGCCTGCATGCCAAACGGTGACACGGACCAGAGGTTAATCTCACTAGGGGCCCACTTTAACCTCGCTACACAAAACACACACACACACTTTCCTGCGTGCACACACACACACACACACACACACACACACACACACACACACACACTCAAAACCTAAAACATCCTACAACGGTTCACATGTAGACATCAGCAGCCGAGTGGTTCGGAGAAAAAGAAGTAAGAGCCCCCCCCCACACACACACACACACACACACACACACAAACTCGCACTCACTGGCTCCATAAATTGAACACACACACTCTCTTCTGGAGGTTTCAGGAGAGCAGCAGCAGCAAACTGTTCAACATTTCAAACTGATTACCGACAAAGGGCAAGCAGCCCCCCACCTCACCGCCACACACACACACCCCCTCCTCACCCCACCCAACGCTCCTGCCTTTTTGTCTTTAAAGAAATTCCTCTTTTTTAAAGAATGCCCGAGGAGAGAGCACCCCCCGTGTCCCAGCAGGAACTCACGCACGCATGCACACACACACACACACACACACACCAACACACACTCTCTGTCTCTCTCACACACACACAGAAAAACACTCAAGTCCAGGTAGAGAAGAGGTTGACAAACAGATATAATGAAACAGCTGTGTGTGTGGAATCGCTAAGCAGAGAAGTAGAGCGGCTGAAGAAGCTTGATTACCCCCCCCCCCCCCATCTCACACACACACACACACACACACACACACACCTTCCAGAGAGGAAGTGATCAGATAGGAGCTCCTGATGAAGAGGCCTCCCAGGAAGAGAACTCGTGGTCGGGCGGGGACCCTCTCGCTGACTCATACGCCCTCCCTCTCTTACCTCCTGCTCCTCCACTCACACACTCACTCACTCACTCACTCACTCGTCTTTTTTCCAACCTCTCGCTCATGTTTTCCTCCTTCGGCTACCAGCTACCCCACCCCCGCCCGCACCGCCTGCCCCCGCACCGCCACCCCTCACCAACACTTATTTTTTCCCACATCCCTCCTCTTTTCCCTCTCCTAGGAAAACTCCTCCTCTTTCTCCTGTCCTCATGCTCCCTCTTCCCCTCCTGCTCCTCACTCTCTGTAATGCGGGAACAAACCTGCACTATAACTGACAGCTAATCTTGTACCACAAATGCAGAATACTTCATGACCTTTTGTGCAAAGCCAAACTCTCTTTCAAAAGCCATTACAGAGGTCTGTTCCATTATGCTGCTCTGCATGCGCAGAAGTCACTGATGTTAAAGTATTCGTATCCTAACAGAAAATATTCCTTATTACAGAATGTGGATGCCGTAGCAACACAGAGGATAACGAGCAAGATTTTAATTCCACATTTCCTAAACATAATGAAACGGCATCGGTTAAGTCCAAACAACTGATCAAATTATTATCGGAATAACAATATCTAAATGCCAGAAGCAACAATTTTTTCATAAAAGCTAAATTTGTGACAAAATAATGGGGGTTTTTCTTGGTCTTTAGATGCAAGTGAATAGAGCTACAACGATTAATCGATTAGCTGCCACCTTAAATGAATCACGTACTATTTTGATAATCACTTAAATCAGCTTGAGTACGTTTTTAAAAGGCGAGAAAAAATGTGACCATCTTTGAGTTGTGGGCAAAACAAGACGCCGTAGGATGTCAGGGGATATGAAGATATTAGTGTCAGGATTATCCTGCCAATACTATCCCCATAATCATCTAAATATTCTTAAGACTTTAAAAAAGGTACACCATGTAGTTTTGGGGAAGAACCTTCAGTCGGACTTAAACCACGACTCAAACGGAGTAAACACAAACTGGACGACAAAATTTCATTCATTTACTTTGCAGGAACCATGTTTCTCACTTCAGGCAGCGTGCTGGGACCCAAATACTCTGAGGACAACTTGTTCATTCAGTTCTGGAAATATATATATTTTTTATAAATACATTTTTGAGTTTGTAGTACTGCCTTATTAATAATATATATATTACATTTACCTTAAAGTCTACTAAAACACACTGGAATCACTTTTGTTGGGAAACAAATATCTATATTGCGTCACAGAAAGGACACACATCCTTTTTTTTGGTGAAATACAATCTAAGAATCTTTAAAGACATTGTCATAAATCATAAGGTCTTCCTGCACGAATAAAAGATAAACAAATGGTGGTAACCTTTTTTACTCTGGAATCGGTAGCATTCACACACATCCGAGTTAACATGTTTTTCGGGGCGTTACAATGTGCGTCAGCCATGGAGACTAGTTTAGGCCAACTCAGAATAAATCAGGAAACCGATACAGAGGCTAGACAGCCGACAGCTCGATTCACGATTATTATAACAAAAATTCACCACGATCAACTTATTGTGTGTGTTTTTTTATCCGATCCTTTTGTATCAGGTAAGGATGGAATCTTGGACCGTTTTCCGACACTGTATAGACCAAACTAATCAATTCATTGGGGTAAATGATCAACAGCGGAAGTAATTATCAACTGCAGCGCTGTAAGAAAGCGCTGCCTGTTTGGTAAATCATCGCGGCTTGAATAGACGCAACAAAAAAAAACAAAAAAAACAAAATCTCCCTCACTAATCTCAGTCATAATACCTGTCAAAATAATTCCTAGCATACCGCGCAGCCTTAGCATCAATGTGTCCAACTGGCTGCAGGCTGACAGCAGAGACACACACAGTGCACAGATGAATGCAAATACTGGCAGAGGAATGGCGTGTTTTGCATTCAATATGACAATGTGCTTATGAATGCATATTGTCCGCCCTTTGTGCTGAATGACAGCTGTATTGTTGTAAACACGAAGCTGGAAACGCTGGGGGGAAATGGACTAGTGTAAACATAAGATTCACTGTATGCTAGTTAATTCTTCTATAAAAAGGACTTCTGTGGAACAATTTGCATTTTTACAATTTTTTTTTTTTAAACGCGAAAAATACAAACTGCAAATGCAAAATTTAAGAGAATCATTATACAGAGTTGTAGCTGACAGTTATTAATCTCACACCTTCAATATCTATATTTTCTAGTTAACGCCGAGCATTTCAGACCACATCGAGCATTGGACACATATTACCCACAGACAACTGCATGGCACCAGTCTGCTCTGTCCTCCGCATCCTTTTTACAAACTGCCAACTTGTGCACAGCTCTTGGAGCACTTTCCACCATCCCTTCGAAAAAACATCTCTGGCCGGCAGGGAAATTAGGAAGCCATGAGGAGTACGTCGATAGATGCAGTGGATGGAGCCGCAATATGAAAGTATCAATCAGAAATATCTAACACACACACACACACACACACACACACAGACACGCTGCACTGCGCACTTTACTTATAGCCTCTCTTTGGAGATCGCATGTGAAAAACTGTATCCACACACAAATAAAGGTTGATAATAATAATAATAATAATAATAATAATAATAATAATAATAATAATAATAATCATCATCATCATCATCATCATCATCATCATCATCATCATCATCATCATCAAAGTATTTCACGCCGGATGATCTGTGCTAGTGGATCCGCGCACCAACCGTTTATTGATGATTAATTTCAGGATTAATCATTTAGTCTGTGACCAAATGCTTCGTTTTCTTTTCTTTTTCCCCCCCCCCAAAACATAAATTCTTTTCATTTAACACCATGGATAAAAATGAAACGCAGCAAATTCTCACATTTAAAGGAGCTGCAACCAGCTACTGAAATTGATTATGAAAACAGTTTTTTTTCGACTGACGTATTAATCATTGCAGCTATAAGTAGCACTTATTAATACTGTCCAAGGTTCACTTTGTAGTTTTGGGGAAATACATTTTAAATCAGAAGAGAAAGATCTATTACGCCTAAAGACACAGAATAAACAAACTTGTTTTCATGACTGACCCTTAAAGAACAACACCGTTTCACACCGTTTTACTTTGTTTATATGTGGCGGACCCTGCCATCTTTCTAGCTTCAAACAGTGGGCCTCATTTTCCTCTAAGAGAAGCTTGTTCATTCAGTTATGGAAAAAATACAGATTTCTGAGTTTGTATTATTACCTAATTAATATTGTAAATACTAAAATTCTGTTCTCAATAACTACATAGTGCCCCTTTAATCGTGTCTCTATTTCTTGTATATTTATATGGATACAAAGTGGTCACAAACTATAGTTTCCATGCACATATTTTTAAGATTATTTTTATGTTTTAGGATTTTTTTATATTTTATTCTTATGCCTTACTAGCCTTCTCTATTCATATCTTCTTTACATCTACAGTGTAATAGTCTTTTCTAGGAGAGGCAGCTGTAACAAACCCAATTTTCACCTCAGGGATCAATAAAGTATTTCTGACTTCTGATAATCAGTGCCATGACAATGGAAACAAATGGAGCAAAAGTCGACACATTGCTTAAAACGTAAGTCTCTCTTAAACAAATGTGACCCTTTTTTTCCTCCAGCAAATTCACAGCAGAACTCTAATTATTTTACACACGATGGCCAAGTATCGATCGCATTTTAGTTCACATATGTTTATAACAATCAGAAAAAAACAGGTTAAGGATCATTTAAAATGTATATAAACACCAGAATAAAAAGGAGGCGAACGCAACAAATCATAGAGAAACATCGACCCCATTTCATAATCGCAAACTGAAGCACAACAACACTTTACTATTTTTCGCTGGAATGCAACTTAATAAAAATAATAATAATAAATCACACCATCAGAGGTTCACCATCACCACAAAGAGCCGATGAGGACATAAATTAATGCTGCCTTAGTGAAACTATAATTCCTCAGTGCACTAGTTTGCCTGATGCTGTCCAGCGGCCCCATCTTTTTTTATTCACCACTACATCACTGCTGACATTTGACCCCTGATGTGCACGCCCCCGTTCCTCCTCCTCCTCCTCCACCTCCCCCCCACCACCACCAGTTCAGCAGCACAACATCCAGTGAGCCCACAATAAAGACACCTCTACTCCAGAGGAGGGTGTCAGATGAAAATGGTGGAGGAAAAAAAAAAAAAAAAAACTCTCCTCGTTTCAAGTATTTTTTAAGGCCACTTTACAGGACCGTAAAAAAAATAGAGAGAGAGGGGAGACTGGAGGCACGGGAGGGACTCCACTAACGCCTCTCTGTTTGGCTGCAGAATAAGTGGAAAACAAGGCCTCGGACATGAACTCCACGCACAATAAATCAAAACAGAACAGGCGGGTGGAGAAGCAGGCCAGGCTTCCACATCACAAAATGCAATAAGGATGTAGCAGCAAAACAACAGCGAGGGGGCCGAACAGCCTCACATAACACAAACCATAAGGCACCATCTGACCTTCCTTTCTTGTTACTATTATCATTATTATAATCATTCAACCAAACATGTTTTTCAGACATCTTGGTTGGACGGCTGGATGTGAGGAACAGCTCTGCACGTCCACTGGGGACCAAGTGTGAAACTAACCGTGTCACAGCCACACGACATGTTCTCCCTTCCTTCCCTCCACAGTGCAGAGCTGGACGCATGTGGCTTAAAGAGGAAACTTAGCATGTTTTGGTTTTTTGGGGGTTTTCTTTCCCTCCAAGCCCGGTGGAAAACGTGTGATTACACAGTAAGGTGTTGGGTAATGCAAAACATCCGGATGATACAATGTGGCTGCAGGAGAAATGAAAAGGGGGCCCTCCGGACAGGATTCAAAGCTGACAGTGAAGTTGTTTTGGGGGGGGGGGGGGGAATCAAACTAATCATATCCCTGATTTTTTTTTTATATCTTTGATCTTTTTATAATTTTGGGGGGGGGGGAACAGAGGCAGAGGAGGACACACTGTATCATCATCATCATCATCATCATCACCACTACCAGCAGCAGCAGCACAAAGCAGATGTTTGCTCCTCGAGGGTGTTGGTTTGTGTGCTCGATTTCGTCGACGTCAAACTTACTTGGTGGACGAAAACATCCAGAGGGGGGTCGACGGGGCTCCCTTCGCTGCTGGTCATTGAGATAAATCCGAAGCCCATGCGGACGTTGAACCACTTGCAGAAGCCGGAGCCCGACAGGATCTGAGGTCGAGTCCGGTCCTCCTGCTCGGCGGACTTGGCGGGGTCCTCTCCGCCACCTTTACCCGGCCCTCCTGAAACAAGAGGGTGGAGGAGGAGGAGGAGGTGGTGGTGGTGGTGGGTGGGGGCACATGAGAAGCAAGTTAGAACATTTTTACAGGCTCAAGGACAAACAGCATGCAGGGGCGGCTGGGGGATACAGGTTTATATAAGTTTAATGGGCTCTGTTGCGTAAAAAGAATTTCTTGAATGAGAAGAAGAAGAAGAAGAAGAAGAAGAAGAAGAAGAAGAAGAAGAAGAAGAAGAAGAAGAAGAAGAAGAAGAAGAAGAAGCGTGGGGGGGAATCCCCTCCACTTTGCAAACACGGGGCTATGTGAAGTTCAGGGCCGGTAGAAATTTCCTCCACTAGTATTTTTTCCGACGCCACGGGGGCGCGTGGTGCTGTGATCCGGCGTGAATCGAGCCCGGAGGAGAGAAAAAAAAGTTCCTCCGTGACAGATGACCGCCTCGGATCCCGTGCACGGCCCAAGGAGGTGCTCGGTCGGTGCAACTTGTGGAGGGATATATTTAGTCTCGTGCATCTGGAGTTGTGTACGCTACGGGACCCGAGAAAAGGCAGGTGTACACATGGCTCCTCGAGCACCCTGCGAGTGTGCACCAGGCTGAGCACCCTTCACCATGCAGCGGGGTCTGAGACCGGGCGGAACACGGCGGAGGGGCACGGTGTTCGGCAGAGGCGGCTCGGGTCCATAGTTGTATTTGTCTTTTTTTGTCTTTTTTTTTTTTGAAAGGTTTGAAACAACAATCAACGTTACACCTTGTCCCCCTCCACCTCCACCCTTCTCTTTCTCTCTCCTTCTCCCTCCTTTCCTTTCCTTTCCTTCCTTCCCCCTTCCCCTTTTTTTTCTCCTCGCGCGAGCACACATAGGAAGGAGAGGGGAGAAAGAAGAAGAAAAAAAAACAACTAAAGGGCAAAAAATAAGGAGAAGAAAAATAAAATAATAATAATAATTTGCAGAATAACCTTCGGCCATGTTTCCCCGCGGACCCTCTGCGCCCAAGTTGCGATAGAGAAGCTTCCTCTGCGAAAACGGGCTGCGGTAGTCACCATTAATCCGACATCCTCGATCCCATCGGTCACCAATTTAGCTCGCATGGTACGGCGTGCTTTCTGCCTTTTGATATTTTTGTCATGTCTTTCTGTCTTCCCTTCCAATCCCTTCCTCACTCGCACCACCTCTGTACTGATCTCTCTCTCTCTCTCTCTCTCCCTCTCTCTCTCTGCCTCTCCCTCTCTCTCTCCCTCTCTCTCTCTCCTTCGCTCTCATTCGCTCTCGAGCTGGCTGTGCCCGTTCCCGTAGTGGGAACACGTGACTTTGTCAATTACATGCTTTCTTGCTACTAATTTCTGCTCCTGCGAGTCCAGGAGGAAGAGAGAGGGAGAGAGAGAGAGCGCGAGGGAATCGGACTCGCAACCTCCGCAGCATCGCGCGATCGTGACGGTAAAAAAAAAAAAAAAAAAAAAAAAAGACAACAAAAAAAAACAATTCGCAGTGTTGGATTGGATTGTGCTGCTCGGATCAGGGCTGTATCATGAAGGAGGGTTTGGTTGAAGCTACATAAGGCTATTACACTGCCAGATTAGATTAGATGGGATTCAATTAAAATGTAATGATTCCTTTGGGGGAGATTGGTGTCGTCATAGCAGCGGGAGAAAAGACAACAAACATGACACAAAAAAAAAAGAAAAAGAAAAAGGCAAGAAGTTTGAAAATGTGCTGAACCAGTGTGTGTGTGCGTGTGTGCGTGTGTGTGTGTGTGTGTTTTTGTATTATGTGCTTCGTGGAGCTGGAGCCATGCAGCAGTGTGTGAATAGATTTTTAAAAGAAATGTGCCTCTTCCCTTGCATGTTGTTGAGTCAGAGGCGAGCCCACATGGCCTCATAAGATACCATAAATACCAGTGCAGTGGAGTCACATATGAGCACCACACTGCAGCGCAAACAAATAACTTCTGTCCAGACCGCAAAATATTAAATCATCTGCAGAAAAAGGTTCCCCTTCCTCAAGAATAGCCCGGTTTTATATACGTATACCTACATATGTATCCAAAAGCTAAAAGATTTGGTGAATATTTGCCTGTTGTTTGATGCAAAGTCAACTCGTGCCACCACAACACAGAGACACAGAACACATTTGTTTACATCCTTGTCTTATTTTACGTCACACCAACGTGACAGTGAGACAAATAGCACATTTGTCTGTATCTTTTGACCTATTTTACCCCCAGAACACTTGACTCGAATGCACCAATACGACACTGAGACCAGCAGCACATTTCTTTTCTGTGTCTCCGTTTTATTTTTCTCCAGACGAATACAATCACACCAATAAGACACGTAGACACAGAGCGCATTGGTCTATATCTTTGTTTGATTTTACCCCAGACTACAGACTCACGCCAACACGACACTGAGAGCACATTTGTCTACATCATTTTTTCAATCTATAAGCAAAATACCTATAAAGAATCCTGATTTCTAGAGTCTGACTGACTGAACTCTGAAGTCTTAAAATAGCACACTGAGACACCTGAATTCCCTTTAGCCTGACACCAGAATAACCAGTAAACAGTAAAAAAAAAAAAAGTTTTTTTTTAAATGCAATGCTCACTTTTTCTATGCTTTCCATGCACGCACATGTTGTTCCTGAGCTCATGTTTCTAACGTACGACCAGTTGCCTCCTCCCAGCATCATAGTGGGCACCAGAGGAGAAGCTGAACTCACAGCTTTGGAATGTGACTGGAAAAGCCAGAAAAACAAAACCTGAAAACTGTTCGGCCTCCTGTGATGTGCTGTTGTCAGTTCAAAAAAGAAAAGAGAAAAAAAAATGTTTTTAATAGAAATCGATCAGCCAAAGACAGCAGAGACGATTTGGAGAAGATCTCGACGGTTATTTAGAGCGATGTGAGCGCTGATGATTTAAACGGTGGCTGAGTTTTAGAGGATAGCATCGGATGAAATATGAGAAGTTGTAAAGGGAAGATTTTTGGACCAGATTACATTCATAAGAAGCCCGATTTAAGAAAGTGGTCCTGATAAAGCAGAAATCTGGCAATTAGTAATGTTTCTTGAAGTTATGAACTTTTTTTAAAGGGTTACAAATAGTATTAACATTGCCCTTCTATGTTTTTACTGGGCTGTTTTTGCTTCTTAATGGAATGTTGATGATTTTAAATGTGCTAATCTGGATTGAACTGAATTGGTATGAAATTGGTACATGACTTTTACTGATGCTTATTACTTTAATAAATGTTCTGCACATTCATCTGGAGAAAATTATGTAATCCCCCCCCAAAAAAATAATGGAAAACAACATGTAAAATCTATTCTTTAAGAGTGAAACTTGGATAAAATCAAGTTTAAGCTGCACAATCAAGTTCTCCTTTCAGTCCACCAACGTGGTTCAAACCCTCCAGACGGGAGAACAGGTCTGACCAGAAGCTACAGACCACACAGCACATCACCAAACAAACCAGCCTGAAAAGTAGTCGGCTCATTGAGAAACTTCCCATCTTATCTCACGTCTACTCCCCCCGGTGGGGACGTTTCTTTCTCAAGGGGTTATTCCCGAGTACGAGGAAAGAGGAAAAACACGTTGGAGGAATGAAACAACAACAAGCTCCCAAATCTCCACCCACCAGAGCTAAAGAGCCCACCCTCCGGAATTCACGAGCTTTTACCCCTACCCCCAATCCATCCATCCCAGCCCCCGCGCCAAAAAAAGGAAAAAAAAAAAAAAAAAGAGGGCCTGTTTTTGAAGATGCTTGTAGAGGAGGCCTCCACAGTGGCCATAGAATTACTGTTTGGGTCACAGGGTTGGATGCCAGTGTCAGATGTTATCCACTCACTCATATCCTGACAGGACCTTTCTGATTAGGACAGAGTAGTCGGCGGAACTCGGCGGCAGTGCAGCTCGCCTGGCATGTGTGCAAGCTAATGACGGGGGGGAATAATTTAGATATGGGTGGCTCTGGGTGTGCCTGTTAGTCAAAGGAAGCCACTGAAATAGCAAAACGGAGATTAGAGGAGATTTTAAGACACCTAAAATCAATGTGGGAGCCTTAATATGGCCGAGGAAAA
Organism: Diplodus puntazzo; assembly: GCA_963678695.2. Taxonomy (NCBI): domain Eukaryota; kingdom Metazoa; phylum Chordata; class Actinopteri; order Spariformes; family Sparidae; genus Diplodus; species Diplodus puntazzo. Next base: position 16,309,313 of record OZ023172.1, read on the forward strand.
TATTTGTAGTGTGAAACGGAGGAGATGTATGAGGACAGGATGTTTGAAGGAAAAACATGTTTGATTCAAGCTTTACTGAAAATATCACTTCTTTCTTTACGTTAGATGTTTGTTTTATGATCGACAGTAACTACAATAGACTTTGGCGAGCATTTTATTTGTCTTTATGCTACAGGATGAGGTTGTTTTCAGACTTCACTTCAGATACATTTTCCACGGTTTTGTGCAGCGCATGGATTCAAAAAAGGAACTTTTCTTACATGATTTGCACGTAGAGTTACTGATCAGTGTCTTTATTTTACATCGTTGTTTGTACTTTCAGTCGAGTCTCACTGTAGCCACCATTTCATCTGATATTTTATCGTTTTCAAACTTGCTCTGACTACAAAACAATCTTTTCTCCCTTCTTGTTTGTGTAGACGTGAACTAAAATTACACATAATTACATTTCTGCACCGAAAAGTTCCTGAACAGCTTCAGTATTTTACATTGTTGCCTCTCTTATAGTTCAGTCTTTCTTTGGCCACACTATTATTAACCGTTTGATTGTTTTTAACTTGTTTTAACTTCCAGTTTATCTTTTTTTTCTTTTTGGCTGGAGAAGAGAAAATAGATGAAACAGCTTAAATAAAAAGTAAACTTCTTTAGTTTACATTCTCGTTTTACCTGTAATCAATCGAGCTGTAAGTCTTCCTTGAACCCCCGTTTTATTTATTGTTTGATTTCGTTTTCAAACCAGCTTTAACTCCAGTATGTCCTTTTTCACTGTATTTGAAGACCATGAAGGCTAAAAAGAGTCACCTGTCTTATTAAATTGTGCCAAACAGGCTCCTGATCAACTTCTGTTGTAAATGTTCTAAATTGTTATTTTTCTGTTAACTTCTGCTTCAGCCACACTTTTAACCGTTTCATTGTTTTCACACTTGCTGTATCTTCAGATCCGTCATCTTTTACTTTTGTGGAGAAGACCAAACAGGCTAAAAATAGCAACATTTCTAATGAGCTTTTGCACAAGAAGTTTCTGGTCAAACTCCTTTGTTTACATTGTGTTTTTTTTTTTTACAGTCAAGCTTTCTTGATTGTTTTCAACACCAAGTCGATCTTTTTTCACTTTTTTATGTGGGGGGTAAATCAAATAGACTAAAAGGAGCCACACTTCTGAAGAAGTTTGCACAAGAAGCTACTGATCAACTGAAGTATTTTATAATGTTATTTTCTTTGTAATCAACCCAACAGGAAGTCCTTCTTCAAACGTTTTATTTACACTTAGAATGTTTTTCAATGAGCCTTAACTTCAGATCAAGATATTTGTAAAGAAGAGCATTTAGGCAAAGAAATAAAAATGTAAAAATAAGAGAGAGAGAGAGAGAAAGAGACTTTTCTTATAAAGGTCAGGAAAAAGTCTTTTTTTTAATCTACATCAGGAGTTTACAGTCTTGTTTTGCATATAATCAACCCCACTAAGTCATCCTTTAGCCATCATTTTTTTTACCGTTCTTATGAAGTTTTGCACAAAGTAAAAATGTAAAAAGGCAGTTTATACTTTCTTGTCTTCTTACACTCAACAGATCTGCAGGTTTTACTTGAGCCAACTTTTTATTGACACTTTAAATGTTTTTTCAAACGTGCTTCATCTCCAGCGTTATCTTTATTTGGAGAAGAGCACATAGACTGTAAAGAGCCCTTTTTACTCTAAAGTTTGGCAAGAAGTACTTTTGAAGTTTACATTCTTGTTCAACTCCAACTGGAATTTTTCATTTAGCCACCTTTTTATTTGCCCTCTGATTGTTCAAAGTTCAAACTTTAGCCATCTTTTTATTTAGTTCCAGCTGGTCATTTGTCTTGTAATCAACAGCAACAAGAAGTCGCCCTTCAGACCGCTCTTTATTTGCCCTCGTGCTGCCGGATAAGAATCTTTTCAAACTTGATTTTACTTTTTATCAGTCTTTTCCCACACTTTTTTATTTTCAAAGAGGTAAAGTATTTTTTATTTAATTCTGCAAAAAGTTAGAGGTTTCATATTTGTAACATAACCACAAAATGGACCTCTTATCCGAAGATAGAACTTCTATAGTTGACATTACTTGTTTTATCTCATGATCATCGCCAAATACAAGTGCTACGTCGGCTGGTCTATCTTTTCATTCACCCTGATGCTACAAGATTAGATTGTTTTCAACAGAGCATCACTATTCTGCTTGGGGAAAGAGCACATGAAAAAATAACAACTTTTCTTATGAAGTTCTGCACAAGAGTTAGAAGACCCATTCTTCTATAACTGTCCTATTATAAAGATCTAGTGATGTTCATCTAATGTTACTGTGATAGCCTTTTTGTTAGCCTACTAACTTTGGTTATAATGGTAAGCAGATGTAAAGTTGGTATCACATGTATGCTATTTTTCTTAAGTTTTTCTCTCATGTTGAGTTTAATATCAAAACAGAACAGCTTTTATGGGACTGTGTGATCCACTTATGAGTAATACAATATGAAACAAATAAAGGTACATCAGTTTTTGTAAGTCTAATGGCGGATGTGCCATGAGGACAGACTTTTGCCAACATTTGTCTATACTTCTACATATACAATAATATATAAAATAATATTGTAATACACAATAGCAGTTTTCCAGCACCTATAATGCTTGGGTTTATTTTAGTTTTTGTCTCTCAGTCTATCAGTCACAATCAAACTTTATTTCAATCTTTTTTAAGAAAAAGGAAAATTTCACATATTTCCCCTTTTTAATATCATAGGTGATATATTGTGGCAGTGAACACCAACTGGAGGTCACTGATTATATTATATTCATAGATTATTTAAACAAAAGAAATGTTTAATTCTCTAAACAACATTCTTGCTCGTAAACCAACTGTTCAAACTTGCCACAAGCACTTCTGTAGAGCGTCGACTCTTAGTTGATTTTAAGAAAAATGTCTCCAGTGGTTCAAACGAAAATCACTCTGATTTCTTTAGGCATTTGGTTATCTCGACCAAAACACATAATTACGAGCTTTGAAACATGGAGCAGAAGCAGATTCCTGAGCTGTTTGAATACCAACTTTTCTGAAGCAGACTTTGGACTCCCTCACCCCAGCTAACCCCACCCAACCCCCACTCCTCACCCTGTAGGCTCCCAGAGGAAATTTGCCTTTACCCTGCTGCTGTCAATGCAGTTCAAAGGGTTCATTGAGTCCGTCTCTCCTCTTTTCTCCTTTCTTTTTCCGTGAAGGGGGTTATTTTTTTGTCGTTTACTTCATGCATTCCAGACACCAATCCTTCACTTTTTTATATCCTCTGCAAGGGGAGTGTAAACAGTGAGGGCCAGGCCAGGTCATCGCCTCTCTGGGTTATTTTTCTACAAGTGGAGGATGTGAACATGAGAGAGGTTTTACATGCCTTCATTTCTTAATTATCTTAATCATTTTTAAATTATAAACACAGGCCAATTTGACTGCTCTTTGCTTCAGTCCACATTCCTCTAGATTTCTGCAGCAGAAGAAGAAACAAATGACTCATTTTTTTGCATTTTAACTAAATTCCTAATTTGAAATGTGCACAGATTTCGTTAAGTGTTATTTTGACTCAACGAAAAAAAATTAAACAAGTCTCACAAATGCGCCCCGTGCGCCATGTGCTCCATTCATGAGCACCAAAGTGAAACCAAAACTTGCAGAAACAGTATTTTCTTCATTTTCTCGCTTCAGTTGGCAAACACACAGCATTAAACTGCTGGTTTAAAACCACATTTAAAATATGTGTAGGCGTGATGAATGTTTGAGCTCAATCCGACACATGTTCAGGAACCTGTGGGCTGTTTTTTTTTTTCTCTAACCACTGGACTCCAGGAGGATCATCTCACTTCTATCTCCGGATCAACAGCGAGAAAAGAGATTCCGATGAACTTGTCTTGGTAAAAATGTGCAAAAGTCTCCCACCAACAGGAGTAAACAGGCTGGAAATATGTGAATGAAATATCGGTGACGTCAGAGAGAGAGAGCGCTGCGAGAGGGGAAGTTGGAGAAGAAGCGCCTGGTGCAGCCGGTGCGCCAAAAACTGCGCACGATGGGACAAAAATCTATTATTTTAACTTCTCTGACTCACTTCTCTTTATTCTTTTTTTTTATTATTATTTTCCTGCCGGGATCCTGCGGGTCAGTATGACTTCATTGCTTCCTCTTAACCTTTCAAAAATAGTCCATCGTTTGCTGATCATAAACACAGCCTGTGTTTTTCAACCTAATTGATTGATTTCCTCTTGCGGAAGATCAGCTAAATGCTCATTTTTAATAATCTCACGGTGCGTTTAAGGGACCTCGTCGTGATCGGCGTCTTTTGTTTTAGTTTCTTTTATTTCTGTTTTTTTTCTTTAAAGATTACCTGAAGTTTACTTCTGATTCCATCGTGCCGTGTTATTGTCCTCGATCACCGACTTTTTTTTTTTTTTAACTTGGTAACTTCAATGAACGTGTGTGTGATAAAAGAGCCGATCCATCACTGTGCCACGGTGTTAAAAAAAAATCCGGTCATATCAGGTCAATGCTGGCAGGTTCCTCTGCTCCACAGTGGTGGAGCCAAACACCACATCCACAGCCTCTTTGTGGGGGTGTTTAAACTGGAGTTAAAGGAGATTTGTGCTGTAAAAAGATGGTTACAAAAAAAAAGAAAAAAAACGACTCACCTGTTGGAGAAGGAGCGGACATCCTCTGTTTTTGTTCGCCCTCTGAGAATGAGTGAGATGGCGCAGACGCTTCTCTCGGTGTTCCTCTTGATGGAGCAAACGTGGAGGAGCAGACCTGAAGCCTTTGCACTCTAAGTTTGGGTTACATGTTTGGGCTGACTTTAACCCCGGCGCATGAAAGCCATCACGGCAAGTGACCCGGCTGGCTGGAATCAAAGAGATCTTTCCATGGATGAATATTTTATGGTGGCGCTGTAACAGAAGCCGCAGCAGCGCGCAGAGGCCGGGCAGATTTGTTTTTCCTTTTAAAAAAAAATCGTGTCACAGTGAGACAACAGATTGCTGGGCTGAGCCACACATCTGGAAACTCATCTCCAGAAATGTCACTGTCAGCTTCTAGTTTCCTCTCTAAAGGGCTGCTTTTCAGTGTTTTGGGTGTAAGAGAAAGCCAAAATGAGAGGGAAGTTTGAGTTCCTTTCCTAAGAATGATATCAGAATGCCTGTCTCATGGCTCCCTCAAAACCATGTGGCACCCATGTCCTTCCCCATCATGCTCCCAGCCTCCTCCCCCCCTGCTCTTTCTCTCTTGTTGATAAGGATCCATACCTCACATCCCCCACTCAGCCTCTTAACAAGCAGCATTCACCCATCAGAGCCATGAAGTGACAGAACATTTCCTTTAAAACAGGCCAGTGATCAATTTCATCTGTCATACAGGTCAGCAATATGTATCAATATGCAATGTATCTGACTCTCTAAGCACTGAACTGTTCTCAGACCAGTGATTGGGAGCTCATCATACCCATTGGTTCCCTTCAGATAGATAGATAGATAGATAGATAGATAGATAGATAGATAGATAGATAGATAGATAGATAGATAGATAGATAGATAGATAGATAGATAGATTGACCTTCGTCCTCATAATAAGAAGTACAGCTTTATTTTGATTCAAGTTTTATGTTCTCAATCAACTGCTTGAATACACAGAAGTAAAGATCCACCAGCCTCACATGCTTCATTTTTGAGAGAAACATTTAGGTCTACAAAGAAGGAAAGAAAGAATAAAAGAAAGAAAGGAAAGAGGTAAAAAGTGAAAGAAATAAAGAAAAAAGAAAGAAAGAAAGACAGAAACACTTAGATAAAGAAAGAAAAAGAAAGAAAAAGAAAGAAAGAAAGAAAGAAAGAAAGAAAGAAAGAAAGAAAGAAAGAAAGAAAGAAATAAAGTAAAAAGAAATAGATAAAGAAAGAAAAATAAAGAAGAAAGAAAGAAAGAAAGAAAGAAAGAAAGAAAGAAAGAAAGAAAGAAAGAAAGAAAGAAAGAGATAAAGGAAAGAAAGGAAAGAGGTAAAGAAAGAAAGAAAGAAAGAAAGAAAGAAAGAAAGAAAGAAAGAAAGAAAGAAAGAAAGAAAGAAAGAAAGAGATGTTTGGTGCTGTTGACGATTCTTCTCTTTCCCAAATTGCACATTTCCACCACAGGAAACTAAAACCTCCGTCAGATGGAACCATTATAACATTATTTATGCATAATCTTCCGCCGAGTTATATAGTCCCCCCAGCAGCGGCTGTGCGGCGATTTCCGGTTGGCGCATGGATACTTCGGTTTGCTCACAGGTGTGTGCTCATTGGGTATTTTAGAACGTCTTCAAATGTGTCAGCCAATCAGAAAGTAGGAGCCGTTCCAGCATCTTTCACGAGACAGTGGAGGGACACACATTGATGGGAGTATAAGGATGTTATGGAGCGTGTGAGCAGTGTGTGTGGCTCTTGTTGTGAGTGTGTGATGTTGTGTGAAGGAGGCAGCACATCACTCTCTCCTCTGTGTTGTGTTCAGCTCTGCGTCACAAAACAAGTCTCCCCGCAGGCCTGAGGAGGTTCACAGGACTGTCAGGCGCCCTCTGGTGGATCACTGTCCTCTGACACGTGTACGCGCAAACACGCACACATTACATACATACATTTCTCTTTTGTTTGTATTGCAATATTATTCAATAGAAATTCGGCTGTTTTCGATGGTCTTTATTTTTTCCTTCAAGGAAGTGATCAAACTTTAGTCATGTTTTAGTTTTGACGCATTTCCTGATGAAGTCTCATCACGTGTGTTGAGTGAAGCCTTTCAGCTCCTCATGGTGCTTGTTGGCTTAAAAATGACTTTGAGAAAATGTTGATGTGTTTTATTCTAACCTGCAAAGACTTTCCTCTGATTTGTTATAATATGAGAAGCTGTAAATGTCTTTTGTCTATTTTTCATTAAGATTAGTTGTTATTTGTTTGTTTTTACACTTCTAATGACACACATTATTAAGTCCACTTAGTTATTATTCAGTGTATTTATTCTGGCAGTTCTTCAGTGAGTTCCAAAGACTAAAGTTTGGAAAGAAATGGATTCATGTCCACTTTAAGCAGAAAAGTGAAGATAATTTAATTTTAAGTATTAAATTAATCAAGCAATTACTGCACAGAGCTGTGAGTGAAGGGGACTTTGACTGGAAAATAGGAAATAAAATAAGTGTTTTGGAACATTGCTACAATTTGCTTAATCTAGAAGATTCGGATTGTTTTCTTGCTTCAGTTTTAAGAATGTCTTCTTTTTTTAAAAATTCCAAACAGTTTAAAATTGGATCACTTTTAAGATTTTTTATGCGAATAATAGATGTTCATCTCTTGTTCTGTATTTGGCTGCAGAGTTTGTTTTAACAGAACATGTTAAAACATGTAGTGGAACTTAAGAACCTGAATACGTTAATTTAAAAATCCAACTTTTGTCTTTAGGTTCATCCTTAAAGACAAAAAAATCAAATGTAACATGAATTTAAACTGTCCTATTCTTCAGTGTCCTGATTTCAATGTCTCTAAAAAAATGTTTTTCTCTTTTCAAACTCAACCAAGTATAACTTCATTTCCTTGTGCATTTGGGAAAGTTCTCATTCTATCTTGATTTAAATCCATTTTTGGTTTATTTCTTACCAAACAGAACATTGCAGTGAAATCTCCATGTATTTAATTTTGTGAAACTTTCTGGGATGTGTTAAAAATTGTGCACTGTTTCGTGTGATGTCAAAGTTTATATCAAAATCAAAGAAGTCAGACATTTGTGTGCTGATTGTGAGGCTCTAAGGATCTTTTGCAAAGAGTTTTTGATGCCTTGATTCATAAGAATCACCACCGATACAAAGAAAATCATGTAATAAAACTGGGCCCGGTGGTTTTTTACTACTAAATTCTCTTCTCAGGGTTCATGTTTGTTGTCCACAGCTGTGGAGGCCTAACAGCCTTTTCTCTCCAGTCTTACGTGATTTAAACTATATATTTAGAAAAAAATATGTCTTAATAAATGGACAGAATTTAGAGTGAAAATAAGACTATTGGAAACATTAGAATGGAAGTAAAAAACTGTTTGCTTTATTATGACTTTTTTGTGTTTGTAGTTGTAGAAGTTGTGGACGGTCGCAGCCTTTTACTTCATTTCAATGTTCAATTCATGCGGTAATGACAAATGACTACTTTTGCTTTTTAAAAATGAAAAATAAATACATGAAAAAAGTTTGTGTTTTGCTTCTATTTTTATTTCATTTCTGTGAATTTAATTTCCATTCTGAATTGAGTGTGTCAGGGAGCAGCTGAGAGTTGGAAACATGTCATTTGTAGGACTCTTTCGAAGGTCATTTGAATTTTAAAATGTCCTCCGCGCACATGAAAGAGGGATATTGGAGGAGTTCTTGAACACGAAACATGTATGTTGAGTAATCCACATGGGGCCCTCTGACAGACCACCCTCATTTTGTGCTCCTGCTGCACGTGTTGGCCATTTCGACAGAGGACGCCCCCTGGTGGACACTTACAGAGCTGCAGCAACAACAACTGCAGCAGCTTCAGGAGCTCCTGTAGCTCACTTTTCACTTCACTTCACTTCACTTCACTTCACTTCACTTCACTGCACCTTCACTGAACTTTACTTTACTTTCCTTCACTGCACTTCACAATGTCTGTAAGCAACACTGCTGTAACTAAGTACATTTACTCAAGTATTGCACTTAAGTACAGTACTTCACACTTCCTCTCCACTGCATTTCATAGGCAAATATTGTACTTTTTACTGCACAACACTTATTTAATAACTTCAGTCACTTGTTACGTTGCGTATTACATGCTCAATCAGAGCCAAAACAGCACATTTATAAATTAATGTATGTTACTGGCAAAGGGATTGAAATGTCAACGATCAGAAAAAAGGCTTAAAATAGGATCCAATTATTGGTCAACTGCTAATGTTCAGTATAAAAATTCATTTAAATTATGTCTAATTTACTGTTAGTTGTATGTTTAATACTTAAGTACAGTACATCAGATACTTTGAGGCTTTTAATCAATAACTTTTTGTATGAGTGACTTTCACTTTTACCAAAATACTACATAAAAAAACTAAAACTGAACATTTTTCAGTGGCACCCAGTAGAGCACATACCTCAACCGCGGCCAAACAGCCCATTTGTACTCACTCATTGATATCAGCCACCTAAACACACATGATTGTTTCCATCAAGATCCATGCATCATTACCTGAGATAATGAGTATGAAAATGTTGAAAAATGTCTTGCAGCGCCTGTCCCTTTACCCGGATCTGCACCGAAAGTTAATGAGGTCTATTGTGGAGTGAGACACATCTTTCATCCAAGTTTCGTAGAAATTGAGTAGTTTTTGTCATATCCTGCTGACAAACCAACCAACAAACAAAACACAGGTGAAAACGCAACTTTGCGGAACTAACAATAAAAATGGAACTGAAATTAGCAAACCCACTCTGGAGACTAACTGAAATTAAACTGAGTTAAAAACCAAATTAAAATAAGATGAACTTAAAAAAAGAAAAAGAATACAAAGCTATGATAACCATGCTTCTTGAGTGTGTTTTAAAACTCAAGCAGCCCTGGTTTGTTCCGCAGTCAAATATAATCATGCGTGGATCATCCATGGTACTGATATGATGTAGTTTCTATATCATTGCTTGTTTTAAAATGTACCATGTTGTCATGTATATACAGTTAAAATCATGTTCTGTCCCCAAGCACTACAGCCAGCTTCATCACACATGGCTGTTTATGAGTGTCTCTCATTTTGTGGCTGAACTCATTAAACGTGAACTCTGACAAAATGAACTTACATCAATAAAACACTGTTTAAAAAGTAGTTTATTGTAATTGTGGCATTGTGTTTTGTTCCCTTTGAAAAGGTAAACAATCAGCACATGTCAAGAGGTAGAAATCATCATCAGTCTGAAAGAAATGCGGGGACTGACATTCAAACACACACACACGCACACACACACACTGAGCATTGTTTTTTTTTTTGCATGTTTCCACACTCACATCCCCAGCAATACTGTCGACTTGCAGTATCGTTTCCACTGTACTGTCTCATCAGCAATGTACATGCTGAAATCATTCGGCGTCCCGCAGCCTCCGCTCTGAGCACAAAGGAAAAAATAAATAATACGCTTCAGGTTGAAGCACCCAGAGGACGCAGAGACGACCAAATAACACTTTGCCACTTTGACCTCATGACTTTAATCTGCTGCTGATTGGCTGATTACTTTAACTGCGAACACACTTGTCGCTGATAATGTAGTCTCTCTTATCTGATTAGGACTACAAACATGGCCTACAGGAGAGGGTATGTTAGTTGTGAGTGCTGCATGTTGGGAGGAGGAAACGGGGAGGGACAAAACATAACAAACAAAACCAAAAAAAAATCTTGAGTTAGAAGATACTGTTAGTGTTTGCGTCAAGTAACAAAGAACGTGTGAAGAGCTTGTATGAACCGTATTCCAAAAACTGATTTGAGTAATAGAAAAAAACAAAAAAAACAAAACAAACAAAAGCGCACACACTTTAACCAGAGGACCAAGTTATTTGACCCAGGAGATGTTGAGACAGCGAGCGATGAAGGCGTAGGTGTCGGCCACCTCCTGGATGACCTTGCTGGTGGGCTTGCCGGCGCCGTGGCCCGACTTTGTGTCCACCAGGATGAACAGAGGGTTCGTCTGCTTGGTGCTGCGGCCTACGATGTGCTGCAGGGTGGCGATGTACTTGAGGGAGTGGAGAGGAACCACCCGGTCGTCGTGGTCTCCTGTCAGCAGGAGCACCGCGGGGTACTGGACCCCGTTGCCTTCTGGGATGCGGATGTTGTGGAGAGGGGAGTATCTAACAAACGAGAGCGGTAAAGATTTAGATATAATGTAGTGAAATATTTAAAAAAAACCTTTAACCAAATTTTTAAATAGCTTTTGCACGTTACAAATGAGAAAAATTCTACTCTTTTGGTTGAGCACTTACTTGATGAGCCACTCAAACTGCTCTTTGTCTTCAGAGCAGCCGAAGTCTGTGGTCCAGGCATGGCCGATGGTGAACTTGTGGAACTTCAGCATGTCCATAACGCCGACCTGAGCGACGGCACAGCCGAACAGCTCGGGCCGCTGGTTCACACAGGCCGCTGAGAGGAAACACAGTCAGACGCGCCACAGAATTGTATATGTGCATTTGAAAGTGATTCTCGCTCGAGATATCGTTCTTTAGCCGGCAGCATACACACCTACGAGCAGGCCACCGTTGGAGCCTCCATTGATGGTCAGTTTGGAGGGAGAAGTGTATCCCTCCTTGACGAGATATTCAGCTGCACACTGGAAGTCTGTGAAGCAGTTCTGCTTGTTGGCCAACATGCCAGCTAAAGGGGAAAAATGCAAAGTATGCAGACTGTTCATCAGCATCATTGTATACATCCTTGTTCCTCTTTTAGATGACAAACCCCATCTCCCCTCACCTTTGTGCCAGGTCTCCCCGTACTCTCCTCCTCCTCGAATGTTGGCAACAGCCAGGACTCCGCCGAGATGTCTGACAAAGATGAGTCGGGATACACTGTAGC